>VMDO01001382.1:0-212230 GCA_007922755.1 Pedetes capensis
AGGAGGAGGAGAAGGAGAAAGAGGAGAAGGAGAAGGAGGAGGAGGAAAGGGAAGAGGAGGAAAAGGAGGAGGAGGAGGAGGGGAGGAGGAGGAGGAGAAGGAGGGGGAGGAGAAGGAGGAGGGGGAGGAGGAGGAGAAACCTCCCCAGACCTAGTTTTCTAACTTGGCCAGTGGCCCTTCCAGAGCTGTCCTAGGTGCTTCTGTTATGTGTAAGAGGTGGTGATGTTTCTCCCGCATCCTTATCTCCCTTGCTTATCATTGAGTGAGTCTGTCATGTATGAATTTACCTAAGTCTTCTTCAAATCTTTTTACATGTTCAGCCTTTGCAACTTTCCATTTGCATCCAGAAAGCTTCACTTAAGTTCCATCTGGGTGGCGAGGGAAAGATGAGAAAAAATGAACCCAACAAAGAACTGGGAAAAGTTACATTTAAGTCTTACCCATGGAACTTAATCAACAGCCTCAGGCTAGGCGTTTTTCCTCCTTCCTTTACTTTGATCCATTGAAAATAGATAAAATAATCTTCAGATGAGTGCATTAAAGGTTAATTAAATTTTAATACTTCATGTCATTCAGAGTATGATGGAGATTATATAAATGTTACATCTTATTATAGATTCTGGGTAAGAATCCTATTTTAAATTTGACTAAATGTATATCCTTACCTGTTCGCTCTTCTATCTTCCACACTCCCATATATTTTCCACACTTGGGGTAATCCTTATAGGGCCATGCCAAATGATTGTCTAGTGTATGCACTAGACTATTCTAGGTGATGACACTCCAGTCCTACTGAGGGTAGATCTGTCCATTCCTTATGAAAATTTCTAGACAAATAACAGCAAGCTGTCTTGAGGAAGGAGCACATTCTTCTAGTTCACACAAAGATATTAAGAAGAGATAATAAAGCCAGGTTCCATGGCACACGCCTGTGATGGCAGCCACTTGGTAGGCTAAGGCGGGAGGCTTACTAGTTGAGGGCCAAAGGCAGCTTGCACAATTAGCAACACCCTGTCTCAAGATAAAAAGTAAAAAGAAGGCTGTGGGTCCACCCCAGTGGTAGAGCACTTGCTTAGCATGTATGAGGCCCTGAGTTCAAACTCCAGTACTAATGTGTGTGTGTGTGTGTGTTGTTAGGTGCCATGGAGTTGGTGTCTGACTCATAGAGACCCTACGTACAACAGGCAGAACACTTTGTCAGTGCTTCTCTGCTATTCATAGGGTTTTCAATCAATACAGATTGATGTTTGGGAGCGGGTTGCCGGGTCCTTCTCCCAAGCCTATAGCACCTGATATTCCCAGGTGGCCTCCCATCCAAGTACTAACCAGGCCCAACCCTGCTTAGCTTCCGAGATCTGACGGGATCAGATGACACAGTGCTACAGCTGCAGGCATAATACACACACATACACACACACACACACACACACACACGTGTATGGCTATATTTGAAACATCAGTATGTATTCACTCGCTTTATGCTTGGTCATTTAACAATCATGAAATAGACTCAAGACGGCAAAATGGTATTCCAAATATAACATACATGTAGCAGTTACCACCTGCTTCAGACTGCCCACTCCTCGCACACAGCCCTTTGATTTGAGCTGTTCCTCACTGTCATGGTTGGAATATAAAATGTCCCCTGACTGCTACGCTGAATTTTGAAGCCCAGTGCAGCCTCTTCCAGCCCTTGTTTGAGTCCAAAAGATACATACTCCGACACAAGTCTATAAACCAGTCAGGCTTAAAAATTTTTGCTGTGGATACTCCATGTCTGACCCAGAAATTTTCCTCAGGCTGACTATGAGAACGCCAAGCAAATCCACAGAGTAACAGTAAATGTTGTCCCAATTAATAGTATCTTTTATTCTCTCCTCAAAAGGAGGTCAGCTCATAGATTTGACTCCTCTTGAGCACTGACGATTGTATGCCTAACCCTTAGGGTTGAGTAGAAAAACATCCTGTGTTCTGTTTCTAGATTTAATATTTCCAGGTGGATTTAAGAAAATCACTATTGGGTTTTTTCCTTGCTTGTTATTTTCTTCTCTTTCTATTGCTTTTGTTTCATGTATATGCACACAAATATATAATCTCATCTCACACACACACTCATCTAGATAAAACAAGATTTAACCATTTAACAGGAAAGGCTGTGCGTGTAACAGACTTATTACTGTTAGGTGCCATCAAGTTGTGTCTGACTCATAGCGACCTTCATAGGGTTTTCAATGACTGTTTATTTATTTTGGAGGGGGGGGATTGCCTTGGGTGTGGATTGCCATATCCTTCTCCCATTTTTGTGGTGCTGGGAATCGAACTCAGGACCTCAGAGACTGCAGAGCAGCACTCTACCAACTGAGCTAAATCCCAACCCTATAATAGACTTAGAGGTCAGAATTCTCAGAACAGAGATAAGAATCATCTATCAAGTATTTATTAAGCTCTTATTTAAAGCTCAGCTTGTTGACATTATTGTTGTTGTTGTTGTTGTTGTTGTTAGGTGCCATTGAGTCAGGTCTGACTCTTAACAACCCAATGTACCACAGAACAAAACACTGCCTGACACTGTGTCATGCCCAGCCCAGTGCTTCTCTGCTGTTCAAAGGATTTTTGATGGTTGATTGTTTCAAGAGTGGGCTGCCAGGTCCTTCTTCCATTATTGACACTATTGTTGTTGTTGTTGTTGTTGCTAGGTGCCGTTGAGTCGTCTCTGACTCATAGCGACCTTTATAGGGTTTTGACACTATAGGGGAAGCAAAATCTTTAATCCAGGGTACGAAGGGAAAGATGGAAAGTTACTTGCTCTACTTCACCTTATTTTTATAATTTGTAAAATAATGATAATAATAACTACCTCAGAGGCCATTAGGTAATTTTAATAATACATATAAAATCTCCTAAGTAACTAAGCCGGATGTGGTGGCACACAACTATAATGCCAGCACTCAGGAGGCTGAGGCAAAAGGATCATGGGTTCAAGGCTACAGAGCAAGACTGGCTCAAAAAGAAAAGAAAAAAAAAATCTCCCACGTAACTAATAAATATCCAACAAGTACTTAAGGAGAACCCACTGCACTGAGTAAAAAGGCAAGTATTGTTCCTGTCTTCATGGAGATTTTAGTCTTATTAGATTCTTTCCTCCCCCTCACCGATCAATAGGCTTTAACCAAGGCAGCCACCAGTGATGTGCTGGAGGCAGATTGCAAGGGCCTACAAGAGCCAATTATTAAATATTCAGGACTAGTTGTTAAACCATTGGTAACTTGAGACATAGGAGTATTTACACCACACAAATGTACAAATACGACAAATCAGGCTTTCATTTTGTTTTTTAGGGAAAAAAAAAGTTTTCCAGCACTCGTTTGGGAATCCTATGGAAATATGAGGAGTATAACATGGTTGTGAAGATGCTGAATCTAAAATTGGGCAGATCTGAATTACAATTCCAGCTCTATAATCTACAATTTGTGAGACTTTGAGCCAGTCATTCATTTCCTCTAGACCTTATTATCTTCCTTCATAAGATGGAATAATGATGCAACAGACCCGTACTTATGTGTTTAGTCTCCCATTACAAAAATACCATAGGCCGAGCGTTTAACAGCGGCTTTCCCACATTTCTAGAGGCTAGAAATGCAAGGGGGCCTGGGATTTAGCTCAGTTGGTAGAGCACTGCACTGCAGTCTCTGAGGTACCGAGTTCAATTCCTGGCACTGCAAAAATGGGAGAAGGGCCTGGCAATCCACTCCCAAGGCAATCCCAAAAGAGTCAGCCATTGAAGACCCTATGAGTGTTGCTATAAGTCGGATACTGACTTGACAGCACCTAACAACAACAGAAATGCAAGTTCGAGGTGCCTGCACAGTCAGCTTCCTGAGCGCTTTCTTCCTGCCTTGCAGCTGGTGGCCTTCCCTCCCTATGGGAAAACAGGGTCTCTGCTGTCTCTGTTCCATAGGACACTAATCCTACTGGGTCAGAGCCCTTCCTTGTAACCTGGTTTCACTTAAATCACTTCTATAAATGCCCTGCCACCAAATATTGTCATATTGGGGGTTACAGCTTCAACATATAAATGGGGGCATAGAGGGCACAAACGTTTGGTTGGTAACTCTATCCCCTAGGCTTGCTGGGCAGGTAAAGTGAGATGTGGGGTGTAAATCTAGGGTCTTGTACTTCACAAGTGAAGCACCTAAATATTAGCTTTTATTACTAGCATGAGTTAGAAAAGTGGGTCTGGCTTGGTGGGGGAGTGGAAAGGGAGGCTGCAAAGCAGGAGTCCAGAGTCAAGGGGATGACTGAGTAAGCTATTGGAAACCCAGATAACTGGAGTCCAGACGAAGACAGATTCTAGCCACTGAAAAACTAACAAGAGATAGAAACAAACTAGGTGTAAGGCAAAAAGAAAGGAGCAGAGATCTCTAAGGCACCTGGATAAATAGGAATTGATGTAAAAAACAGGCTCCGTGAGGTGAGAATCAGTTTTAGAAAGGTGAGGGCCACCAGAACAACAGAGAATTTAAAATAATGGCCAGAAGTAATCCAAAACCAGACATTTCAGTTTCTGAAAGTATGTATTTGTTCACTAAGCATTTCTTCTGTTTCTACTATGTGTAAGACATCGTAAGGGATCTAAAATGGTCAGAATGTAGCTCCTTTCTTTGACATGCCTGTGGCCCATTAAAGGGATATTGTTAGGTATCATGGACTTGACCCCAACTCATAGCGACCCTCATAGGATTTTTGATTGTTTCTGGATTGTTTTGGGAGTGGGCTGCCATGTCTTTCTCCCACATTAAAGGGATAGGACATGAAAGGAAATTTGTCATGCAAACTTGAAAGAGATTCAAATTAAGTACAATGGATTTTGAAAAGAAGCAAGGGGAATTAGGGTTTCATTGGAGCAGAAGCATGAGTCATGAAGGAAAGACTAGATTGGGGCTAACAGGAAGATGAGGATTAGGATACAGAAAGGCAATCTTATAGAGGCTTCTATCCAGCAGGAGCGAAAGCATTGAAGTGAAAAAATGTATTCAGGGAATACTTCAGGTCAGCAGATTGGAGAGTAGTAAGAAAGAATGGTAAGTTGGAAATGTCATCTAAAATCAAACCACAAAGGACCCTAATAAGATCTAGGTTACAGAATTGGAACTTGATTTGGTAGGAAGTGGTATGTCACTATCATTTGCTCAAATGTAAACACCTCTCACCTACCCACAATTGATTTCCTAAGACCGTTACATTCTCCAAGTCTCCAGATGATCTTCATCAGCCGCTCTGAAGTTTAAGTTGCCTGATTCCTGGCATTAATCCTCTTACACAAGTCCTTCGGCAACCAGTCTGCCTGAGATGACCCCGCAGTGCTTCATTTCCCAGCCTCTAGAAAACTGATCCATCCCTGCCTTATGCTACCTTAGCTTTTCTATCTCAGTGCTTCTGTGAAAAGATCCAACACAGTAGACAAGCACAGTGGTGCACACGTCATCCCAGAGACTCAGGAGGCCAAGGCAAGAACAGCACAAGTTCAAGGCCAGAGGCAGGCTGCAAAACTTAGCGAGACCCTGGCTCAAACTAAAAAGTCGAAAAGGGGCTGGGGGTGCGGCCCCATGGTAGAGAACTTGGCTAGCATGTGTGGGGTCCTGGGTTCAATCCCCAAGAAAAGAAAGAAAAGAAAAGAAAAGAAAGGAAAAGAAAAGAAATAAATCCAACAGAGAAGTCTAGCTGCTGTCACCTGAGCAGAATAGTCCATGAATGGGCGCTGCATTAGTTTGCCAAGGCGACCATAACAAGGTGCCAGACTGTTGGCTCAAACAACAAAGATTTCTTTTCTCACAGCTCTGAAGCCTGAAAGTCAGAGACCAAGGTTACTTTGGGGTTGGTTTCTTCTGAGGCCTCTTTCCTTGGCTTGTAGATGGCCACAAACTCCCAGCATCCTCACATGATCTTTCCCCTATGGGCCCCTAGAGCCTCCTCCTCTTCTTCTTGTAAGAACACCAGTCTGATTGGATTGGGGTCACCCAAATGACCTCTAAAGACCCTGTCTCCAAATATAGTCAAATTCTGAGGTACTAAAGGTTAGGGCATTAACATATGAATTTGGGGAAGACACAGTTCAACTTGTAACAGTTATTCAGCAAATAAAGTGGAGGGATTAAAAACTCAAGTGACTTGCCATAATTTTGGAAGCCCTCCTCTTCTTAGCAAGAAAGGGGTCTAAGGGTCAGGCAGCAGTCTCTGAGTCCTTGTGCTCTCTATTTGAAAGAATTTAGAAGAGACACAGAATATGTTGCTGTTATTGTTAGGTGCCCTCGAGTTAGGTCCAACTCACAGCAACCCTATGTACAACAGAACAAAACACTCCCCAATACTGTGCCACGCCCAGCATTATGTCAGTGCTTCTCTGCTATTCATAGGTTTTCAATGGCAGACATGTAGAACAGAGTATAGATAAAGCTTTTTGCAAAGCTCAAGTACACTCTTAAAGAACCAGAGTGGACAACAGCCAAAATTAGCTATTTCCCCAAATAAATTCACTATTCATACATTTTACTAGTACCTCTAGGGAAGAAATATCATGGTCCTGGGATTTGTCCTGTCAAATGGAATAATGGACTTGTTTGGTCAGTTTTGAAAAATAGGACCATAAGCAGGTGTTCTAAGATGGCATGAATTTGTTCACAACCTGTGATCCATACATTCACTAATCTTCACTGAGGCTTGAGGCCAACTAGAGCATACGTGTCCTTGGGTGTTATGGTTTGGACCTAAACTGTCTCCCAAAGGTCATGTCATTTTGTCCCCAGCTGGAGGTGCTGTCCTTGAAGGTTGGAGAACTTTGGGAGGCAGAACTTCAGCAGAAGTAGCTCCCTTAGGGGTGGGCCTTTGGAGGTTTTTACTCCAGACCCACAGCCCTGGTCTCATTCTCTCTGTTCCCCATCCTCTATGCTGTGAGGTCATCTGCCACAGGCCTCCTGTCTCCTGCCATGCCAGCCCTGCCACCATTATGGACTGATCTACTAACTGTGAGCTTCCAATAAATCTCTTCCCCTATGTTTGTTTCAGTTGGTTTTTTCTGCTACAGTGATGATAGGTGACTAAACCATGGGGACAGATAGAAAGAGAAAACATTCTAATTTTCTCTTGCCAATAAGTCGCTTAGCCCATGGTAAAGGTCATGAAAGTCCCAATTCCCACTGTGTAATTTTATTTTGTTCTTCCCTCTTCCTCCTTGGCCTACTAATACCTAACTAGCACCTAAAACTCTGAGGTCCTACTCTTCTTTTTCTCCTCACTCAAAGTACCTCGGAAGGAAGTCAGAGGAAAAGTGTGGAGGCTGATGTTTAAAGACTACATGCATGTAAACACAGAGTGTCTTTCTCACTAGCATTTGCGCCTATGCCTCTCACTACCTCCAAGTGAGAATGTGAGCTTCTGGAGAGCATGCCCAGTATTTTGTTTATGTCCACGGCCCTAGATGCCTGAGATGAAATAGGCCCTCAGTAAATGGTGGTCAGGGAAGGAAGGAGAGAAAGGACTGAGTAAAGTGGCAGCAAAACAACACAGCACCGGGCTTTGGTACTGAGATCTGCCAGGCTCAGGTACGTGCCTGCGTCCATGTTTAGTGAGCTCAAAAACAAAGACCATAATCTAACACTGAGCATAGTGGTGCATACGGGAAATCAGCCCAGCACTTGGGAGGCTGAGGCAGGAGGATCAGGAGGTCAAGGTCAGCCTGAGCTACATCATGAGGCCTTGTCTCAAAAAACAAAACAAACAACAACAACAAAAAAACCCACAACAAAAAAGACTGTAATCTAGAATAATTATATACTGCCAGCCAAAATGCCTAATATAAAATCAAGCATACACTGGACGTTCAATAAATATTCACTAAATTGAATTTCTTTTCTGAAGGAACTCTGCTGCCTTTTACTTATAGAGAGGATGATAAATTAGCCATACTTAAAAAAAAAATTCCAAAGGATTTTGAGGATGAGTGACTTCTAAATTCAAGACTGTAATAGGCTTATTATTATTACTACTATTATTATTACTACTACTATTCTTACCTATTGTGCACTGGACTATTTAAAGGTCCCATAGGTAAAGCAGACTAGTCTTTTAAAACTGAAATAAAATCAACCTGCCTTCACCTTTTCTCCAGCACACTTCCAAGAATTAATTACCTACTTTGGGGGAATGAACAGAGCATTATTCCATCTAGAATGGAGAAAACAGGCCCTCGGGACTCAGAGGGCTTCAAAGCTGAGCCTGCTAAGCTGCATCAATTTAAGGAGGATTTAAACGCTTTACCCTGCTTTCTCTCTGTCAGTAGTGAATCACACTGTGATGAGGAGGAGGCTTGGCAGTAGCAGCAAGCATGCTGGGTGAGATCAGTGGCATAGTCTACCTGAGGTACCTGAAGTCTAAAGATGGCGGTCGTGCCTTTGCTGTTAGCGCGCCTTTGCATTACTAAAAACAGGGATTAGAGATTAGTGTGAAGCCTTGTATTTAAAAACAGGTGAATTTCTCTTAATTTCTAGGGAAATTATAAATGCCCAGCTGCTGCTAGAATTGATTCCTATTAGCATACCACAGGGTTGATGCTGGTCGTTTGTGCTTTATTAAAACCCCACGTCCTTAAGCTCTCTGAAAAGTAACAACCCAAGCAGACTGAGCCAAAAGAACTCCTTTGCCCATTTCCCTCATCATTTTCCACTTCCCCTCTTATACTCTGCAACGAGTTCTCTGATTAAAAGACAGCCACCTGCAGGAGTGCAGAAGGGGGCAAGGTGATGTGTTCTCGCCCTTTCTAAAATGAATGAAATCTCGAGCTGCTGCCAAATCTAACAGCACACCAGCTATAAGGTGCTTCAGCAAGCTTCCTAAGTGCTAATCAGGACACAGGAAGTCAGGGATTAACACAACAAACTTTTCCTGAGTACCTACCTGTGCCAGGGATTGCACCTCCGGAGGAACAGGTTGGAACCCGTTTGCCAAGAGTTTGGGGCAGGAAGGCCAGAGCCCAAGACAGTCAATGAAGTCCCGTTAAATGTAAACGTCCAGCGTCCTTCCAGTGATACAGTGACGAGATGGAAAACACTCTTCACAGTGCCTACAGTTCATTTTGATCTTCTTTTCTTTTCTTTTTTTGTGGAAATACTTAGGGGTTGAACCCAGGGCCTTGCACATAGTTTCAGAGTGCTCTGCCACTGGACTGCACCCCCAGCCCATTTTTTCAATCTTTTCTCTTGAGTCAGCGTCTCCCTAAGTTGTGCAGGCTGCCTCTGGCCTCAAACTCACGATCCATCTAACCTCACTTCCCACATCGCTAGCAGTACAGGCGCACATCACCATGCCCGCTGAAATTAGTTTTTATAGATCTTGTGACTATCTCGTGAAAAACTTATTTGTTTCATCCTGTATTTTTATGTTAAAAGAATGAATTGATCATAAATCAATAAGTATTCAAATATTTTTAGCACATCACAATATTTAACCAGTTCTGACATTTCTCAATTTTAAAATATACTGGTACCTCAATATATAGAAGGCGCCAAAGCTTCTCTAAGAGTATAAAATAATAAGGGTAACATGAAACCAGAGAAATAACATTTCACTCTCTAGGGTTCAAATCATCTCAAAATAGTAATTATTGTTTATTTTTTAAAATCTGCATTAAATTTTTTGTTGACTCTCATGATGGTATTTCACTACAATTCGAAATTATATTCTGATGTATTTTACATCCCTCTTCCTGCACCAACATCATTTGATTCATTTTGGACCTACTGGTGTAATATTTATTTATTTATTTATTTACTGCTGGGCATCAAACACAGGGCTTTGTGCATGCTAGACAAGCACTCTTCTACTAAGAAATATCCCCACCCCAATTAGTGTAAATTTAACAAGAAAAATGAACATAAGACGAAAGAAAGAAAGAAAGAAAGAAAGAAAGAAAGGAGAAAAAAAGAAAGAAAAAAGAAAGAAAGGAATGAAGGAAAGCACTCAATAGAGCACCTGTTTAGCATGTGCAAGGCCCTTCCTTCAAACCCCACAGCACCATATAAAAATAAAACAAAATTTTTTAGAAATTTAGAGTTATTTACTATCATTTTTATTGCCTATTCCTTATCTTTTTGTAGTATAAACAGATAGAATACTTTTCTCATCATAGTTGCTAAACTAACGTCAATTTAACCAGTCAAGTCAAGCAAATTCTGCTATAATGACAAAAACTCTATTAGCTATTGAGCACACTACTTCAAAACACTTTGTGTATATTATATCACAACATTCCTGTAAAGTTGTTTTTATTATCTCTGATTATGCTTCTGTGGAAACTGAATCTCAGAAAGTCTAAGCAACTTGCCCAAGGTCACATAGATGATGAACTAGATTTGGGCCTTCTGCCGAGGCCCATCTGTCCTCAAAGGCCATATTATTGGCTCCAGTCTAGGTCATGACTCACCTTTGGTCTTGAGGCTAAATTTGGTAGCTTTTAATTGCCAACAGGCTCCACACGTACTTTTCTAATGAAAACAATACTTAGCTATGAACAACTCTAAAGAGAAATTGAAAAAACGAAAAAGTAAATTTGGAGCAGTCAGAGCTTTGAGATTTTTTTCCCATCACAGTTCCTGAAAGTAATTGTTCATGAAGATAAGGTGGTACTTCCAGTAAGACTCTGACAGTCCCAGAAATGCTGACTCACTCCTAATGGAATGTCATTCCTGGAACCATGTCCTATATAAAGTGGCCTCTTAGAGCTCCAGCAGAGATGAAAGGCCTTTCTGGTCATGGCGCCTCTCCCTTCGCTTCTCTTCAGCCACGATGTTCACGGGGCACCTTCTGTCTGCTTGGGGCTCACGTAATAAGGTCTGTCTGGAAAAGCCAACACTTCTCAAGTTGTACCCTACAATATATTCATACTTACTGGGCTTTTGTCTTCCTTAAAATGAACAAGGTTTGAAATTAATAATTTATTATAATGTCTCCTTCACTACATTAGCACTGCATTTTGGATGATTTTGCCCTGTTTCATGTCCCTGAGAGTCACTTTCATAGAATTCTGCCCCTTTGTCATGTACAGCAAGAAGCAGAGCACAGCCAACCCTCTCTCTCCAAAACACTCTGTCTGATAATGTTGACTATCCCTCTATTTAAACTTTTTAAATACTCATTTCTACTCCATTGCTTCTTATTCTCTCAGTCTTCAGCCTTCAAACTGAGGACTCAATTTCTTCCCCACAAGAAAATGTTCTCACACATGTACCTCCAAACAGTCATATTGAACAGACATTTCATTTCTCATTTTAATTGATCTCTGCAATATCTGATACCATTCACCATTCCCTCCTTGAAACTTTTATATCCCTTGATTTCTTTGCTATCATTCTTCCAATTACTTTTCTCCTGCTTATTTGGCCAATTCTTCCTACTTTCATCCATATCATGTCGTTCATATCATTCATCCTTTTTCGTCCTGCAACTTAACTGCTAATCACCCATGAGATCCTGCTTCCAAACTTTTAATTCAACAACCTCTCTAGGTGACCTCATCCTCAAAATTTCAAATGCTCCAATTATGCTGTGTTTACCAAATACTGAGATCATAATGAGGGCAAAGATCACACTAATCTTGGTCTGGAGCATAGAAAATGACTAATGTGTGTTTGCTGAATGCATGAAACATCTGCCTGCAG
Source organism: Pedetes capensis (assembly GCA_007922755.1). Classification (NCBI taxonomy): domain Eukaryota; kingdom Metazoa; phylum Chordata; class Mammalia; order Rodentia; family Pedetidae; genus Pedetes; species Pedetes capensis. Next base: position 11,709 of record VMDO01001382.1, read on the forward strand.
TACTTCTTCCTGAGCCCCTAACAGCAAACATGTGTAAATATACATTTGTGTATCCATATTATTCAAGTACGTATTTGTGTATATGAGTGCATACATGTTATATATTTACTTATTGGATGACTTCACCTGGTTGTCCTGTAGTTATCTCACATTTATCTTCTTCGAAAGAAATTTACTCTCCACTAGCCCTCACGCTCTGTTACATTTGGTTCTTGTTTTTAGTAAAGAGTACCATGAAAATCTGTCACCCTGGGCGTTGATTATGACTCTTTCTTCAGCTACATGCCCTCTTCACATAGTTATTTGTATGTGGAATCCATTTTTTTCTTTTATAAATTTTTCCAATCTATCCTGTCTGTGCCATCCACCCACACTGCCACGGCCTTAAGTCAGGGGTTTCATGGATTTCAATTTCTCTGTCCTTGTGGGTCCTTCCTAGGCCCTTTTCATGAAAGTCACACGCAAGGCAAATACAACTACCACCTTGTAATGGGATTTAGCCAGCATTCCAACAGGAATCAGAGGCCTAAGTCAAGAGCATCCTAGAATCTGACCATGCAAGGGCAGTGCTGTCTGTGCCATACTTCTAGCCAATATACTTACCTTGAACAATACTTCTTTCACTAATTTAAAGTTATTGCTGGCATCCTTCAGGTTAGTTAATAAACCCTCTAGTGGTAATTGAGAAGACTGGGAGTTAAACATTGATAGTAGCTACCTGATTAGAATCTTTCAAATGCTAACTCATAACTCACCCCCCACCCCCGTCAGTGTGTATTTCTGAGTAAGGTACTTCAAATATTAGCAAGCTGCCCCTAGAGCTAAGTTAAACTAACTAAACACACACATACGTATCATAGTTTCTATGCTGAATGATTCTAAACTAAGTTATAGGCAATAGAATGGCCTATTTTGCAGGACCCTATATGTGCATCTAATTTGCCTCCTGGGTAATTAAGTGTTGAATAATCGTCACCCAACAAATGTTTTGCTAATGAGTAAATGAGTGACTTTACTGACCTACTAGTTATGAGACCAAAGACCCTTGGTGGGAATTCAGAATTCATTTCACCTATTCAGGCTTCAGTCTTTCATTTCTCTGACGGTAGCTAATATGGCTCAATCTTAGAAAAGTACCATCTTTAGAGCTCAAAAACACACAAATATTGGCAATTTCGTGTGGTTCAGCCTTCTGTTGTGCTTCCAAGCCACCTTCAAATAACAAGGAGAAACTGGTTTAAAGCACTCGTAAGAACTGAGTTCTGTTCTAATGCTTCATGACAAGGTCCCATGAGGAGAAGCAATCCTTCTCTCTCACTGTTGCCATTTGCCTCCAACCTCATTAATATTCTTAAACATTCAAGAGGGGGCTGTGGTTGCCATGAAGTTGTCACAGATCAATTAACTCCTGGGAGCTTCTGAGGTGACATTCAGACTAGTGGGAAGTAAAGGGAGAGCGTTTTTTACTTTTCAGCCGGCAGGTGCCCACGGATTTCATGGTGTAAATGGTGAACTCTCATTTCCAACACAAAGGCAAAGATGGCCTGTCCTTTCAGGGCTGGGGACCGATTGCTGAGGCGACACACAGGAGAATGGGGGCCCCAGGGGTCTTACCTCGCCATGAGGGGCACGGACACAAAAAGACCTCATTATTCTAGGAGCGAGAAAGAGTAGGGGATGGAATTCCTATTTCACCAGTCCTTGAAGGAAAATTACCTTGAGAATTTGGGCTTCACACAGGGATAAGAGCAGCAGCCTTCATTATTCGGCCAGCACATGATGGGAAGAAATGCTTCTGGAGGAAGTGTCACTTGAGAGCGGGGAGGGGAAAGAGAGGAGTCAAGGCACAGCAAAGTGAATCCACCGGTTGGTTAGGAATCGGTTGGTTAGGAATCGTCCCTGACCTGTCACCCTCAGAGTGTAATTCCTGAGTGGTGGAGTCAGAACAAACGAGCAGGTAATTAGGCAAAAAGCACTAGAGCATTGGGAGGCTTCGAGTTTGCAGGGCTTGCACTGTGAGCAAACTGGATGGATGTGCCATGCTTTTAATATATTCTGCTTCCTAATTAGCAATCAGGGCTGATTTGTCAGTCATCCTGCCTATCATGCATAAAGCATTGGCACATGGGGGGGGAGCAAGTTCAGAAAATCAATTATGCTTATATTTACATTCCCTTAAGGCTAAGGTGTTGCAAAAACTGCAAAATATTATCTTTCTCTTTACAAAGGAGCAGAAAGGAAGGGGATGATTGCGATTCAGTATAATGAGTAAATCTCTGGCTGTTTGGGGGATGGTACAATGGGTGAATATTTATGAGACTCGTGATGGCAATGCCTTTCATGTGATCAGCCACTGTGTAAACAGTCTACCATTTTTAAAGAGCACGGGAACCAGTACATGCTCAATAAATAATCATCTTTTACATATGAGGAAGTATTTTAAAGTTCAGCCTTTTAGTAGATGGCGGTTGGCCCAAAAGGAATTTCTCATCACTGCCACATGAGTGTAACCTGATGCTCAGAGGAGAGGTGGTGGTTAACTTCCTGCTGGCCTTCTCAAAAGGTTCCATCTCTACTTCCTCAGCTGTGTTCAGTCCTCAACCAAGGCATCTGCCCCCTCCATTCCCACCACTGTACCAAAACCAACCCACCCGGCTACCGATGACCTGGTGATTTCCAACTCAGTGAGTGATTTCCAGGATCCAGCTGTGCAGCCCTCCCTGAGGTGGCTGCCACGGTAACGTGGCTCCTCTCTTGAAACCCTGTCCTTCTTGGTTCCTATAGTTCTCCCTGCCATTTCGGTCTCTTTTCTGGACATTCTCTGTTGGCATGTATCTTAAATACTGTCACTGCCCACTTCGAGAAGTCTCAGGATATGCTGCTGTCTGCAAGCTGGAGACACCCAAAAGTGAGGAGTATTATATACTGGAATAGACCCTGTTTCAGTCCAAGAATCTGAGAGCCAAAGTGGCCAATGGTGTAGATCCCAGTTCAAGGACAGAAGAAGACTGAAGTCTTGGCTCAAGGAGTCAGAGAGAATGGAAATTGAGCATTCCTCTGCCTTTTTGTTCTATTTAGGTCCTCAGTGGGTTAGCAAGGACAATCTGCTTTACCAGTCTACCAACTCAAACACTAATCTCTTCGGGAAACACCCTCACAGACACAACCAAAAATAATGTTTAGCCAAATATCTGAGCATCCTGTGTCCCAGTCAAGTTAACTCATAAAGTTAATCCAGCACAACTTGTGTGTTTTATTGTTGTTGCTGGGTCCTGTTGAGTCGAGTCTGATTCATAGCGACCCTCTTTACAAAAGATATAAGGCCCTGATACTGTGCCATGCCAAGCACTATGTCAGTGCTTCTTTGCTATTCATAGGGTTATCAATGACTGATATTTAGAAGTCGGCTGCCAGGTCCTTCTCCCACACCTACAGCACCTGGTGTTCCCAGGCAGTCTCCCATCCAAGTACTAACCAGGCCTGACCTGCATAGCTTCTAAGATCAGACAGGATCGGATGCCAGAGTGGTATGGCTGCAGGCATTTGTGTATATAGGCATATATAAATACAAAGATAAATAGATATGTATAATGTACTCTTTGGGTAGATACATTTTAAAATAAATAGAAAGAGTAGATGTATACCATATGATCCAGTGATCCCTATTCTGGGTATAGATTCAAAAGCATTAGAAGGAGGGCCTTGAAGAGATGTTTGTACATCCATGTTCAAGGCAAGACTAATAACCAAGAGATACTGAAACTCCAGTGTCCATCAATGGATGAACAGATAAGCAAAATGTGCTAGGTACACACAACAGAATTTTATTCCTCCTTAAAGAACAACAACATCTTGTCACAGGGATAAATCTTGAGGACATTATGCTAAGTTAAATAAGGCAGTCATGAAAAGACAAATACTGCATGAGTTCACTTCTATAAGTTACCTAAGGTAGCTAAATTCATAGATAAAATAAAGGGGCTAGAGACAGAGCCTGGTGGTGGTCCTTATTATATATATAGTGGAACAGAATTAGTTAATATTTGAAGATACGGTCTCTACAGGCAAAATTTTATTTAATCCTGGCAACAATCAAAAGAAAAAAGCATTAGAAGAAACTTACCAAAGATATCTATCACAGCCAGCAGGTGGCAGAGCTGAGATTAGAATCTGAGTCTTTTGGTTCTTAAATAAATGTTCTTTCTAATACCTGAGACATTCACCAGCAATGATATGCTTCATCTTAATTCCAGTTAATCTCAACATTTTAAATCATGCAATTCAGAAAATGGGCATGTTTCTATATCTGTTGTTTTGGAAATACTGTGTTTCGGGGCAAGAAAGGACTAAAGTCAACAGTCATAAGTAGAAGAGTAATAAATACCATTGCTCCTTAAGAAAGGCAACCCTAAGAAGGCTACAGTTCCTAGGCGTTCTCTGAAAGGCACACCGCAATTGCCCCATGGCCTGGAATGTCTAGGGAAGAAGGTATTATGGGTATGTTTTAAATATCCAACAAAAGAATAATGTTTCAAATTTTAAAGTACTATTATCATACACTATGGCAGAAATTTTCAACCTTTTTCCCTAGCAGAATGTAATACACTTATATGAGTAAAAGTGGCTTAGTTTTCTTCTTACACCAATTCACAGCCAGTCTAAATCCGTGAGAATGGGACAGAGAGGCCTCTGTGGAAATCTGGAAAAGGGCCCTTCCTCAGGTGATTTAGCTACATTCTCACCACCAGATAAATGCTCTAGAACAAACCACGCCTTTGTGAAAATTATGAGACAGGCAACCCAAGAAATTACAAAGAGGATTCTCATCGGCCGGCCTGATGCATCTCCATGCCAGAATGTGCAGCCTATTATAGGTTGTACTTCAATTTTATCCTCCCCTCTGGGCCACTTGGAACATTATCTCTCTCAACAATCATGTGCAATGACCCTGCTCAGAAGCAATGAAAGTACTTAAATCTTACAATCTCTATTACGTAAACCTGGGTACAAATAGTGCTACTTACTGTTTAATCATATTAAACATCTCTGTGTCGTAGTCCATCTGTGCTGCTATGTCAAAATGCCTTAGACTGGGTAATTTATAAAGAACAGAAATTTATTTCTCATAATTCTGGAGGCCAGCCTTGGCTATACAGTAAGATCTTAGACACTAGAAGTCCACAATCAAGGCACAAGCAGAACTGGCATCTGGTGAGGGCCACTCTCTGCTTCCAAGATGGCACCTTTCTGCTCCATCATCTGGAGGAGAAAAACACTGTGCCTTTACATGGTGGAAGGAACATAGGAGCAATGGAGAAAGAGGTGGCTCCCTCATACATCTGTTATGAAGGCATTAAGGCCATTCATGAGGGCCCGGCTTCATGACTTAATCATCTCCTAAAGGCCCCATCTCTCAACACCATAACACTAGTGATTAAGTTGTAACATAGGAATTTCAGGGGACACATCCAAACTATAGCGCTCTATGGACTCAGTTTTCGTTCCTATAATGTATGAATAATTACCTCAAAGATTATTATGAAGAAGCCAGACATGGTACTGCATGCCTCTAATCCCAGCACCCAGGAAGCTGAAGCAGGAGGATTGTGAGTTTGAGGCCAGACTGAGCTACATAGCTAGTCTGGGTTACTAGAATCTGTCTCAAAAAAAAGCAAGACAAAACAAATACAGATTGTTATGAGGATTAAATAAGGTAAAGCTTATAGCGTTCTTAGCACAATTCAAGGTACATAACTCTAAATTAATAGCTATTACTATTAATAAGAAAAAACTCATACCATTGGGAAAATGAGAAAAAAACATGAAAGAGTAATTTACAAAGGAAATACAAATGAACTAACAATACACAATAAAAATCATGTTCAACATGAGCAATGTACAGTGAAATGCATGTATGGAAATGTCATAATGAGATCCAGTAAGTTCTACACTAAAAATTATCAATAAAATAAGATTACTTAGAAAACCAAAAAGGAAAGAATGTGCTGTTTTTCTCAAGCTTAAGGAATTGAAGAAAAAATTCAAGCCTGGAGTGGCAATAGTGAAGGATTCTACAGGGAAAATATTAAACAGCTCAGGAAACATCAAAAGAAGATGGAAGGAACACACAGAGTCATTATATCAAAAAGAACTGGTGAATGACCAATCATATCAAGAGGTTGCTTATGATCAGGAACCAATGGCACTGAAGGATGAAGTGGAAACTGCCTTGGTGAAACATAAGGCTCCAGGAATTGACGGAGTACCAATGGAGATGTTTCAACAAACAGATGCAGCACTGGAGGTGCTAACTTGTTTATGGAAAGAGATTGGGAAAATATCTACCTGGCCAACTGACTAGAGGATATCCATATTTGTGCCTATTCCCAAGAAATCCAACTGAATGTGGAAACTACCAAATATCATTAAGATAACACACAAGCAAAATTTTACTAAAGATCATTCAAAAGCAACTGCAGCAGTATATAGACAAGGAATTGCTGGAAAATCAAGCTGGATTCAGAAGAGGGAGGGGAACGAGGGACATAATTGGTGATGTCAAATGGATATTAGCCAAAAGCAGAGAATCCCAGAAAGATGTCTATGTTTTATTGATTTAAAGATGTCTGTTTTATTGATTTTAAAGTCATATTTGAAGTGATATGGCATAACCACACCTACTGCACTGCCAGTCATACAAAATATAGTATTTACAACTATGCACCATACATAATACTTGATAATGGTAATAAATGAAAATGTTACTGGATTTATGTATGGTATTTACTATATTATACTTTTATCATTATTTTATAGTAGACTCCTACTTAGAAAAACAGTTTTACTATAAAACAGTATGGCATGTCACATTGGCAAGCAGCTTCATACATTTCTTGTTTACCGTACCTCTTGAGTGTACCAAGAGGCTATGTCAAAGATTGACCTACACCATCATGGGTAGTGTAAGTGCACTTTATCTCCGCACAATGATGAAATTGCCTAATGACCCCTTCCTCAGAACATACCCCCATTGCTAAAGCAATGCATGAATATACCTAAAAATGGTTAGAATTGTAAGTTTTCTGTTGTTGTTGTTGTTGTTGTTGTTTTTTACCATAATGCACCCTTTTAAAGTCAGGCATCAGGGCACACACTTGTAATCCCAGCACTTGGGAAGCTGAAGCTGGAGTATTGCCAGCCTAGGCTACATAGTGATACCTGGTCTCAAAAGCCAATAAATAAATAAATAAATAAATAAATAAATAAATAAATCTCATTTGTAAGCAAACAGTTAATATATTTTGTCACTTGAAAATGACAAAAAAAAACATGTATCTTCATATACTTTTTCTGAGACTAGATTAACATGTTAATAAAGAAGTTGCTATAGTTCAGAGTTCATGTATACCTTTTACTCTTTTCAGCTTTCTCTAATGTTGGTTGGTAACATCTTAGTTTAATTAGCAAAACCAAGACATTAACATTGTAACGATGCTATTAACTAAACCACAAACCTTATTTGCACTCTATCAACTTTCTCCCCAGTGGCCTTTTTTCCTGCAGGATCTAACTGGGAATCCCTATTGCCTCTTTACTGTTCTCCACACAATGTAGCAGTTCTTCATGCTTTTCTTATTTATGTTCTTGAGAGAATACTCATCAGTTATTTTGAAGAATGTTCTTCAACAAGGATTGGTCTCATTTTTTTCCCTAGGTTATGAAATTAAGCCTTTTGGGCAAGAATGCTACATAAGTACTATTTGTCTTTCTCAGGGCATGTCAGGGGATAAATTAAGTCACGCTTTATTTTATTTTTTTATTAATAAATGTTAGTGGAGTACAGAGAAGTAAAGCTTTTGTGATTTCTATTGTGCATCTATTACATCATTTTTGGTTACACTCACATCAATTTACATAATTTAAGAAACCATTTTGACTAATATATGATAAAAAATCATATGCACTTATGGGTCATATTCCCATTTTTTCCCATGTATGCATGTAGTTGTGTCATGTAACTTGAGATTGTCCTCTTCCCCTTTTTAACCCTATGTGTTACTTCCCTTCCCTTCTATAATCTTGCTCCTCTCCACTAGACTGCTCCCTCCTCTTTTACTTGAGTTATATTTTGCCTTCTTAGATAAGCCTGAGTGATAATGTGTGTATACATACATATATATGAATATATATATGAATATATATATGAATATATATATATATATATAATTTGTTGTTGTTAGGTTGTTAGGTGCTGTCAAATCGGGTCCGACTCATAGCGACCCTATGTACAACAGAACGAAACATTCCTCAACACTGTACCATGCCCAGCACTATTTTCAGTGCTTCTCTGCTATTCATAGGGTTTTCAATGGTGGATTGTTTCAAGAGTGTATTGCCTGATCCTTCTCCCTAGCCTGCAACTCCTGGTATTCCCAGGTGGACTCCCATCCAAGGACCCACCAAGCCAACCTTTCTTAGCTTCTGAGATCAGGTGGGATTGGATGCTAGGGTGCTGTGTGTGTGTGTGTGTGTGTGTGTGTGTGTGTATTTATAGTTTTTTCTTTTACTTACTTTACATTAGCTTTAGCTCCCAGATATGAGAACATACAGTATTTTTCTTTTGGGGGCTAGGTTTGTTCACTTAGGATGATATTCTCCAGTTCCAATCATTTTGCATCAAATGACATTATTTCATTCTTTTTCATTGCTGAGCAATATTCATTGTCTTTATATACCAAACTTTTTTATCCATTCCTCTGTTGATGAATATCTTGCTTGATTCCATGTCCTTGTGATTGTGGAGAGCACTGCATTAAATATGGAAATGCAGGTTTCCCCATGGTATGATGACTCATCCTTTGGGTATATTCCCAGGAGTGGTATCACTGGGTCATATGGCAGTTCTATTCTTAGTTTTCTAATGTATCTCCATATTGGTTTCAAAAGTGGTGGAACTACTTTGCAATCCCGTTGGCAGTGTAAAAGGATTCCTTTTTCTCCACATTATCACCAGCATCTGTTATTATTTATTTCATTCTTACTGGAGTGAGGTGGAATGTCAGTGTTGTTTTGACTTGCATTTCCCTAATGGCTAGGGTGGGGAAGGACCTGGCAACCCACTCCCCCTAAAAAACAACCTGCCATTGAAAACCTCATGAATAGCACAGAATCAGTAATAACACTGTTTCACCTGTTGTATGCAGGGTTGCTATGAGCCAGATACTGACTTGATGGCACCTAACAACAACAACAACAACAGCTAGGGACATTGAGTATTTTTTCATGTGTTTCTTGGCCCTTTGAACTTCTTCCATTGAGAACTGTCTATTCATATCCTTTGCCCACTTATGTATTGTGTTATTTGTTGTATTGGTATTTTCTTTCTTAAGTTCTTTTTATATTCTTGAAATTAGTCCTCTGTCCAACACGTACAAAGCAAAGATTCTTTCCCATTCTGTAGGTTCTCCCTTAACTCTGTTGATTATTTCCTTTGCTGTACAGAAGCTTTTTAATTTCATGTAATTCCCTTTGTTTATTCTTGGTGCCATTTCCTGGGCAATTGGAGTCTTCTTAAGGAAATATATTCCTATGCCTATGTTTTGGAGCATGTTTCCTATCTTTTCTTCTTGTAGTTTTAAGGTTTCCAGTTTTATGCTGAGGTCTAGCATCCATTTCAAATTGACTTTCATGTAAATTGAGATATACAGGTCTATTTTCAGTCTTCTGCAAATGGACATCCATACTTCCCAGCAACATTTGTTGAAGAGGCTATCTTTTCTCCACTGAACATCCTTTGTCAAAAATCAGGTGGCTATAGTTTCATCGGTGTATCTCTGGGTCTTCAATTCTGTTCCATTGTTCTTCAAGCCTACTTTGGTGCCAGTATCAAGCTGTTTTTGCCACAATAGCCCTGTGGTATAGTCTGAAGTCAGGTATAGAGATCCCACCTGTGTTGTTTTTGCAGCTTAAGACTGTTTTGGCTGTACATTGTCTTTTGTGCTTCCATGTGATTTTTAAGATTTTTTCTGTTTCTGTAAAGTTTGTCATTGGAATTTTAACAGGGATTGCATTAAATCTATAAATTGCTTTTGGTAATATAGCCATCTTTACAATATTGATTCTCCTGATCCATGAGCAAGGGAGATCCTTCTATCTTCTAGTATCCTCTGCAACTTTCTTCTTTAGTGTTTTGAAGTTTTCCTTGTAAAGATCTTCAGGGTCTTTGGTTAGATTGATATCTAAGTATTAATTTTTGCATGGGCTATTGTAAATGAGATTGTTGCCTTAATTTTCTTTTCTTCCTGTTTACTATTGGTGTAAAGAAAGGCTACTAACTTTTGCATGTTAATTTTGTATCCTGATACTTTGCTGAAGGCATTAATTAGCTCTAAGAGTTTTCTAGAGGAATTTTGAGGGTCCTTTAGGTAAAGGATCATGTCATCTGTAAATGAGGAAATTTTGACCTCTTCTTTGCTTATCTGTATCCCTTTGATTTCTTTCCCTTGCCTGATTGCTCTGGCTAGAACATCAATCACAATACTGAATAAGAAAGGAGACAGTGGATATCCTTGTCTAGTTCCTGATCTTAGAGGGAATGGTTTCAGTTTTTCCCTGGTTAATATGATACTGGCTGCAGGTTTGTCATAGATGGCCTTTACGATGTTGAGGTATTTCCTTGTTATGCCCATCTTCTCCAGGGCTTTTATCACAAAAGGATGTTGTACATTGTCAAAGCCCTTCTCAGCATCAGTTGGGATCAGCACGTGATTTCTGTTTGTAAGCCTCTTGATATGTTGAGTTACACTAATTGATTTTCATATGTTGAACCAGCCTTGCATCTGGGGACTGAAGCTCCCTTGATTGTGGTGTATGATCTTTTTTATGTGTTGCTAAATTTGGCTTGCCAGAATTTTATTAAGGACTTTTGCATTCATGAGGGAAACTGTTCTATAGTTCTCTTTCTTTGAAGTGTCCTTTCCTGGTTTTCATATCAGCATAATGCTGGCTTCATAGGATGATTTTGGAAGGGACCCTTCTTTTCTACTTTATGAAATAGTTTGAGGAGGTAGGTGTTAATTCATCTTTGAAGGTTTGATAGACTTCTGCTGTGACCCTGTCAGGACATGGGCCTTTCTTTGTTGGGAGACCCTTTATTACTGTCTCTATGTCAGTGAATGTAATGGATCTATTTAAATTGGTTATGTTCCCCGGACTTAATTTTGGTAATTCATATGTGTTAATGAACTCTTCCATTTCTTCTGTATTTTTGGTTTTGGTAAAGTACAATTACTCAAAGTGCTATCTGATGATCTTTTGACTTTTGTTGGTATCAGTGGCTATGGCCCCATTCTCACCTCTAATTTTTTTTTAATTTGGGTTTATTCTTTATTTTGGTGACACTGGCTAGAGGGGTGTCTACTTTACTTATCTTTTCAAAGAACCAGTTCTTAGTCTGATTAATCCTTTGAATTGTCTTTTTAGACTCTAACTGGGATATTTCTCCCTTGATCTTGATAATTTTGGTATGAGTGCTCCTTTTTGGAGTGGCTTGTTGTTGGCTTTATCGTGTCTTAAGATGTGCCATTAAGTTATTTAATTGGCCCTTCTCTTATTACTGATGAAGGATCTCATGGGTATGAACTTCCCTCTTAGAATCCCCTTTGCTCTGTCCTATAAATTTTGATAGGATGTATTTTCATCCTCATTTGATTGCAGAAATTTTTCAATTTCCTCTCTGATTTCTTTAATGACCCATTGATCATTCAGCAATGTAACATTCAGTCTCCATGAATTTGTAACATTCCCAAAATTTCTCTTGCTTTTGAGTTCTAATTTTATTCCATTGTGATAAGATACAGGGAATGATTTCAATTTTATTGTATTTGTTGAGGCCATTTTTGTGGAGTAAAATGTGGTCTATCTAGAAAAAGTTCCATGTGGTGCTGAGAGGAATGTGTATTCCACATCTGATGAATGGAATATTCTGTAGAAGTCTGTAAGGCCCAGTTGTCTATGGTCTTTTGTTTCTCTGTTGATTTTTGCTTTGATGACCTGTCTCTTGGTAAAAGTAGGGTATTGAAATCTCTCATTATTGTGTTCCTTTATCTCTAATAAGGTTTGTTTTATGAAGCTAGGTACCCTTGTATTTGGTGAGTTAATATTAAGTATCATTATGGGTTCCAGGTAGTTCATTCCTTTTATTAATATGTAGTGACTTTCCTTGTCTCTTCTGATTAGTTTGGAATTGAAGTCTAATCTGTCTGAAATTAGTATTGCATCTCCTACTTTGTTTGTTTCCCACATGCTTGGTATATTGTTTTCCAACCTTTAATTTTCAGCCTTTTATGGCCTTTAAAGGGCCTGAGTTTGGTAGAGTGCTGCTCTGCACTCTCTGAGGCCCTGGGTTCAATCCCTAGCATGGCAAAAATGAGAGAAGGACCTGACAACTCACTGCCAAAACAATCCTGAAAATAATCTGCCATTGAAAACTGTATAAATAGCAGAGAAGCACTGACTTAGTGCCAGGCATGGCACAGTATCAAGAAGTGTTTTGTTCTGTTGTGTATAAGGTCACTATGAGTCAGACCTGACTGGACAGCACCTAACAACAACAACATGGTCTTTATGGATGAGGTGAGTCTCTTGAATGCCACATATTGAGGGTTTATGTTTTCCAATCCAATTGGCCAGTCTATGTCTCTTAATTGGTGAGTTAAAACTATTTACACTGAGAGTATATATTGAGAGGTGCTCATTATTCTACATCAATTTGGTACTTGTTACTGTTTTTTATTCATATTTTGCCTTTTTTTCTTAAGTTTCCCTCATGTTTATTATTCATTCCTTTGATCTTGTATTTGGGGTTGTCTTACCTCTTCTGTATGTGGGGTTTTATTAAGGATCCTGTGCAATGCTGAGTAGTGGGTGCAAATCACTTAAACAAGGCAATATCATAGAATGTTTTGTATTCACCATCAATTTTTAAAGATAACTTCACTGCATAATGTTATCTTGGTTGGCAGTTATTTATCTGTCCAAGCTGTCCTTGCCTTTAACATTGTTGAGAAGCCTGTTGCTATTCTAATGGGTTTGCCTTTGTGAGTTGGCATTTCTCTCTTGTAGCTTTTAGAATAGTTTCTTTGTTCTCTAGAGTTAGCATTCCAACTATAATGTGTTGGGAGGGATCTGTTCTGATCTACTCTGGGGTTCTGACTGTTTCTGCTATATAGGTATCTAGCTCTTGCCTTAGGTTTGGGAAGTTCTTATCTAATATTTATTTGAATAAATTTCCTAATCCTCTCATGTTGTTTTCAGGTTCTTTGTGAATCCCCTGAATTCGTGGGTTTTGTTTCTTCATTTTATCAAGTATCTCTTGAAAATCCTGCTCATGCTGTTTCACCTTTCTACCTTTTTACCTGTGAGTAAATCAGGTCTTCTTCCTTTCCCTTAGCTTCAGCTATCCTGTTTTCAGCTTCATCTAGTCTGGGTATAGAAGATTCTACCATAATACTCAGTTGATTACTTTTGCCTTGCATCTCAAGGACCTCTGCTTGATTCTTCTTCAGGATCTCAATTTCTCTAGAGAATTTTCCTTCCAAATAAGATATTTTTTTTTCCAGTGAATCACTTGCGCTTATGGTTGTATCTTCCAGGTCTTTTAGCATATTTATAATTGGGGATCTAAATTCCCCATCAGGCATCTCTAGGATTCTGGTTACCCTGAAATTTTATTTTGAGGTGCTTTTGTCTGTATGATCTTCCCATCCAGCATGACCTTTCATGTTGCATGTGTTTTTCTGCTGAGAATTACCTATTGCTTGGTCTGAGTGCTGTATCCCACCTCTTCCGTGTGTAAACAGGTTCTCCCCTTACGTTGCCATGAGTTTAGGCGATGACAGGTTGCTGGCACTTCTCTCTCCCTCCCTCACCCCTGTAGTTTGCAATCTGAGTGTCTAGTGCTTAGATACCAATACAGCCTCCGCATTCAGCCTCCTCACTGCCCTCCCCCTGTTTCTCCTCATCCCCTGCATGCCCAGCCCTCAATTGCACCACAGCCTAAACCATGAGTTTTAGGCTCCCAGACCCGTTGTACCACATGTTGTAAGAACTACCAGGTCCCAAATGTGTCTTATTCTGAACAAGTTTTCTTAGGCTCAGGGATCCAGCAGGGCCAGCCACTCTTCTCAGACCCCCAAACTCTCCACCTTTCACTTTCCCTCCCTTCAGCTCACAGTTCCAGTGGCTTCAGAGGCCAGGGCAGTGGCCACCTCTCCTCGATTGAAGAAATAAAAACCCACAGTCCCTGAGTCCGAGCAAGACCCTACAGAGATGCCATGTCACCCAGCAACTTCCCTGAAGAGTCCTGCAGACCTCTGCTTTGTCCACCTTGTGTCCCACCAGCCACGCCCACGTGGAGCTCCCCGCCACACCTTTGTTCAGTGGGGTGGCCTTGCTGAGTGCTCCACAGTACCTCTTTCCAGCTACTCACCATCAGAGATGGCCCCATGGGATCTCTCTTCAGCTGTGAGTCCTTGCAGGCTGCTCCACCTTGTCTCCCATCAGCCACAGGCACTGTCAGGGCTGGCCTGCTGGATCTCTCTTCAGCCACACGCCCTTATAGGTGGCTCTGCTTTGTCTCCCACCAGCCACCTGCCGTGAGAGCTGGCCCTGCTGGATCGCTCTGCTACTCTGCACTCTTCGAAGTCATGCTTTATTAATGGTGAGGTAAACCTTGAACATTAGCCAAAACAATAATTGCAACATTTTCCTCTTTAAAGTTACCATTATTCCTTTGTAACTAATAGAGATAATTGGAGACTTTTGCTAATGTCCTCAAGCTTTTCTTCAATGACTTCAGCATTCTTACTCAGTGAATCTTAACTGCTGTGATTGCTCAGTAATAATTTTGTATTTTCTGCCTACCTTTTACCTTTGGTGATTGGAATTTTTCTGTAGGGAAAATCTGCCCCTTCTTCCCATTCATTTATTTATTTATATCCATATGGGCTCAAGAATATTTATTTTATTGGCTAAAATCCAATATCAAGGTCATATATTTATCACTTATCCTTCCACCTCAGGACATCAGGAGCCCCTGTACCCATACCATATGCTTTTCTCATGGTCTAGCGGTTTGCTTTTCTTTTTTAAATTATTTCCTAGCACCACAACATGTTCCAGTTTCATTTGTTTCTTATTCAATGCTTGAATCAACTACTTTTCCAAGGACTCTGATTCCTTTTGTTAAAGAACAGTATTCATAAACCAAGGTTTTGCCACTAGGTGTGCTCATAGCTACTATGGTGCCATTACTCCTAGGCCATCTCAAAGGACAAAGCTAGGAAACACACACACACACACACACACAAATACTGACCCACACATACCCACATCTATATTTATGTCTACATCTATCACACTATATACACTGTGTATATAATAAACATAATTTAAATTATAAATATGTATTTTATTATTAATATATTAATAGTAGATAATGTACATATTTATATGTGTAAAATCACAAGCACATATCAATACCTCTACTTCTAATCCAATACCATGAGGTTGAGTCTCCACTTCCCCTTTTTTACTTTATTTTATTTCTCCAAAGTGAGAATTCCTTCTCTCATCACCTATGATAGACACACTTGTTCAATACTAGTAAACACACAAATGGCCAATAAACACATGAAAAACTGCTCAACAACGCTAGCCTTTAGGGAAATGCAAATCAAAACAACACTAAGACTCCATCTCCTGTAAGAATAGCCAAGATTAACAAAATAAATAACAACAAATTCTGGCAAGGATGCAGAGAAAAAGGAACCCTTTTACATTGCTGGTGGGACTGTAAATTAGTTCAGACACTTTGGAATTCAATATGGAGGTACTTTAGAAAACCATGAATAGAACTGCCATACGACCCAGCTATACCACTCCTGGGAATATGCCCAAAGGAAGATAAGTCATCATACCACAGGGACACCTACACTTCCATATTTAATCCAGCACTCTTCAGAATTGCAATGGTATAGAATCAATGCAGATGTTCATTAACAGAGAATTGGATTTAAAAATTGTGGTATATACACAATGGAATATTATTCAGCAGCAAAGAAGAATGAAATTATGTCATTTGCAGCAAAATGGATGGAACTGGAGAGTATCATTTTAAGTGAAATAACCCAGACTCAAAAAGAGAAATTACCACATGTTCTCACTCATAGGTGGAAGCTAAATCTACCTTAAAGGAAAAAAATTTATACATATATATAGATATTTAGTCTATATACATATATATATATATATATATATATATGTACCATCATACTTATCTAAGAATGGAAAACACAGGTAGACCCAATATGAGTAGGGAGGGCACTAGTGGGAGGGAATGGATGTTGGAGAGGGGAACAACATAGAGGTAAATAGAGAAAAAAGAACCCAAAATACAGGATGCAACTCTACGGACACACACACAAAAAGAAGAACAAGAAGAAAGGAAAAAAAGAGTATAACCCATGATTGTGTACAACTGTCATTACATGTTAATTAAAATTTTTACTTTTTTGGCTTATTTCGTTCTGTAAAATGTTTAAGAAGACAGAAGTATAAGAAAAACTGATTTGATTGGTTGCATTATGGATATATCAACTGACTTATTACTGTGTACCCTACTAACATGTATGTTGTTGTTGCTGTTGTTGTTAGGTGCCATCGAGTTGGTGTCTGACTCATAGCAACCCTACATACAACAGACAAAATAGTATTGTTACTGCTTCTCCACTATTCATAGGGTTTTCAATGGCTGATTTGTTTTTTGGAAGTGGGTTGCCAGGTCCTTCTCCCAAGCCTACAGCACCTGGTGTTCCCAGGCGGTCTCCCATCCAAGTACTAACCAGGCCCGACCCTGCTTAGCTTCCGAGATCTGATGGGATCGTACACCACAGTGCTACCGCTGCAGGCACTAACATGTATAAATATTAATAAAAATACCAGTATACACAGAAAGTAATTACAGAATTGCTAATCTACATCTATAAGCAATAAATATATGCACTAGATAACAGTGTTTGTATAGTTTGTATTTTATCTTTCTTCTCACAGTATCCAGGCAAAATATTTTCCCAAATTATCAAGATTAGTCTTTTTATTCTACACTTACCTTAATGTGTTTATGACAACCATCTGTAATACAGCCAGGCTCATATTTCTCACTGGTGATACTTCATTTGGGGTTTCTCTTGTTGATTTTAACCACTTATTGGAGGAAATGTACATAAGTGAAACATTGCTATGGTTTTAACAGTTACCCCTACATAAAAAAATGTATGCAGAGAAGTGTTTCTCCTTTTTCATTCCTATAACCTGTTTCATTCACTCTTTCCATTTCCCACCAACTTCTCGAAGTAATCAGTCTTTTTAGTTTCTCATTTATATTTTTTGTACATTATTGCTTTTGCACGTTTTCTTATTTATGTCCCTTCCTTTCTCACATGAAAGGCAACATATTCTTTTTATTTTTCTCTCCTATATAGTAAGTCCTAGAAATCATTGCATATCTGTTTGTAGAGCCTCTTTATTCATTTTTTTTAAAACAGCATAGTACTCCATTGTGTAAATGTGCTATCATTTATGCAATCATTTTCCTTTGTAGTTGAATTTAGAATGCACATGTATTTTTGTATTTGGAGAAAGTATAATCTCAGGGCACATTCCTAGACATTGGATTTCTAGCCAAACACCAAGTGCATATATAGTTTGTTAGGTACTACCAAGTTTCTTTCCAGAAGAATGGTGTTGGTATGCATCCTCACCAGCCACTTGGGGGGAAGAGTTTGTCCTCACAGCCTCAGTAACAGAATGTTGACGTGCTTCCTAATTTTTTCTCAGTCTGACAGTCAGAAATTGTACCTCAGTATTGTTCAAATGTGCATTTTTCTAATTAGAAGTGATTTTGAACATTTTCCATGTTTGACAGCTACTTAAAATTTTTGTTCCTATTCATATTTCCCCCCTCCCTTTTTCCATTAACTCTTGGTCTTTTGTCCCTCAATTTCTATAAGCTCAGTATATACATCTTTGTAGATTATATATGTTACAAATATTTTCTTCTAGTTTGTCAGTTGTCTTTTGGTTTTGATGGTTATGTGTTTTTTGTCAGGAAAGTTTTTTTTCTTGTTATGTAATTAGATTTCTTATTTTTTACTTTTACTGACCCTGGATTGAGTCAGTTAGAAAGGCTTTCCCTGTACGTTTGAGAAGGTGAAAGAATTCACTCGTGTTTTCTTCCCACACTTATGATTTCCATCTTCACATTTAAATCTTTTAGAATTTATTCTTGTGCATAGTGTGAGGTGGTATGGATCGAATTTTGTTGTTGTTAGGTGCCATGAAGTTGGGTCTAACTCATAGCAACCCTCACAGGATTTTCAATGGCTGATTGTTTTGGGATTGCTTCAGAAGTAGATTGCCATGTCCTTCTCCCATTTTTGCAGTGCTGGGGACTGAACCAAGGGCCTCAGAGAGCCCAGAGCAGATCTCTACCAACTGAGCAAAACCCCAGCCCCAGATCTAATTTTATCTCCTTCCAAATGGCCTCCCTGTTGCCCAACATCATTTATTACAATGTCCAGCTTTTTGCCTTTATGATCAGACATGTCACCCAATAAACTAATTTTTTTAAATCTATAATAAGAAATCATGAGAACCGTTAGCAGAACTTTCAAAAAAATAAATTTATTACCAAAAAAGCAAATGGAGTACTGACTGACCAAGATCAACAAAGGAAGCCACACCCTAAAATACATGCAGAGGAGGGATATTTCACAACTGTTGTCGTTGTTTGCCAGTGCTGAGGGTCAACCTGGGTTCCTCATGCACATTAGGCAAGGGCTCTACCCTTGAGCTACATCCCCAGCCCATAAGGATTTTTTTAAAGTCAATTCATCAAGAACACATAGCAATATTAAATGTGTATCCAGGGTAGTGTCTCTTGACTGGTTTTCTAATCTAACAAAAATACTACAGCTCTTATTTAGTTCAGGAATTGGGTTGGAAAATCACTTATTGGTTCTTTTGGAATTGTTTTCCATTTCAACCCACAGAACCAGAGGCATAATGCAGAGCTTCCAGCCCCAGCTACAGTAACATCCTGACATCTCTGACATAGTATCGGTCCTTAGAAAACAGCTGGATATAGTATTAATTCAATTCTTATCTTTTGCTTTTGGCTTTTTAAATTTTTACCAGTTCATCTCCATTCTCCCAGAAAGCTTCGGCTCCTGAAAATATCCATTTGTTTTAAAGAAAATGGTTCTGAGAACTTTTTTATTCTGAAAGACAATGAAAAGCTAAACACAGTAGCCACTTTACCTAAGCCACTCAATTCCAAGGGAGTCCTGAGCACTTCTCTGCCTCCCACCCTGCAAAAGCGTTGAGATGAAATCATTTAATTTCATAAACACTTACTGTTAATTACAAACTGGATGATGAATTCTGCCTTAAGTAGGATCAGTTTGACATTTAGGAAACGGTCCAGAATCCAGCTTTTAAGGTGTGCATGAGCTGGGTAGACTGAGCAGCTAGGATTCACACTGAAAGATTTATCCACACTTCGTTAGCTGCTGGAATTGGCGAGTCAGCCAGAGTCTTCACTTCATGATTGTGAAATGTCTCTCCTCCAGGGAGTTCTCTCAAATTCATTAACTCATTTATCATTCAACTGGTCCCTTGAAGAAAACAAAGTGGGGAGACCTGTACTCTCTTAGCTCTTTGATTCCCAGGAGGAAATAGAGGCTTCAAGGGAAAATATAATTTCTTCATCTGTAAAAATGCGTCTTCTGGCTTAGTGGTATACCTTTTGCCCTGGGTACTTGGTGAGGATGAAAGATTTGAGAAGTTCTTTACTCCTTATTAAAAAATAATTATGTATGGCTAGTCAGGCAAATTATTAGAAGACACACTGCTATGACTTGAGTGAGAATTTTAATAAAATTGAAAATGCAACATGCAAGAACCTACTGGTATATGTTGGTCACCACTTGAAAGTACTGGTTTCCAGCACCAAATAAAAAAGGGGCAGGAAAGGGGACTAGAAGAGTCAGGACCTGTCCACTTAGGAAACCAGAGTATTTGTCTCCACCTTCGTTTCTTTGAATCAGGGCTTCAACGCCACACACACAAAAAAAATGGATTCAGGTTTCAGGTTTGGGTTTGGTATGAAGCCCTGGTTTGAAATCCTGCTATCTACAGATTCAAACCCAAACCAGAACCCAATCCGAATCCACTACATTTTAATGTATTGAACATGCACCCGCATCTGAACTCAATTTTTCACAGGTTTGAAGCCTTGCTCTGAATTTATTAATCCTGTGTCATGACTCAGCTACTACCTACCTAATTGCTTCTTCTATTCCTACTAACCAACTACCTCCCCCTCTACTTTTGCAGCAGGCCATTCTATAGGTCCTATGTCACTGATTGGAATGTCCACACATTGCCCTTGAAAGGTCAGAAGTTGAAAACAAGCCACAGAGTCATGATTTTTTGGCCTGCATTTGGGAGGGGGGTGGCACACACAATGGGGAGATCAGAGCATTTCATTTAAAAGCAAGAACTTTCAGGTTTCCTTGAAAATGCAAAGATCTGGCAACTCTTAGTTTTTATTCCTAGATTAGTTGGCAAATGTAAGTAAATATTGGCCTCCTAAAGATAACGCACCTGCAGCCATATAACTGTGGCGTCTGACCTAGGAGACCGCCTGGGAACACCAGGTGCTGTAGGCTTGGAAGAAGGACCCAGCAACTCACTCCCAAAAAACAACCAGCCATTGAAAACCCTGTGAATAGCAGAGAAACACTAACCATACTGTTTTGTCTGTTGCATGTCTCTAGGAGCCAAATACTGACTCCTTAGCACCTAACCATACTGTTTTGTCTGTTGCATGTCTCTAGGAGCCAAATACTGACTCCTTAGCACCTAACAACAACAACAACAACAAAGATGAAGCATTCTATCTCCAGTGCTTTGTAGCCTCCAATGAACTCCTCATTGTCTCTGACATCTGCCTGCTTACTTCATTGTCACTTGCCTGGCCTCTACAGGCTCTTGAGTATGCAAACTGAGTCAAGTGCCTCCCTTTGCTCAAGTTATTTGTGACCAGAACCGTGGAGTCAGGTGATAAGGTATCCATCCAGTACTTCCCAATTAATAAGAAACATTATGGTCCTCCTCCCTCAATGGACAGCCTGCACAACCTGACGAGACCTGCACTCAAAAATTTAAAAAGGGTCGAGGGTGCAGTTCAGTAGTATAGCATTTGCCTAGCATGAGGCCACAGGAAGGAAGGAAGGAAGGAAGGAAGGAAGGAAGGAAGGAAGGAAAGAAGGCAGGCAGGCAGGCAATCCCCTACTATGTACGTGTTAGTTAGCTTTTTGTCACTGTGACAAATACCTGAGAAACACAACTTAAAGTGGAAAGACTGATTTCAACTCACAGTTGCAGAGGTTTCGGACCTTGGTCGGCCTGCTCCACTGCCACAGGACTGTGGGGAGACAGACTCTCACGGCGGCAGGAGCATGTGACAGAGCAAAGTTGCTCACCTCACGGCAGCCAGCAAGCTGAGGGTGGGCAGGGCTAGGGAAGATCTAGCCCCCAAGGCCACACTTCAGTGACCTCCTTCCTCCAGGTAGGCCCCACCTCTGAAGGTTTCCACCACTTCCCAATAATGCCATCGAATTGTGAATCCATCAACAGGTGAATCCACTGATTAGATCAAAGCCCTCGTGATCCGGTTACCTCTCGGTGATTAGCTGCACCAGCTAGGGGCCAAGCCTTCCACATATAAGCCTTTTGGGGTGACACTGCATATTTCAACTATAACAAGGAGTTTTGAAGTTATGTAGAAAATATAAATGTCAGTTCAACAAAATAAGCAAACATAGAAAAAATTTTAATCAAATGAGGAGCGGTTTAGGCAATGAAAGATGGAAGCTGCTGTCAGGTGGACATGGATCCTGTTCAGGGGTGGGCGGGGAGAATGGTAGTGAGCTGCAGAGAGCAAGCAAAACCGCCAGGTCCTGCCATTCACCTGTGTTGGTCCAACCATCTTGTGGGCAGTCTTCTCCTTGGTTGCTCCATACTCTTGAACTGCAAGGCTATAAACCACTATCTAAACTGGTACATAAAGCCACGGACCAAAACCAAACCAAACCGCACAATCACTTTATCTGCATAATTCCAAATTTCCTAAAGATCTGACAAGGGGTGTTTATGGCTCTTCTTCTTTCTCTTCCTGGGACCTAGGATAAGCATCCAACTGAACGAGTTTCTTATTCATAAATTCTTTATATTATCCACTCCACTAAATCTACCTTTTTTCACAAGATTTAGGATTTTTGCTTTGCGTTAATCACTCCCTTTGAAACCTTGGAAGTCAGCAACAAATGGCAGAACTAGTTTCGCCTATCATCCACGCATTGTTTGTTATGATACTTGCCAAACCCAGCTGATAAATGTGAAGACCTTCTGAATGTCAAGACTCTCCCATAAATCCTTTCTTGAAGCTGTGTTGCCTGCATCATCAGCCCATATATCAGCACGTAAACGCCACATGCAGCATCATCATCTGCAAACAATATGCCTTGAAGGCTGCCATGTCTCCCGGGTCCAGAGGCTGCAATGATGACACAATGCGGGAAGGCAACAAGACCCCTGTGGTATTATCTCCATAACTGTCAACACCAGAAGGACATCTGGGAGCTTGGTCTATTATCAAAAAGCCTTGTTTGCAACTTTGCCCTCCTTGGGTACTCTGATGAATAGAGATAGTTCTTCATAAAATCACTAAACGCTGCCTGGGTCACCCAATCGTTATGAGTTGAATATCACATAACAGGAAATTCACTCTTGTAGAGTCCCTAAGTGGCAGTGGGGTGTTTGAAGTGATACACACCAGCAGAGGCTTCACACAGCTTAACTTCACATTTATTTCAAAGCAGTGTTAGCCTATTTTGGATGCTTCATGTTCTGGCACTTTCGTCTCTTTTTCTGCAAAGAATATATAAGATGGCATTTGCTTCCAAGACAGCCCAATTTCATCAACATTAAAAAATTGCTGTGCAGTGCAATCACCTCTGCCAATAGTGTTGTGTAATTCGTGGGCTCATGTACTTTCTTCACAGGTTTCTCAGCATTCTTAGTAGACACTCGCATGTAATAATGTAGAGACTCTGATGAGATAGTGCACTACATGTTGAAACTGCATAAGCACAAGATTCAGGATTATCAAAAGAAGAGCTGAGAATCTCCTGAGCACATTCTCTATTTTCACTCCTGAATTTATGCATAAATCAGACTTACCGCAGTGACACTGTGGATTTGTTATAACAAGTTTTCCTTTCACATAGTGAATTCTGTGGAAAATTTGTGTCTAACTCCTTAAAACAAATATTTGATAGTCAGATTGAGATGGCATGGGATGCCTTGTTATAGTGTAAGAAAATAAAAGGATTTAAACAAGATTAGGAGCAACTATCCCTGAAAGATGAGACAAACTAATTTTAACAATTTTTCTTTTGATTCATCAGTGCTTCTAATCTATCTAAGATGAATAAGTATTGATTTTATAGTTTAAGTGGGGGAAACCGATAAATAAATAGAATCAAATGCCATCTGCCTGGGCTGATGGAGTCTTGCGCATGTGAAGCACGCTGTTTTGGATCTCAGAGCAGAAAGGCACTTCTGCAATATTTCCTGTCCACTTCTGCTACAGGACTTTATTAAACGTGTCACAGGATATTAAAACAGGACCCTTGCCCCCAGTTCAACAAAGGCTACCAGAAAGATGAGAGTCAACCAATTGAAGATAAAGCCCATATGCAAAGGAGGTGTCAGAAAACTGGTTTCCCAACGTTAAGCTCACCATCATGTGAAGGTTATAAAAAGGTTCCACAGAAGAAGCCAAGAAAGAAAATTGGGAGAGCCAGGAGCAGAGGCACAGGCCTATAATCCCAGCTCCTGGGAGGAGGAAGCAGGAGGATCCTGAGCGAGAGCCCAGGTTGGGCTACATTCGGAGCCTCTGTTAAGTAAAGGGAGGGGAGGGGAGGGGAGGGGAGGAAGGGCATTGGAGGAATGCTTTCCACTGTGTTATGACACCCGCCCTCCTTTATCCATTGGGAAAGAGGAAGTATACTTCATTCTTATCTCAAACTTGGAGAAAGGCCTTGCAGGAGAACGTTTGAAAGTTTGAGTTTCCCAGAATGAGGCAGCACAGAGAACTGGGGTCCCGTCCACCACCTGACATGGAATCCAGGTAAAGCCCAGACTCGGGAGGCAGAAGCCAGCACTGCAGACGGAGACACAGAGACCCAGGGCCGCCACTCAGCTCCAGCAGGCCCTGCCCTGACGCCTCTCTTCCCCAGTCTGAGGGATCCTGGACGCAGGGTAGAAGGCAAGGGGCCATAAGGAAGGACACAGATTCAATTTTAAGACCGGGAAAGCAACAGGATCCCAGCCCCTGCCCGTAACTAGGCTTGTGGGAGGTTTAACTTCCAGGGAAGTTTCGAATTTTGATTCTCTCATTGGCCTGAATAGTAACGACTAAAAGGAGACCATGCAAGTGACTAAACATGAATAGAAACATTTGGTTTTCGAGAATGATAGAAGCCCCGCGGTTAAATCTCACGCAACGGGAACGGGCAAGGTAGCAGTGAGAGAACGGGATAAAGCTGCTCATCTTCCCACCCTGCGGCATGGGGCTCGTTCCAGTCGCCAGACTCCCGCGCACATCGCCTCGCCGCGCGCGCCGGAAAGAAGTCAGCAAGTGCATCATCATCTGCTTTAACACATCACAGCCCGTGAGATCTAATTTGCCCCAGCCTCTTCCCTTCTCCACAGCAAATTGTTTTTGTGTTAGGGGCGCTGCGAACCAAAGAACTGGTCCTGCTGGCTGTGGAATTGGCTTTTGCTCAGCTGCAAGCTGCTCAGAATAAAATGCCTGCTACAGTTCTCACCATATATATGAACTGATTTACCACACGGCATCCCATAAATATGTGTGATTACAATATTAATAATTTAAAATTACAGGACCTAGAAGGATGCATTCAACAGAACCGCCTGTGACCATGGATGACCATTTTTGTTTCCTATAATGTGCATAGTAACTTAAACAATAAAGATTATTTTTAAAACCTGGGGAGAAAAATGTGTGATGAATGTCTAACAAATACCTCACTCTGCAGTTCCTTTGAGCACCCACCTCATTCCTAGCCTCAGTTCACCATTCCTTCTTTCCCATTGTTTTCTTTTTATGTGGCATATATCCACGTAAGCCACCTCAAATTCTTTCTGTAATATGGCAAGACAACAAATATATTTATCACGAATGCTTATGGACCTAGCTTGAAATAACTTGCACTAAAACTAATCTTGAACATAATTTAACTATGTTCAGATAATTATGAAGGTGCCAGGGTCTAATTGCCTTAAGGATATCAATATGAGCATCAATTATTATTGTGCTTTTGGTTTGATTAAACTGATGGAGCCTAATTAATGGTAGATCTGATAACAAAGTTTGGTCTTTGTTATTAGCCTGGGGTAGGAGGTAGGAGGAAAATAATGTTCTGAAACCATCTTCTTTTATTTTGAAGTATATCTAAGTAAATATTTATGTCTGTCATTTAGTTGTAAAGGAACAAATGCTGTGTCTTCCTGACAGTACTATTTGTACATATTTAAGATTTTACGGCTGGCATTTAGCTCAGTTGGTAGAAAGCTGCTTTGCAATCTCTGCGGTCCCAAGTTCAGTTCCCAGCACTGCAAAAATGGGAGAAGGACGTGGCAATCCACTCCTGAGGCAATCCCAAAACAGTCAGCCACCAAAAACCCTATGACAGTTGCTATGAGTCAGACACAACTCAACGGCACCTAACAACAACAACAAGATTTTACAGGTGTGTACACGTGTCATTTTGACTACTAAGAATGTGAAGTAGGATTTCTAACTTAAAAGGCAATCTGGGCACAAACGACTGCCCAATAATTCCAACAAAGAATGAAGAAATAACCTAATGAAAATGGACAGAAGGAAAGTAGGAGAAGAGGAGTTTGAATACACTTCTAAATGGTGGGACAAGGATGGGAGCTGCTAAAGGATAGAACCAAACGAAGAATCAGGGACCCAGGATTCACAAAAGGAAGAAAACCAAAAGAGAGACAGAATGCTGGGCGTGGTGGCACATGGCTGTAATCCCAGCAACTCGGGAGGCAGAGGCAGAAGGATTGCAAGCTCAAGGCTGGGGCAGCCTGTGTAACGTAGCAAGAACTTAACTTAAAATTAAAAAAAAGAAAAAAGGGTGGGGGCAGCTTAGTGGTAGAGCACTTCCAAGATATGTGTGAGGCCCTGGGTTCAACTTCCAAGTACCACCAGAGAGAGAGAGACAGACAGGGGCAGAGACAGAAAGAGACTATTGTTTTTAATTGTAGAACCCCAAAGAGACTCCAAACTCAAGACCAAAGGTAGGGAGGAGGGCAGCAAAATGAGTTTCTGAAAAGAAAAGATTAATTAAAATTCCTCTACTAAACAACAGACTTGGGTTTTCAGTTGGTAGAGTGCTGCTCTGTGCCCTCTGGGGCCCTGGGTTTGATCCGCAGCACAGCAAAAATAAAACAAAAATAACCACTACTCTAAATTAGAAGAAGTGGAGGAAAAAGAACTAAACTTAGTCGACTAAATATTTTCAGTTTCTCAGATGTTCAACTAATAAATAATGTCTAAAGTCAACAGTTAAAGGAATAGCAGTGTTTGTATTATTTACAGTTAAATAACCATTAGAAACACTGAAGTGTTTATGCTCATTTTGTTTTTCTAATCAAAGAATCATACTTTTGTGTGTGTGTGTGTGTGTGTGTGTGTGTAGTTGGAGGTTGAACCCAGGAACTCGCACATACTTTGCAAGTGCTCTACCACTGGGCTGTACCTCCAGCCCATTTTTTATTTTTTATCTTGAAACAGGGTTGTGCTAAATTATACAGACTGCCTCTGGCCTCAAACCTGCAATCCTGCCTCCACGCCTTGAGTCACTGGGATTATAGGTGTGTGCCACCACACCCAACTACAATTATTCTTTAAAATAAAAGTTACAATAGATTTGGCAAAAATTGATTCTGTGAAAGCTGAGATCCCAAAAGCCAAACATATCAAGCTAAATCTATTCTTTTGCAAATGAATTTAGCCTGGCAGATTTATTTGGAAGTGAAAAATAATCTTTCAGCCTACAATATTTTCCCAAGTCTTCCCCACATTTTCCCCAGTGACAGCAGTGCCACACCTCTTGGCAGCAAGGCTCAGACCCTGGGGAGGTATCATATCAATGCCTTCTGTCACACTTTCAAGCTCTACAAAAATGACACTGGCCCACAGCCCAATTCCATCCAAACTCGTGTGGCTGCTTTTCCAGCTCCCAGCTTGTGGAGGCAACTGGGATAAAGGGCTGAAACTCTCCACAAGCCTGCTGCGCCAGGTGCCAGTTTTCACACTTCTCACAGGCAAGTGATCACTTTTTGGACCATCCCAGTATCTCAGAGCTGCTACCTCCCCATCTCTTTACCTAACACTCCTATATACAATGCTTCCAATCTGCATTCTTCCAAAGGCACATCTTATGGCAACATGTTAAATTAACACCTCCAAGAGGAACTACAACCCCAAAGGTATTTAAGCATCTATCCATCTATCCAATGGGATTAGACTTCAATTTAATGATACTGATGATCCGATTACCCCTATATACCTCTTTCCTATAGATACCAGAATAATTTTAACTGTTGTTGAGCACCTAAAGTGTGTCAGGTTCTGTGCTGTGGGTTGACAACAATCTAGTTTGACAGATAAATTTCATAAAAATGTAATGAAATATAATAAATCCTATGATGAAGGTAAACACCAAAAGGTTTTGGAACACCTAAGAGAAGAACTAACACCAGCTGGGAAAGGAGTAGAGTATCATTTCAGGCTCTTTGAAGGAAAGAATAGGCAAGCAAAAAGGACGGGAAGTGTATTCTAAGTAGACCAACTGCGTGAATAGATCCACAAGAGTGGGACACATCCTGGGAAGAATTTATATGGAGGAATTGTTGAGGGATGACTGGGAGGCAGAAAGGGACAGGTATTAAAGGAAGGGACTCTGTGAAACACTAAGGAGAATTTCCCCCCCTGAAGTCTCTAGGAGAGACACAAACATTTCTGCAGGAAAATAACATCATACTCATCTGTCTTACAGTGATTCCTCTGGCTATAAAGGATGGCTAGGAGAAGGGCAGGAACATCCATTAGAAGACTCATCAAGCACTTCCTGTGGGCCACTTCTGACTCTCCTAGGCCATCTCTTCTTCCCAATGCCACTGCTGGAAGATGTGCGGCCACCTCTCCTCCTGCCTCAGGGATTTCTGACGGTCTGGAGTATGGAAGTTACTGAGTCTTCACGCAAGTACAACCTGGAACTGCCAGGGACTTAAGTCCTGGTGCTGCTCTTGAACAAGTGGTACTGGGCGCAGAGAGAGCAATCCTTGTCCTTCTCACCCTCCGGGTGGACTGTGCCCACAGGACGGAGCAGCAGCTGTTTGTGGTGAGGCCACCCTGGCAAAGCAAACTGCATTAGCCTCCCCTCCATGTCTCCTCCTCCAGATAATCATCCAAATAAACCCAAACACCAGCCTTCATTTCAGATTTTTCTTTTATGGAACCCACTTAAGACTGAAGGTTACCACAGAGATCCAGGAAAAAACCACATGAGCCTGAAACGAAGCACGGCAATGGGAATGGAGACAGGAGAAGAAATTCATTCACAAGGTCTGAAGATTATGGAGGCTGCTGCAACTATGGGGAATGAGGAAGAGCGACAAGTCCACCTGGGAATCTGGCCCAGGTGACAGCATGGATGTTGACGCTGCAGAAAGCCACACAGACAAGGGTGACTTGGTATTGCAAAGGTGAAGATGCCTGTCACTTTAAGAAAAAAAAATGACTTGTAGTTCTTTATATAGTCTAGATACAAGGCTTTTACAGGGTATGTGGCTCTCTGAACATGCCACCTGTGAAGTGGTTTTAAATCAGAGGCACTGATGCTCTACAGACGGTTTTATATACATGCCTACGGAGCTGGGATTACCTCAGTGGGTACAGTACTCGCTCTGTACACTCCAAGGCCATGCGTTCGATCCCCACCAAGACAAAAAAAATGGGAGAAAGAGGAGCTGGCAGCCCACTCCCAAAACAATCCCAAATCAATTAGCCATCGAAAACTCTCTGAACAGCAGAAAAGCAATGACACAGTACCGAGCATGACATAGTTTCAGGGAATGTTTTGCTCTGTTGTACACAGGTCTGCTATGAGTAGGACCCCACTCAACAGCACCTAACAACAGCAACCTGTATATAGAGTAGGTAAAATGTGAAAAAAAATCAGAAAACATGGATATTTGGGGAACATCTACATATGAGGGGTGGCCAGAAGATTCAGTGAACCTGACTTAGATGTCATCCTGTAGATAATTAAGACAAAAAAAAAGTGGTGATTCAGGAGTAAAAGAAGAATTTTTAAAAGGAGGGAATAGTTTGCAAGACAGAACCAGGGAGTTCCACTAGATAAGATCTGAAAAGTATATATTAGATTTGAAAACAAAAGTCATCAGTGACTTTGGCAAACTACTTTCTGTGGAGAGGTAGCCATGGAGGGTAAATAGCAGTGGGTTATAGAGGAATTGGTGAGTCAATGAGAGAGGCAGAAACAACATAGCATTCACTACTTCTCCCTCTGTAAACAGATGGACAGATCACCAGATCATTATTTTAAATCTCAGACAATAGAACAGAAAGGTTAAAAAAATTCATCATTGATCCCATCCAAAGACAATAACTGCTAATATTTTGATCCATCACTTGTCTGTCAGTTTGCCATACTGTGGGGGTTTTGTGTTGCTATGATGCTGAAAGCTATGCCACCAGAATTATAGATACCAGCAGGGCCACCTGACTATGCAAAGACATTTGACTACGTGGATCACAACAAATTATGAATAACATTGCAAAAAATGGGAATACCAGAGCACTTAATTGTACTAAAGAAGAATCTGGACATGGACCAGGAGGCAGTCATTACAATAGAACAAGGAAACACTATCTGTTTTAAAGTCAAGAAACATGTATGTCAAAGCTGTATCCTTTCACCAAACCTCTTCAATCTCTACGCTGATCAAATAATCCAAGAAGCTGGACTTTATGAAGAAGAACACGGCATCAGGATTGGAGGAAGACTCATTAACAACCTGCATTATGCATGTCACACGACTTTGCTTGCTGAAAGTGAAGCTTTGAAACATTTACTGATGAAGATCAAAGAACATA
Source organism: Pedetes capensis (assembly GCA_007922755.1). Classification (NCBI taxonomy): domain Eukaryota; kingdom Metazoa; phylum Chordata; class Mammalia; order Rodentia; family Pedetidae; genus Pedetes; species Pedetes capensis. Next base: position 42,121 of record VMDO01001382.1, read on the forward strand.
GCCTTCAGTTTGGTTTTGACTCAACATCAACAAAAGTCCTGACAACGGGGTCACTATGCAACTTCACAATAAATGGAGAAAAGACTGAGGTTGCCCGTGATTTTGCTTTACTTGGTTCTATAATCAACACCCATGGAAGCAATAGTCAAGAAATTAAAAGATGTATTGCCTTGGGAAAAGCTGTAGCAAAAGATCTCTTCAAAGTACTGAAAAGTAAAGATGTCACCTTGAAGACCAATGTGTGCCTGACTCATGCCATGGTATTTTCAGTCCCATCATATGGTTGTGCAAGCTGGACATTAAACAAGGGAAACAGGAGAAGAATTGATGCTTTTGAATTATTGTGCTGAAGATGAATAATGAATATACCATGGATTGCCAAAAGAACCAATAAATCTGTCCTAGAAGAAGTGCAACCACAGTGGTCCTTGGAAGCTAAACTGCATCTTACATATTTTGGACATGCAGTCAGGAGGGACCAATCCCTGGAAAAGGATATGATGTTTGGGAGAGTAGCAGGTCAATGAAAAAAAGGAAAACCCTCCACCAGATGGATTGACACAGTGTCTACAAAAATGGGCTTAAACATAAATAAGATTGTGTGCCTGGCACAGAATCAGGGAGTTTTTTGCTCTACTGTATGAGTTGGACTCAACAGCACCTAACAACCTCTCAATCCTCCTGCTTCAACTTCCCAAGTTGCTAGGATTACAGGTGTGCTCCTTTTAAAACAGGATCTAAATTGCACAGGCAGCTTCTGGCTTTAAACTGGCAATCCTCCTGCCTCACCTTCCTTAGTTACTGGGATTACAGGCATGCACCATAGTGCCCAGCTTCCAGTTTTGGATCTTGAATGTTCCTCAAAGGCCCATGTGTTAACACTGTGATTCCCATTCTGGCACTACTGGGAGATGGTGGTACTTTTAGGAGATGGAGCCAAGTAAGAAGTCCTGGCGTCATTAATGGTATGCTCTTGAAGGCGATTATGAGACCCTGGTCTCTTTCTCTTTTGCTTCCTGGTGGTGAGGTGAGGAATTGGCTGTGGCACTTGTACCCCTACTGATTCCTGGCACCTCCACCTGAGGACTAAGCAATGGATCCATCCAATCATGGACAGGAACCTTCAAAACCATGAGCCAAAACACTATTTTCTAGGTTGTTTATCTCACATACTTCATTATAGTAACACAAAAGCTAACATATCATTATTTAAATACTAATTTTCCATATTTATATAAGCACCAGAAGAGTAAATGTCACTCAAGGACATTACTCCTAAGGAAGGGGATTCTCATATACAGGATAGTTTCATCATGTTAGGTAGAATTATAAATTTGTTATTGTCTCTATTGGAGATCAAGTATGGTTAAAAGAGATGCATTTGGGTGCCAAATTGACAAGGAGGGGAATTATAATGGTTAATTTTATGTGTCAACTTAATTGGGCTAAGGGATGCCTAGATAGCTGGTAAAAGTTTCTGGGAGTGATTAGCATTTGAATCAGTAGACTGATTAAAAATCACCCTGATTAAAAATGCAAGTGGACCACTGAGGGCCAGGAATTACTTCACCACTTCCCCTGATTCCCAAGCCCCCAGACTCTATATTTCTGGAAAATCCCAATATAATCATCCTTCAGCCACAAAGAGGACACCACTGAAGCCTCCTGAAATCTTTGTGAGAAGATTAAGCATGTGCCTCAGCCATGTCGGCAGAAGCCGGGGAGATGAGATGATATTATCCACAAGATACGTGAAAGGTCTCCTGTCTAAACGGAATCAATTGTGTGATATGTATATGAGTTAACAAGGATTGTGAGAATTACTCCACCAGAAACACCACATCTTGGACAAAATAAAGAGTGTTGCACTCCTCAAGGTCTACAAGCAGAAAAATGGATTGATAAAACTACTCAGTTACAAACTTGTGCTGTTCTCCATGAAAAAACCAAGTTTGTTCATGGGGCATCCTTACGTACGTACCTAACCAAAACTTTTACAAGGACATTCTCTGCTTTATCAAATTATAAATACTCACTTTGCACAGTATATATTGTGGGGCCCACAATTATCAGGTCATTATGTCATCTTCCTAGTCTCTGTTTGGATAGGAACTACAAACATTTATAAATACACATTTTAAACCAACTGCAGCAGCCTCTTTATGGTGACCATGGAAGTTTCTACATCAAAAGTGCAACCTCGTCCTTATAGAACTCTTACTAGGTATTCTCACTATAATCCTGTAATTTTTACATTTCTATTGGTAAACTCCATGGCTTTCCAAGAATAATTTAGAATCACAAAAACCGTAATGGATTTTTTAATTGTCAATGTTTCAGAGGAACTCTTAAAAAGGAAGGGAGATATAATAGTAAACATTCAGTGGCCATTTCTTTTTTGTGCCTAGGGCTCAAAACCTCAATCCAAAAATGACCTTTCTCAAAATAAGTCAAAAGAGTTTGCCCAAATTTAAGACTTCTGAAACTTTTTACATCAATTATTCTTTCTCCCCAGCTTTATCTTTACTACCCATTCACATTCCTTGTGTTACTTATGCTTCTTTCCTTGACCTTCTAACAAGTCACTTTTACCTTAGTTTTTTCTCAAAGATCTATCTAACGGCCAAGGCTTATTATTTTTGCTGAACAGCAACTGCAGGTTTAGTTAATTAGCTAAAGTATCTTCATATCTTAAAGTGGGCTTACCTTTAAATCTGGTAGTACCTTATGCAGTACATTTTTCCCTCTCCTCACATAAAAGTTCGCATACAACAATTACTACTCTGTGCCTTAGTTTCATCATTTCAAAACATTCTGGACATCATGCTGTATGTGTATATAAATTATTTTTTACTCTGTTGTAAGTTGTAAGTGGACTCTATTTTATTTACCTAATCCCTTATTAATGAACACTAGTTTCTATTTCCTTCCGATGATCACAATGCAGAAACAAGTTTTATGCATAGGTCATTTCGTATTTTTGTCAGTGTATTTTGGGAGGAAAAAGTACATATGGGATTATCAAGTCAAAGGATAAATAATATAATTTTATCAGGTATTACTAAATTCCCTTTCATAGAGGCTATAGTTATTTTATATTAACAGTATGAATATGAGAGACATTTTCCCACAGCCTTACCAGCAGAACTATTGTTAAACATCTATATTTCTGATAATAGTGAATTAAAAGTGGTATGTTAGCACTGGGCATGGTAGGTTACATCTCTAATTCCAGCACTTGGGAGACACAGGCAGAAGGACCTTAAGTTCAAGTCTAAGCTGGGCTATATAATTTATACCCTATCTCAAAAAGAGAAAAAAGGAAAAAAGAAAAAAGGGTATGTTAGTATAATTTTCATGAAATTTCTCCTGTAAGGTTGATAACCTTACACTTCTAAGAGTCACTTTCTGTTATTTGCCATCTATATCTTAAAGGCAGTTCTTCAATTGAGCTGTATTCTGGAAATTAATTCCTACGAATCCTAATTCACCTTTTTAATATTAGATCTATTAACAAACATGTTCGCATTATCCGTCTATTTTTCTCCTAGATTTGTCTGTTTCCTCAGTGAAGTCTTTCAACTGATCCTGGCTTAGCACTTGATGGGTATGCTTGATTTTAAGGTCCATGTTTTCCCTCAATTTTCTACAATGCTCAACCATCATCTCTTCAAATATTGCTTTCTTCTCCCTCCCATTTTAATTTCTCTCTTCCGATATCCTCTTATAGAGAATTGGGATAACACACTGCATTTTTTATACCTAAACACGTTTTGGTACTTTTCAACTCTACCTGTAAGGACTTTTGGTAATGTTCTCAAATTTTTCAGATCACTGGTTTTCCCCTCGGTTGTGCCACTATTTCTAGATGTTCAAGCTTTTCAAATTAAGCTTTAAAAAAAAAAAAAAAAAAAAAGCTGATCTATTGAGTTCTTTCTTATACTAAAGTGTCTTTTTAATTGATCCACCATGCCAGTTCTTGAAACAGATTCTATTTGCTTCATCTGTTTACTCTCCTTGTGCCTGATTTCCTCTTTTAACTGAAATCTTATTTTTAGTCTTTTTCTGCATGTTTTTAAGACTGTCTCATATGCCCAAAGCCATATCTGATGGTTAGACCATATCTTTAAGTTTTATGATCTTTATTGGCTATTAATTTTGAACCATCACAATAACCTCCACAGTTTCCAAGGAACCATCTTCATAACACTTCACAATCCCAAGGTACCATCACCTATGCCTGCAACTAAATGAGTCAGGAATCAACTCTGTAGCACTTCAGAGATTTTATTTCTCAATTCCTCATATCTGAAGAGTTCCATATTATTCTTAGTTATATATGAAAATTATTTTTAATTACATTTCATAAAGAAATGTTTGATGTTTCTGTTAGAAGGATATCTATTTTGAGTATAGTTGCTTAGTCAGTCATGCTGTCAAAAGTCCTCAGCTACAACTGAGGCTGAGCTGGGTGACATTGTACAGGTCTGAAATCCCAGCAACTCAGAAAGCTGAAGGAGGAAGATTTCAAGTTCAAGGCCAGAGGCAGCCCACACAACTTAGTAAGACCCCATTTCAAAACTGAAAAGGGGCTGAGGGTATGTAAGAGACAGAGAGAGAGAGAGGGAGAGAGAGGGAGAGAGAGGGGGCAGGGGGAGAAAGAAGCAGTGGCTGAGTTTTATTATTAATCAATCTTTTGGAACATACTGATAAAATCCTATGCCTTTCTCCTATAATTTTCAATATAAAACACATTGATACATTTCCTGATGTTAAACCACCCTTGCATTCTTGGAAGAACACTATCTGATCCACTTAAAGCAATTCAAAAGGCATTTAGAGGGATGGGGGAGGTAGCTTAGTGGTAGAAAACTCTGCCTACAATGATCAAGGCCACAGAGGTTCAATCCCCAGCAGATTGAATAAATAATTTTCTCCATGGTGATACAATTCGTTATATTTAATAGTTATACTTGATACAGAATCCCATGACACATTAAGTACCCATGCAAGTTGTCTTCATCTGATAATAGGGATATACTAAAACCCTAAAGCAGGTAGAATGATAAAAATCAGAAGCATTCCTTTTAAATTAAAATTAGTCGGGCATAGTGGCACACAACTATAATCCACTTGGGAGGTTGAGGGAAGAGGATCATGGGTTTGAGGCCAGAAAAGTCCAGACCAGCCTGGACTATGAGATCTTGTCTCAAAAAGCCAAAAAAATAAAAAATAAAAATAATAAATAAAACAATAAAAAGGAGTTAAAATTAATTACTTGCTATTTTTTGCCAGTGTACATTCAATACTTTTCCAACTTCATGCCTTATGTTAGTCATTTCTTGCCTCTGGAAACCTCATCCTTTTGGGAGAAATCATACCTGTACCTTCAATAAAATGATAAATGTTTTCTATCAGAAAAATGCATAAACATAAACACAAGTTTTTACTTAATATAGAATTCAATACCCCATCTCTTAGGTTCCAGATTAAAAACTCTCATCCTACAGATAGCCCAGTATATAAAATGCTCAAAGATATTAATGAAGAGAGGAATAAACAAATGAATAAGCAAGCCAAATACAAAACAGGGCAGAAGCTGATGAGGCATTTAGATTTATTTATGAAAATTTGTCTGAAAGAATTAGGACATGAGACAAAATATACTTCGGTTATAAGTTATTTATTTACAAAGTTCTTACTAACATAACTGCTTTTAAAACATAGTTTAAAAAAAAAAGTGCCAGTTACTAATCTCTGAAGTGGCACACACATGATATTAAAAAAAAAAAAAAATCTGTAGTCAGTTAAACTATTAAAGTAGATAAATGGAAATTGTTAAGTAATAATGAAGCTTTTGCACCATTCCCTGAATAGGTAGGAAATAAAAATGCCTTCATTCACAGGAACTTGATTATTTCGTATTACTGACTATAAAAGATACTATTGTGAAATACAAGATTAGACTTTGGAAAATATTTTACAATAATAAATTTCCAAGTTTACATTTAATTACAAGGCCACAATAAAAAGGGGTCCATACACCTACCTATACATTTCACAAAATAGAAAAAATGATGCCAAATTTAGAACTATTTCATAAAGAGTATAAACAATCTTTACCACAATTTTCCAATGGTCTTATCCTCTGAAATAAAATCCAACACACTACCAAACTAAATCAAGATTTTCTAGTGACTAAAATCACCAAAAATATATTCTCTGAAACAGCTATAAGTGTATACCAATGTCTTGCTTTTACAAATATATAATCTTTCTGTCATCTCAATTTGCAAAAACATTTTGAAACAATCTATGTAAGTATTATTAATAAAGGCAGATTTTTTAAAATACACATGCTAGATCTTAAAAACACTTCAAAAGAAAATAAACTGCCAAAAGAGCAGCTAAATACATCAAAGAGTGCATGTGAAGCAAGGCCCTACTATTTAACCAGGAATCTGCAGATTTTTATCCAGAAGGTATTGCAGTTTCATTTAATCTCTGCACAAATTGAGATACACAAATATGTGCTCCATAAATTCATTCTCAGATACATACAAACAGATTCACAGTAGTATTTGGCACCCATCAATAAAGTTTATTTACTGTGTCAGGGTTACAAAGCTACTGATATCATGAATAACTTAAATTATTGGTCTTCAGATACGAGATTCAAGAGATAAATTACATCAAAATCAATATTTTTACATGAATTAACTTGAAAAATGTAAACCTTAGTCTTTCAAGAAGAAAATCAAATGGCATAGTTTAGTGTTACTTATCTTCTTTCCAGCATTCACCAAGTGCTAATTACAAGTACCATTTAAGTCAGTTTCTTACTAGCATATTATAAGATTTTTTAAGTTTCATATCAAATGAGTTGTAGATCTACTTAAAGTATGACTTCTCCTTTCAAAGAAGGAAGGCAGGCTGACAAGGGAAGGAGATGGAATACCCTGTAAAGACAAGACAAACATTTGATATTTTAGGTTTTTCTTTAAAAAAAATTGTAACATACAGTTCAATACCATGGCTACCATTTTACATTTTACAAATTACCATAATAATTCATTGAAAGACATTTCACAACTCTTAAACCCTTTAAATAAGTGAACTGAAAATCGGGGAGTGAAATGGAGATAAAATTTAATACCTACTTTAGCAGTCTGAAGGCAAAACTAAATGGGTAGACTAGTTAACTAGATATTAACTCAACTGGAAGCGGTACTGGTTTACTGATAGCAGTAATACCTAGCTTTCTTGTGTGAGATAATAATGATTCAATGGTGCAGGTTATAAAAGAAAAATTTTAAATTGCTAAACAAGTTTTTGAAGTAAAAAGACAAATGGTAATGATTTCTTAATTTGTAAAGCAAAATTAGGAAGGGTAAGATCACTTCATGAGAAAATAATTTTCTAAAATTAAGTCACATGTCTCCAACAAGGGTTTGTATCATATGTGCAACTCATACGTGTGTGTATTAACATATATATGTAATTTTCCTCCATATGAAAATTGAGCAAAACAGCAATGCTTCTGGATAATAACTAAATTGCTGGGCTGCCTGAACTTACTGTTTCAAATGTCAAAGTTAAACATTATCAGATTTTTAAAAAATAACAGATAGAAGAACATAAAAACTCAAGAGTAGGTATAATAAAAATAAATTATAAGGCTATTATTTTCTACTATTTTATTTAACATATATGAACGGCTAACTTTAACTAAACTTAGAGCCAACAAGATAACTGGCTATAAATCCTCACCAACAAGGTAGTAAAAGTAATTGTGTAAAGAGCTAGGCTGATAAAGTACAACTATTCATGATAAAACCATGATTTAAATAGATTAAAAACTTTACATTTTCCGCAGGTGGAACTTTTATGATTTACCATACTAAAAACATAAATTTTATATAAATGTCATAAATCTAAGGCTAAAAATGAGAGTTGGAATATAAATCTACTTTCATAATTTTTTTTAAATGACCATTTTCCTAAATAAGAAAATTTCTAATGGAACTTATTTTTCCTGGATTTAAGAGTAATTGGAGGGCAGGAGGTATATCTCAGTAGTAAAAGGCTTGCATAGCATGCCCAAAGCCCTGGGTTCAATCCACAGCACCACAAACAAACAAAAACAAAAAACAAAAACAAAAAACGCCAAAAAGTACATTGCATTGCAAAAATATTTTTACTAGCAATATGCAAAGAAATTCTACTAATTCTGAATTATTGTGAATTCAAAGTAATAAAGATGTGAATTAAAAGTCACTTCCTACCTAATAAGTTGGTCAATAGATAAAGAACATTTTTTTCCAACAAATGTCAAATAGCTAATAAGCTCACAATAAACTTCATGAGGCTTGTTTCCATTATTGCTTGGCATATCTCATAATTCTTCACAAATGTCAAAGATGACTTGGATAGAAATTTTATAGAAATTTGAAAAAGAAAAAAATCAATATTTCCTTATAGTATCATTGAAAAAACTAGCTTGGGAGGTAGAATGATGGATAGATTGAAACCAGGCGTGTTTAGAGTGCCCACCAGGACAGTCTGAGCACTGAATATAAACAAGCTTATTAAAAAATCCAATTATATTGCTTGTGGAAACAAAATGGATAATCTGTTAGAACAGAAACAAGCAATTGAGGACATGAATACCCTAAAGATATTTTCAGTACTTCCTATGTATATTGTCTATATAAAAATGATTTAACTACAAATGATATAAATTAATTTTCTAAAACTTTTCTGTAATTGACTTACCTTCATTTGAACAGTTACAGATAATAATAACACAGATGCAGAAAATAAGAGATAGTACTTTGACACTGAGAAAGTTTATAATCTAACAAAAAATGCTTATCTGCATTTGGTCAATTTTAATCAATCAAATTACTCTGCATATATGTCTATAACCAACTAAGTACAACTTCTCTCCCATTGGCTATGGTTAACCTTGATTTTTAAAAAATTATATAAATGTACTCATAAGTTCAGCTGTAAATTTTTGATGTGTTAAAGATTTTAAACAAACTTTTTAAAAAATGTTTATCTAATATTATGAATCTTGCCTGTGTATAAAACTATGATATAAAAATGTAACTACTTATTAAACACTGTTGTTGTTGTTGTTGTTGTTGTTAGGTGCCATCAAGTCGGTGTCCAACTCATAGCAACCTTCATAGGGTTTTTAATGGTTGTTTCAGGATTGCCTTGGGAGTGGACTGTCATGTCCTTCTCCCATTTTCACGGTGCTGGGAATCAAACTCGGGACCTCAGAGACTACAGAGCAGCACTCTACCAACTGAACCACATCCCAGCCCTATTAAACACTAGAGCACCACAATCTGCCAGGTACTATTCTCATTTAATCATTTATAACTACTTTATAATATTAACTCATTTCATCCTTATAACTACTTCAGACTCTCTACAAACAGTAAACATGAAACACAGAAATCTTTAATAACTTGCCAAAGGCATTTGTTGTTGTTGTTGTTGTTGTTGTTGTTGTTGTTAAGCATACAGCTAAGAAACAGCAAGGTAAGGTTTTGAAAACTTGGGTTCTAGAGTTCCTGCTCTTAATCACTGCCCAAAATGCCTATCAGAGTATAATCACATGAAATGTTATTTTACATGTAATTTAGTTCTTAAAAACAATATGGGATAAGTACTGTTGACCTCTTTTCTCTCATTCAAAAAAATGTAGATGATACAGAATAAGAAGCTTGCTGAAGAACACACAGCTGGGAAGTTACAGTCATTTGCTTCACTTAACCTTAGTAGCTTAGATTAATAATAATTCAACAAAAACAGACATATCACTCATCTACTTGGTGATAGTAATACATACTAGAAATGCCCTTATCTAGCAATTCTGGTGTTGTTAACTTGGATTGTTTGGGAAACATTTCAAGGTATACACATGAATTTCTTGTTGTTGTTGTTGTTGTTGTTGTTGTTGTGAACCATCAAGTCAGTATCTGACTCATAGTGACCCTATGTACAACAGGTAAAACACTATTGTCAGTGCTTCTTTGCTGTTCATAGGGCTTTCAATGGTGGATTGATTTTTGGAAGTGGATTGCCGGGTCTGTCTCCCGAGCCTACAGCACCTGGTGTTCACAGGCAGTCTCCCATCCGAGTACTAACCAGGCCCCACCTGCTTAGCTTCTGAGATCTGACGGGATCGGATGCCACAGTGCTACGGCTGCAGGCCACATGAATTTACAACCCATATAATCCTCTAAAATTCAGTTTCAGAGATGATGCTTTACTCATCAAAGAAACAGGAAAAGGAATTATTCTCAGTCTTTGTTATTGGAACCCATCTATAAAAACAGAACCACATTAATAAACTGATAGGCCAGAATGAAATATGTTTATTTTCTTATAGAAAATAGAGCATATCTCAATCCCAGTAAAATTTCGTATTGAACGAACTACACATTGTGTCTCTAGTTCATTAAAAGTAAGGTTTTTCAGTTGCTTTTATAAACAAAGTAGATAAAAAGGATACATGCTTAGACAAACATTAAAAACAGTAATTTTTCCATTTGTAAAAAGTTAAATTCTATATCAATTGAATAAATACGAGTAAGCCATTTAGCCCATTAAATCAGAAGCACTTACTGCTAATGACGATGTGCTAGACAGACGACTCATTGCATGCTTATCACTGCTGGGAGGACTTCTCCCCTCTGCTGAGCTATGGGATGGTATAAGAGCCATTCGCAGAGCTCTTTTCGGCGTTTTAGAAAAAGAGAATGCTCTCGTAACCTAGAATTTAAAAGAGTTATAACTAATTAAACCTAGACAAACTGAATAAAGTCCATAAGAGTATCTGTGCAAAAAGAAAGCCAAATACACTATTTTCTATGAAGAGTATGTAATGGAATTTATTTTGGCATAAGCAGTGAGAAAATATGGTATTATTCTATCCTGCATCTTTTAGATTTAAGCATGGGAATTCAGAGAGAAAAAAAAATGGAAGCTTAAGAATAATAGTACCCATCCAAGACACAGACGTAGGATCTTGCATGTTAGAGAGCACTGAAAACCAAAAGAAGGAAGAAAGTGGGAGAAAAATCATCTAGCCTCAGAGTCAAGAAACCTAGGTTCTTCTATTTCTTTTGGAGTACTGGGGATCAAATCCAGACCTTGCACATGCTAGGCAGGCGCTTGATCAGAGTTATATGCCCAGCTGAATTTTGGGTCCTTATCTGATTCTGGCAGTGTAGTTGTGAAATCTTTAGTTCAAAACCACTCAAACCTCAATTTCTTTATGGAAAGGGAAGGAATTCCTTTGGGTCATCATTTAATGTGTTTATCTACTATCCATCATACATGTTAAGCAATGGGGGATACAGAGATGGTACAAGGCCTCCCATTTAAAGGGAAAGAACAAAACAAAACTTGCAAATCTAATTTCAAACTATATAGCTTCAAAATCTCTCTTGGAGCACTGAAGTTCCACTTTTACTTTTAAAAAGCCCTATTACCAACATACTTGTGTAGACCTTCAACAACTCCAGTAAGGTAAGTAAGGAAGTCTTCTTCACCATGAGAAGACTAAAACATACTTCTAGAATTAGGAATAGAGCCTAGGTCTCCTGACTCAGTCATGTGCCCTTTGCTGAAAAATATCTGAGGCAAAATACTTAAGATGAGTGTTCACATAGCTAGATCTAAAACACCAAAAATGTATTTCCAGTTCAAGGAAGCATCATAATAATGAAACAATAATAATAAAATAAATAATAATAATAATGGGAAAATAAAGTTAATATAATTACTGTGACAACAAAATCACTGAACTAAAACTATTATCTCTGTGGTTCCTTTCCTAGCATTGAAGAATAGCTTGGTTGTACAGATTATCCTTATACTGGTGTTTATGGTAATATTTTCATATAATGTGAAAAATACACTTTAGAGAGATGCCAAATAATTTTACTCAACTCACCTTTTTTGAAGTTTTTTTAATAGCTCTAGAAGCTCTACTCAATGTACTATCCATATCTTTGGTATTTACTTCAAAGGATTCTGGATCAGCAGTGTAAATAAGATTCTCCTGTTGAAAATTTATACTTTGTTATTTTAAAATTTAAAAACAACTGTTTCTAAAATTAAACCTTTAAGCACTTATGTGCATATGGGAATATTTATAAATGAAGCTACTCAAGATTTGTGATGTACTTGACCTGAAACATACCAATTTAAGGATAGTGGAAAGTAAGCGCTCAATAAATTCAAGGATCAGATACCAAAGCAATGGGAAATACACATCACTACAAAATCTTACTAACAAATCTAAAACTAACAAGTTATAAATTTAGCAGACAATGCTTAAGAATAAAGTCTGTTATAAAACCAATAACACACTTTCCCTAGGACAATCTCAAATTAAAATTTAGACTTTCTTCTGTTTTAATCTTTCTCAATTTATATCTTGAAGAATTCTAAATCAGAGATTCTGAAATCGTGATAAAGAAATCCTACAGTGAGCCAGGCATGTGGTCCCCGCCTGTAACACTAGCACTCAGGAGGCAAAGGAAGGAGGAGCACAAATTTGAGGCTAGCCTGGGTTACATAGTAAGACCCTATGGCAAAAAATTAAAGAGCTACTGGAGTGATAATGGGTTAAAAAGAAATCAGGATATGTGTTATGCAACTCCTTGAAATTGAGTACAATATTTTGTGTGAATATGTGCAAAGTTCATTTTTCTGAGGAGAGGGTTCCTAGCTTATGAACTTGCAAATTGCCTCATTGCTCTAGCACTATAAGACCACCCGTTCAGCACTATCATTCTGTGGCTAAAGAGAATTTTATACAACTTTGTAAAAGATGGCTTTTCTGAAAATGTTCTCATATGCAAAATGTAGAAAAATAACTGCTTTGTCTAACCCTTAGTATTCATGAAGCTAGAAAAGAGAATGCACGGAGATGCTTTGAAATGAAATGCCAAGATGCTTCACAAACACAAGGTATGAAATATTACACTCTACAATTACAAATGCCTACGTTGCTTTCTATCACTGACAGCCACTCAGATAGCCTTATTTTTCTAAAATGTCTCTAATTTCTTCTTGGAAGAATCAAATACACTCTGCCTGCTCCAAGCCCTCTTTTTCCACTTGGTCCATTTGCTAAATGACTCTTGGGCTAATTTTTTCCCCCAGTACTAGGGGGTTGAACTGAGGGATTTGCACATACTTTGCCAATGCTTTACCATTGGTTTGTACCACCAGCCCTCTTTTTTCATTTTTTATTTTGAGTCAGGCTCTCGCTAAGTTACATGGGCTGCCTCTGGCCTCAAACTCTATCTTCTTGCCTCTACCTCCCAAGTCGCTGGGATTACAGGCTCACAGCATCACACCCAGCTACTCTTGAGATAATCTAATCCCAAACAGGCAATAGTACTTGTAATTGTCAGTACCTTTTAAATACTATTACTATTTTGGGGAGTTAAGAAACAAAATTGAAGACAAATTTAAAATGATGTTAAGTTACTACTAACTCTAGCCAAGTACTATTTACATTTTAGTATTATTTCTTACAGGTAATTTTCTTACATGTAAAGAATCGTTCCCATAAAAGCAAAATTGGAAGTCATACTATTTAGTTTCGTTATCATCTATTTTTTCAATTAGTTACATACTGTATTTTTTTCAAGTCATTAAAATCTTGACAGAATTATTCTTAATGAACAGTTAATAGGTCTCTTCTGATTGTACCATTTTCTAAGCTGTTAGAAGCAGAAAGGAGAGGGTGAATTTTTTTTTTGGGGGGGGGGACTTGAAGTTTGAACCCGGGGCCTCATACAATCTTTGCAAGTGCTCTACCACCGGACTGCACCCCTAGCTCATTTTCTACTTTGAGTCAGGGTCTCATTAAGTTACACAGGGGCTGTTTCTGGCCTCGAATTCATGCTCCACCTTCAAGTCACGAGGATTATAGGCATGGGCAATCGCCCCTGGCGAGTGGGAACTTTTTTTTAAGGTCCTCATAGGTAAATTGCTTTCAACCTATATTCTGAATGGTAGAACAGGAAAGGGTTTTCCCTCACCAGCCCTGGGTAGCTTTCCTAGTTCTTAAAATTCTCAGGTTGAGCCAGGGGCAATGGCACAGGCCTGTAATCCCAGCAATTCAGGAGGCAGAGAAAGGACGACTGCAAATCCCAGGCCAGAAGCAGCCTGCATAACTTAGTGAGACACTATCTTAAGATAAAAAATAAAAAAGGGGTTGGGGTCCAGTTCAGTAGTAGAGCGCTTGCAAAGTACATGTGAGATCCTGGGACAAGTACACCAAAAAAAGAAAAAAGAAAAGAAAAGAAAAGAAGGAAAAGGAAAATTAAAGGAAAGGAAAAAAAAACTCTTTGTGAATCATCTATTTATATACTTCCCCATTTTTCTATTGGAATACTAGCATTTTTCTTATTTAATCAGGGAAAAGCTTTTAAAGGAAGCTTTTAAGAAGGGAAATAATTGGTTAGTTTTTGTCAATGTTTCCTCCAATTTTTATTTTGTCTCTAATTTTATGTTCTCAATTACTTTAACATACAGATATCTCATTTGTTGAACTCTAAGTTTTTTCCTTCTTTACTTTTTACATTCCTTCTTTGCCTTACCAAGTTATTCCCTACATAAAGAGCTAATATACACCATTACAATTTCTTATAAGTTTCTGAAGGGGTTTTGCTTTTTCACATTTAACTTTTGTATTTACCTATAACTTATATGGATAAGGTTAGGGTATCTCTAAGTATTTAATCAATTTCCTTAGCAACATGTGTGAACAATCTTAAGGCACCACATTTATCATACAATTAAGTCTTATGTCAAAGCCATCTATCCTTTCTATTGGTCCATGTATAAATGTGATCATTATAACTTTAAAAAGTACAATTTAATATCTCATACAGGAAGTAAAATTTGCCAAATTTTGTAGGTATGATTGCTTTTTCTTTAAAAATCATCTTTGTAATCATTCTGTCAAATTCCAAAAGTTCTGTATAGTATTTAATAGTGACAGCAACAAATTTATAAATTAAAGATGAATTGACATCTCTTGCTTGTCCCCATTCTCAGTCAGAAACATCATAGGCCTTTCGTATTGTTTTCTTTTTTTTTCTTTTTTTTTCTTTTTTTTGCGGTACTAGGGGTTGGACCCAGGGCCTCATGCTTGCATGCTTTGCAAGTGCTGGACCACTGAGCTGCACCCCCAGCCCATTTTCTACTTTTTGAGACAGGGTCTCACTAAGTCACACAGACTGCCTCTGGTCTCAAACTTGCAATCCTCCTGCCTCTACCTACCGAGCCGCTAGGATTACAGGCCGGCACTTAGCATTGTTTTCTTAATACACCTTCTACGTGTTTCTTATAAGGCTATTCCTTGATATTGCAAAGCAAATTTTATTGGAAAAGAGGTCTTGATTTCCTACAATTTCTAACTGGTAACTGCCAGCATAAAGGAAAACTACTGACATGGACATATATGTATTTATAATTTATTTGGCTTCTATACTAAAGTGCTAAAGTTCTAATAGTTTTCAGTGATTCTTATCAACCATCTTGACAATCATTTGCAAAATAACTAAACACATACCTGCTGCCAACTGATGAGAAAAAAAAAAGCAGTCAGGAATGTGATTCAAGCTCTGCATTTCCCTAGATCATAAACTAGGCACACTTCTAAGGTTTTGCATTAAGATGTCCTACATTACACAGCACAGGGACATATTTCCTACATTACTGTACAGTGATGAGGCCCTTAACAATGGTCATAAGTTCTGAGAAATGCATTGTCAGGCAATTTCATCATTGTGCAAGCACTGCAGAGTGTACTTCCACAAACTAAGCAGGCTACAGTGCCACCATGAAACCTAATCTTACACCTGTGTACATGTGTGGTCTGTTTTAGACCAAAAAGACATTATATGAGACATGACAGTATTTCTATTTAGTAAACAAATATATACTGAAAATCTATTTGATAGGAATTTTTAATGTTTATATGATAAAGAGCCACACTCAAAAAGAGTATTGACACTTAAATATATTTCCACATTTTGGTTTGTTTTTAAACTACAGAGTTAATTTGTCAAAGGTCATTCGAATTGGCCAACTTATGACACTGTTTAAAAACTGAAAGCTGAAAAAAACCAATTGAATTAGCTGGAAATTTATGCAAAACAATAGAAGAATTTATTTATAGCGACAGCTTAAAAATTAACATATGTTAAATATGTACCTATTTACAAAAAAATTGGGAATAGAAAACAACTTAGAAATACCTAAAATATCAATTTATGACAGACAGAAATTTGCCTGGGGATAAATCTAATAAATGCACATTTTCAAAGAAAACTTTATGCTTATACTTCTGGGAGGATCGAAAAAAACAAAAGTCAAGTCTTTGGAAAGAAAGGCTGGTGGGACAGGGTATAAGTCTTATTTTAGTACAATATACGTTTTTATTTAATTTTTTTCTCTTATGTGCAAATATTATTTTCAACAATAAAAATCACATCATGAAAAAAGCTAAATATTAGTAACTTAAATTTACTCCTTGAATGATATATTTAGAATGTAAAAATGTATCAATTATATCTAATGAAATTAAACTCCAAGTGTACTCAATTTTAGTGAAACTCTTTAAGAAGGCCCCTAAAATTTAAAAATTGTAGCAATTACTGTTAAACAGAAAAGTTTATTAGAAAGTTTATTCTCAGTTTTCCTATTGTTATAACTATGACTAAACACGTAATAACTACCTATGAAAGGGAAAAGGTAGCTTCATGTTTTTTCCCAATGAACACACTGATTTTGATTTAGAGGAGGAGAAAATAGCAATAAGGTCTTTTACAGGCCTAGAAGGTTCTCGGTCCAAAATGAATGAAAGCTTAAATATATTTCCACATTTTGGTTTGTTTTTAAACTACAGAGTTAATTTGTAGCTCCTTAGTGGCTAAAATGACAACATAGCTATTTGCAAAGATATAAAGATGAAGCATTTCCTTCAGTTCTCTCTGCACAGAAGAAATAGGATAAGTCACAGGCAAGAGTGCAAAGTAGTTTAAGGCCACAGGCAGCCTGTGTAACTTAGCGAGACCCTATCTCCACACAAAAAATAAAACAATAACCTGCAGGTGCAGCCCAGTGGTAGAGTTTTTGCACATACTTTTATGTACAAAGCCCTGGGGTTCAACCCAAAGTACTTAAAAAATAATAATGATAATAAGTAACCACACTAAAAATACTACCAGTCTTTTTTCTGTTACTTTCTTTCTCAATAATTCCCCTTCTCTCTTCCAAAACACCCTTTTACTTTTTCATCTATTCCTCTAAATTTCTAAAATAAAATAAAAAATAAAATTGACAACACAGCCAAGCTCATTTTTGTAACCTGATAATATAATTCTAAAAACATTTTTGACTTATTCAAAGTATGTCAAGCATTAAAGTTTGGAAAGACACATTTTTCAATCAGCCTCAAATTCATATGCACCTAAGGCAAGTTCTAAAAACAGACATTCTGAGTTTAAGATTAGAAATTAGAACTTAATCTCTCTCACTGAGTATTTAGTATCAATTTCAGGAAAGTCATCTTAAGCTACAGAACTGTACTCATGTTAACCCACAGAAAATTCTCTATTCTCCTATGTTAAGCCAATGAGCCAACTACATGTGAGTTTTCAGACCCTTTCTCTCTCCCTTCTTCCCGTAAGCTCTCTTCCCTCACTAGTCACTCTTCAAGCTCCCAGATGCTAAAGAAAAAATGTTTACTATCACGTGTCCTCTCTCACACTTCATCTGTGCCTTGGTGATTTTCTCAAACTTTATAATTATGTTCATAGCTTACAGCTTCTGATTTGGCCAAATTAAGGTAGTATTAATAACAGACATATATATTAATAGGCTGAACAATCCCCAATTTGAAAATCCAAAATGTGAAAAAATCTAAAACTTTTTAAACAGTGATGTGATGACATACTTGGAAAACTTCACATGGGACCTCATGTGACAGGATGCAGTCAAAATGAAGGCACACCAGAGGCCGGCATGTTGACACACACCTGCAGTCCTAGCACTTGGGAGACTGAGGCAGGGGAACTCCAAGTTTAAGCCCAGCCTGGGCTACAGAGCAAGACCTTGCTGTGTACGATTTTTTTTTTTTAAATGAGCACACTGCCACGTGCAGTGGCTCACGCTGATAATGCTAGTGACCCAGGAGGCAAAAGCAGGAGGATTGCAGGACTGGGGCCAGAGGCAGGCTGTGTAACTTAGCAAGACCCTGTCTCAAGATAGGAAATGGCCTGCATGTGCAAAGGATGTGCATGGCCTGGGGTTCAACCCCCAAGTACTGAAAAAAAATTTTTTTTTAAATAATAAGCACAGAGCCAGGTGTGGTGGCACACACCTGTAATCCCAGCGACTCGGGATGCAGAGGCAGGAGGATCGCAAGTTCGAGACCGAGGCAGTCTGCGTAATTTAGAGAGACCCTGTCTCAAAAAGTTGAAAAAAAAAAAAAAAAAAAAGGCTGGGGTACAGCTCAGTGGTCCAGCACTTGCAAAGCATGCAAGCGCGAGGCCCTAGGTTCAAACCTCAGTACCACACACACACACACACACACACACACACAGAGAGTAGTAAGCACACTAAAAATATTACTTTCAGGCTATATATATAAGGTGTATATATGAAACATAAATGAATTTTCATATTTACACTCAAGTTTGATGTCCAGCATATCTCATTATGTAAATGTTTATTATTCCAAAATCTGAAAAAAATGCAAAATCCAAAACAGTTATAGTCCCAACATTGAGCAGTAAGTGATACTCAACCTGTGTGTATGCCTAGTAACAGGCAGAATAACTATCCCAGTAAACACCAATCATGTTGAATTTGTTATAAACATTATTGGCTCACAAACTCTGTTCAGACATGTTCTATCTTTATTCCTTATGAAGTTAGAAATTCTACTTTTAAGTTTAAAAAATTCAAATATTGCTATTCATAAGTAGTCAGTCAGTGGTGGTGATTATATCAGGTTGTAGAGTAAGCTTAATTTTTAAAGGAAATACAAAGAGTTAGTGGCAAAAGTACTGAACTGTAGCAGAAGGCATTTGATTATCAGATTATTTCTAGAACTAACCAAGTTGGGGAAGAGGGTAATATTGCTTAAGTTCACTAATAAAATTATGCTTTTGACATTAGATGTTAGAAATCTGTAATGGCCTCAACAAAACTACCACCTGATCTCTGGGGCTACATAAGCCACAGAATATGGACAATACAATTCAAGGTTACACGTTGGCAAGAGAATGAAAATATATATGTTAAGTATTCTGAAAGATTCCCAATAAATTAAACTTTGGTCTTTAAATTCTGAAATAACAGAACAGGGGACATCATAACCAGGGGGAGAAAAACTGTTAAAAAGTTTGACCAAGAATAAGGGCACCTGAATGCTAGTGTTAGCTTTATGATAATCAGTCATTGCTCTTGGCCTTAATTTCACGTTTTTAAAAAAAAGTTTTCTTCCAGCCTTAAGGTTCTAATTTAAGTCATTTATGAATGGGCACAATGAATAAAATGGTACAAAATAAAACAGTTGTACTTATTTTACTCTTCAATTATTTAGGGCACCAAGAAATATTTAATAGGAAAACAAAACCCTATTAATTCAAAGACATCTTTTTACACATATATTTGCATCTTCTGTACATATATTTAGCAACAATTTCCCTTCAACATAGCAAAATATTCTCAAAGAAGACACTGACTTAGGGCTTTTAAAAAATTTACTATGTGTAAATTCTTAAATACAGGAAAGGGCTCAACTCAACTGAAGTCACAGAATACGTGAATTTATAAATATAATTTTAAGAGCAAAATTTCAATAGACTGAAATAATTTTGAGGCATAAATATAGACCAGAACATAGTTAAATGTTTGCTGCCATCTTGTGGATAATTATATTTTATGAAGTTTTTACATTTGGCACTATTTCAGTTTTAGTATTATTAACCATCTTATGGCTAATAATTCAATACATTATTTTTTAAGGAAAAGATTCCATTAACTTTATATTTCAGTATTAGGGTTATAAACACAGAAAAGACTGTGTAAGTCATCCAGCCACACATCTTGACAAATGCAGAAGTAACTTCTATAATAAAGAATCACTATACTGTAAGGAAACCCATTTTATATATGGATACCTATAACTATGGATAAGTTCTTCCTTACAATGAGTACTTTTGAAAGCTTTATAACAAGGGTTAGCTCCATCATTTTTCTTGCCAGTATTGTATTGTACACTCTGGTATTGTGTTTCCCTCTATAAACCTTTTGTAAACAAACATTCCTTTATTTATGACAGCATATTCTTGGTCAATAAAAATTAAAAAAAACAAAGATCTGCTTATTGTTTTAAACTTGTAGGTAGGGGGGGTTAATCAATGATTATTTACTCTATAAAGCACATTAGACTTAACTGTCTTTCAAGGTCAGATTGCACTGTGATAAATTGTTTTGTTCCAATAGGAATGTCCAAGGCATACTCAAAAGGGTGACCTATTATATTAATACATCCTATTCCATTTATGTCATATGTGTAGAATAAGGGCCGCATATCTAACATATGTCTGTCCCACATATAGAGAGGAAGAAATCAAGTTATTTTTCAGGGCACCTCTTAGAATTCATCCAAGATCTACTATAGGCTAACAGATTTCTGGCAAGTTATTTAACTCCAATATTCTGATTTTTTTCATCCATCTTCACTTGAATTTATATGGTGTAAAGGTAATCACTGGTCCATCTTCATGATATTTGAAGAGTTAGTGTGGGAGAGATGCACTGACAACCTGTCCATCGGAAAAAACAATGTGCTACAACCCTTCTGTTGTTCTCGGTATGGAAAAAAAAGAAATTAACTATAGGCTACGTATCCCTACTCCAAAACTTTGAAATTCCAAATGCTCCATAGTAAGAAAATGTGACACATTTGGGTCTCAGATTATCAGATTAGGGACACTCAACCAGTAAAGTCTATGCAAATATTCCAAGATCTGAAAAACTACAACAATTGAGGCTCTTTTCGTCCCAAACATTTCAAGGAAGGCATATTCAAAGTGTAACAGCCATGTCTAAGAACACAAATAAAAATCACGAGGAGGAGTGAAGCAAGATGGTGGCTAAGGGAGATCCTACAGAGAGAGCTCCCGACAGAGGAACATCAAGCAACCTTCACAAGTGCTCAGGAAGTCAGGTGAGAGACAACAGCACCTGCTTTTAGTAAAATGAGAAGGGAAAACGCACTGAAGAAAAAGGTAGAGAAGAGCACCTGTATCCCCCTGCCCCCAAGTCGAGGCAGAATGGAGTAGAGGCACCTCTGGCCTGGGAGAGGGGGAATTAAGTCCAGGACTCAGACTTCAAACTCACTACCAGGCCCACCATGGTGAAACCCCAGGCCTTGAACTTGCATTGTTCCTCCTGCCTCAGCCTCCTGACTGGTGGCATTACAGGAGTAGGGCCACCGCACCTGGACCAAGACATACTTATAATCAAGCTTGCAAAGGTGAAAGAAAGATAAAGACAAAATTCTCAAGGCTGCAAGGGAAAGTAAGTAAGTGACACATGAAGTATCCCAATTCATCTGACAGTAGATTTCTCACCAGAAACTTTACAGGACAAGAGTGGCATAATGTTTTCACAGTATGGGAGGGAAAAGGCTACTGCCACCCAAAAATATTGTACTGTGTTGCCAAATAAACAAAGGTGGAGAGCATATAGCTCCATCAAATTTGTCAATTTGTCCTACAAGAAATGCTAAAGGAAGAAAACTACATTCATGGGAAAGTATAAAACTCATTGGTAAGAGTGACTACACAGACAAATTCAGAACACTCTACTATTATAAACATGTATTAAAACCATTCATATCTTTAGTGTAAAGACCAAAAACAATTAAAAATAGCAACTACATTAAAAGATAGAAAATATAGAAAAATGTACAATGGGATATCAAAAATTCAAAATGTGAGGAGGAATGGAGTACAAGCGCAGTTTTTCATTAGTGTGTCTGTCTCCCTCTCTCTCTCCCTCTTCCTCCCTCCCTCTCATACTGGAGGGTTGAATCCATGGCCTAGTATGCCAGGCAAATTGCTCTACCACTGAGCTGCATCCCCACCCCCTTTTCATTCTGAGATAGGGTCTTGCTAAGTTGTGCAAGCTCCCTCTAGCCTTTAATGCATGATCCTCTTGCCTCAGCCTCCAAAGTTGCTAGGATTATGGGAGCGTGTCCCCGCACTCAGCTCTCAACTTTTTTTTTTTTTTTTTTTTTGTGGTACTGGGTGGGGGTTGAACCCAGGGCCTCGCGCTTGCATACTTTGTAAGTGCTGGACCACTGAGCTACACCCCGAGCCAATTTTTTTTACTTTTTTTTTTTGAGACTGGGTCTCGCTAAGTTACACAGACTACCTCTGGTCTCAAACTTGTGATCCTCCTGCCTCCACCTCTTGAGCCACTGGGATTCCAGGCATGCACCATCACACCCAGCTAGCTCTCAACTATTTTTTATAATTGCTTTTTGCTTATTATCTTTAGGATCATGTTAAGTCGTTATCCCCTCGAAATACCTTATCACAACCAAAAAGTGTTTTGTGTAAGTCTGAGGGTAACCACAAAGCAAAACTCTATAATATATAAACCAAAATAAGAAGTAATCAAAAAACAATTACTAGAACAAATCCTTTAACCACAAAGGAAGACTATGAGAAAGTGAGAAAGACAGGAATTGGAATATAATTAGAAAACAAAGTACATAATGGCTACAGTAAAACCTATATATCAATAATTACCTTGAGTATAAATGGATTAAACTCTCCAATTAAAAGACAAGTGACTGAATGGAATATCACAAAGTACATAACAAGAAATCTCAAAAGCCTTAGTAAATCAGAGTCACAGGATCTAGAAGGCTAAGAGGATCTATCTGAAAGCCAAGGACTACATGATGTTTCGTGTGCCTAAACTCTTAAAATCTTTTCTAAAACAACTTATATTAAACTAGTTTTTCTGCACATACACAAACTAAAACTCTCCCACATTCATAAGTAACAAATCATTAGAAATGTAAAGATTTAGTTTAAATGCACCCCTGGAATTTACACTCTCATTTTAACACAGGTTTAAGAACTTACAGCGTCTGCTTTACAAAGGGTGTTGGCTACATGTCGACACAGCATCTTGAGCCAGTTTTCTTTTGGAAGTTCATCTGATGTCATCTGGAAACTGAGCAGCACATTTGCCTGCTCTGTTGGTGGCCTCACAAGCAAGGCAAAAGCATTATGGCAATCTAGGATTCCAGAATAACCAGAAACATTAGGGATTATTTCTTAGAGATTTGTAAGTTTAGATTCCTCAGAGCATGATAATTATAATAAAATTATTTTTTCTTCTCCACCCTACCTCCTCTTTTTCAATGAAAGAAAGACTATCATATTAACTTAAAGCACTAGGAAGAATTATAATAGTATTAGTATATCTGGTAAGGAACCAATAATAACTTAAAACCATGAAGTAAGCATTTTCTTAAGAATCATATTAAGTTGCAATCCTTTCAAAATACCTTGTTGCAACCCAACAAATTTTTTGTAAGTCTTACAGTAACCACAAAGCAAAAATCTAAAATAGACAAATCAAAAATAGTCAAAACACACTACCAGAATTATATGCATATACGTATATGTACGTGGGCTGGGGTTTAGCTCAAGTTGGTAGAAGGCTGCACTGTGCTGAGGCCCTGGGTTCAACCCCCAGAACCACAGAAATGGGAGAAGGACCTGGCAGCCCACTCCTGGAACAATGAGCCCTTGAAAACCCTATGAATAGCACCGAAGCACTGACAATAGTGTCAGGCATGGCACAGTGTCAGGGAGTGTTTCATTACGTTGTACATAGGGTCACTATGAGTCGGATCCGACTTGTTGGCACCTGATGACAATAATATATATATATGTATATATATATGTATATATATGTGTATATATATATATATATATATATATATATGACTATATATAACTCTCTCTCCCCCCACCTCTCTATGTATATAGATAGATAGATAGATCTATATATAGAGAGATACAGATATACAGAGAGAGAGTGAGTTATACATAGTTATATAAATATATGTAGTTTGTTTTTGGGGTATTTTTGTTTGTGATACTAGAGAACTAAACCCAGGGCCTCACACATACTTTGCAAGTGGTTGACCACTAGGCCGCACCTCCAGCCTTTCTTTTTTTATCTTGAGATAGGGTCTTTCTAAGTCATGCAGGTTGCCTCTGGCCTTGAACTTGCAATCCTCCTGTCTCCACCTCTCAAGTCGCTGGAATTATGTGTGTGTCACCATGGCCAGCTGTTTTGGGTTTTTTTGAGCCATGGTCTCTCTATGTAGCCCAGGCTGGCCTCGAACTTGCAATCCTCTTGCCTCTCCCTCCTGACTGCTGGGATTACAGGTGTGCACCACCACACCTGGCTTCCATGATTTTAATATTTTCTGTGATAAAATTTAAGTAAATAAAAAATTAAATAACATTTCTTAGAATTCTAGAATTTAAGTGTCAAATTAAAATGTCATTATAAGAATAAGTCTACTTAAATCACATTCAAAGAAATGTGCAAATATTAAAAATTACAGAAGGTTTGTGACAAAAATGCTCAAAAAGAAACCATTTTAAACAATGAGCTCTTTTATAACTAAAACTTTTAAACATGGAGATGATTTAAATAAACATCTATTGTAACCCTTAATAAATCCAGAATTTGACAATTGAGGGAAAACAGCTATAAAAGATGCTGCTCAAGTTTTCTTTATGAATTATGCCTGGGCTGGGGATATAGCTCAGTGGTAAAGCCTTCTGCAAAGCCCTGGGTTTCATCCTTAGGACCACAAAAAGCAATAACAAAGAATCCTATCTCAAAAATGCAAACCTTCCATCTTTAGAGGAATCAGTAAACCAAAAAAGTTTACTTTATAAAAATATACACCTAATATCCAAAATATGGCCATGAAGACATCTCTAAGTGCCAGTAAAATAGATAACACTGTTCCAAGTAGGTATACATCTCTGGCAATTTCAGAACTTCAGAGAACCCACTCTAGTACTACCAAAGTTGAAAATAAAAGCTTTCCTCGGTATACTGCTATAGTTTTGATGTGGAATGTCCCTAAATGGGCTACATGCTAAATGTTTGGTCCTCAGCTCAGCAATACAGAGAAGTCGTGGAAATTTAAGAGGGAGGGCCCAGTGGGAAGATTCAGTTCACTGAGGGCAGGCCCTTGAACGGGATTGTGGGATCCCAGACATGAAGTGAACAGTGTGCTCCAGCAGGCGCTCCCCACCATGATGTGCTGCAGAACCACAGCCCAAAGAATTACAACCAATTGGTCATGGACTGAAACCTCCCAAAGTGTAAGCCAAGACAAACTTTTCGTCTTTATAAGTTGATTTTCTCAGATATTTTGTTTTTGTAAGAGAAAACTGATACACATATATTTGACCCCATGTCAAGTCTACCAGTTACTCTGGGCATATTTATTTCACATACATCTATTCCTGATCCATATCTTAAACATATCTTGAAAAATGCAGCCATTGACAACAGGGAAAGTATTAAGGTATGAAGTGCAGGTAGTAGACTGGCAATTTCTTTTGGATTCTGAAGAAATAGAAAATGAGTTTCAGCAAGGTGTGTTGGTGCATGCCTGTAATCCCAGAACTTGAGAGGCTAAGGCAGAAGGGCTGCATGCTCCAAGCCAGCCTGGAATATATAGTGAAACCTTATTTCAAAAAAGTTTCAATGTGGAAATAAGATAAACTGGCATACTTTGGGTTTTTGTGTTGTGTTGTTTTGTTTTGTTTTGTTGAGACAGGATCTCACTATGTAGCCCAAGCTGGTCTCTCAAACTCATGATTCTCCTGCCTCAGCCCCATGGGACTACAGGAATGCACCACCATCAAGCCCAGCTCTAGGATACTATTTTAATACATAACCATTTGAAAGTTCTTTGACCCTTAAAGGATAATAATGTTATTCTACAGATTGAGGTAGCATTTTCATTTGAAACAATAAAAACATCAAGTCTGTTCCCAAGAGATACAGTTGAGACAGAGGTATGAGAGTAATTACTTTACTTAAAGATCTGTTAAAAACAACATACAAGAGTAAATTAAGCCTAAAATGAACATAAGTTATTTTTATTGAACCAATAATCAATCCAATGAGGTCACCTTCTGTCTCTCTTATGTCCAGCACCTTCTTAATCTGAGAAAGAGGCATAAGATGAATGTGCTTAAGAGAAGCTGGGGGTCGAGTATGGCCATGAGGACTTCTAAAAGTGCCAATAACCTTGTGCCGTTTTCTTGCTATCTGATGATAGAAAACAAAAGTCATAATCAGTGATGTGATGTGAATAAAGACTCAGCAGTATCTGACAACAATTTAAAAATAATAGCACTAGTCACAGAAATTTATATACAATTAATGACTCAGTCATTCTAGAGTTACTATGTGATTAAAAAGCAGAGCTACTATGTGACAAAAACATATATGTGATTGTGTGCACAAATGTTCATGTTTATTATGTTGGAGAAATTCAAAAGTAAGAAAAACAGGCCATGGGATAGTGTGTGTGCAAAAAGTCCCACAGGAAAAAAAGAACAAGAAGCAATCCAAGAAGCAAAAGGATCAAAGGCTGAAGGAATTTTAGATAAAAGGCCTTCAGATCAGGAGAAGGGGAACAGCGGCTCTGGGATCTCTGTCTTGGGTTCAAAAAATAGCCAATTTCAGTCTAACAGTAGATTTTAAAACTTCACCGATCTTTTGCAATGAATGAACAACACAGAGGAAATACCATCAATGGCTCCTATTCTCATTATTATTTACATGGGATTGACAATTAGAAGCATTAAAGTAATTAAACAATACAATAAGCAAATGATACACATTATAATTTCAAGGTGCTATGTTAGGCCATAACTGTACCTTAACTGGGTACTTAAAGGAAAAGGAAGGAAAGGTAAGATAACACTGGAGAAGACATGAGCAAAATCAAAAAGGATCTTGTGATTTGTGACAAACTGAGGTTTTGTGAATTTTTTAAGGTCTTTATATTTTGTCTTTATTTCTATGAAAGCCTTTTCTTTAAAAACACCTGCTTTGCTGGGCACGGGGGTGCACGCCTATAATCCCAGTAATTCTGGAAACAGAGGCAGAAGTTCAAGGACAGAGGCAGTCCCCATAACTTAGCCAGACCTTGTGTCAAGTTAAAAAATAAAAATACAGGCTGGGTTTGCAGCTCAGTGGTGGAGTGTTTGCAAAGTATGCACAAGGGAGGCAAAGGCATAAGGATCGTGAGTTCAAGGCTAGAGGCAGCCTATGTAACTTAGCAAAACCCTGACTCAAAATAAAAAGGAGAAAATGGGCTGGAGTGTTTGGTAGCTCAGTGGTATAGCACTTGCAAAGTATGTGTGAGGTCTTGAGTTCAGCCCCCAAGTTCCACAATAAATAAGTAAATAAAATAACAAGTGTTAATACTGAGTTCAGCCCCCAAGTTCCACAATAAATAAGTAAATAAAATAACAAGTGTTAATACTGATGACACAAATATTAGTAAATCAAGGCTAAAAAATTCACAATAGATAAAATATACAAAAGAAAAATACATCACTAAATCCAAAATATGTTTAATTACAATAAATCACCTCTCACATTAAAGAAAAGACAATACATAGAGATTTTACTCATATTGATTGCTTTTAACTTATATCATTAAATATGATGCTTGCTATAGGTTTTTTATCATTTTAAGGAAGTACTGTATTTTTCATTCCAAATTTGCCAAGTTATTTTTCCTAGACAAATTAGACAGTCAGAGTTTACTTAGGATTATGAATTTTGAACTTCAAATTTAATGTCAGAAATAGAGGTCTTTTCTTTCTCTCCCTTCCCCCCCCCCCCCCCCCCCCAAGTAATGGGGAATTGAACCCAGGGCCTCTTCCATGGTTTTTGCAAGCGATCAACCACTGAGCTGTACCCACAGTCCTTTTTTTTTTTTTGAGCCACGGTCTCACTAAGTTATGCAGGCTGCCTCTAGCCTCAAACTTGCAATCCTCCTGCCTCAGCCTCTCAAGTCACAGGGATTAAAGGCATGAGCCACCACATCCACCTGAAATAGAGTTGTTTCTATTGAAATGATTCAGAAAGAGAGAAGCTAAGAAGAACAAAAAGTCTCTAGACTCAAGAAGGTAGAAGAAATGAGAAGCCAGGGACTTGGAAGCCACAGAGAAGGGATGGCCAGTGGCAAGAACTAGAGTAGAAGGGAAGTCAATGAGCCAGTTACAAAAGACCTTGAAAAGAACATAAGACAAAAGAAATTAAAGTCATGGCTCTACCAGGAACAAGATGACAAAAACCAGAATGGGATTGGCAGGGAAGGTCAAATAACCTAACAGATGAATGCAGCCAACAGACTTAGGCACTTCGACAGGAAAAATCTAAAAATGCCTAAGTGGGAGCAAAGAGAAGTACAGAGAGACGATATACAGTGAAACCCCATGATAACATAAATTCAGATAAAATATGATTTGAAATTGGCTCCTTTGTACAGTCCTTGTTTTCAAAAGCAGGCCAGGCTAAAATTTTTATTACTGGGGAGTGAGGCAGTTCAGAATTTTCTGCAGCATGATTTTTTATGATTTTTTCTCTTTGGGACACAGTCAATTAATTGTGTGTGTTATTTTTACTGCCATTTTTGTGCTTTTCGTAACACTACTGACCAAATGAAAACATCGCTTTTCATTAACCTCCTAACTACAAAACTCTGCCCTTAACACAAGTATATCTTTGGTTTGATTTTATTGCACCTGTAACAGCTCTGTGCATACCTTATTCTTTAAGATTCTCTTGTATTTTAGACTTTAAATAAGGTACATGATACGAGAGAGCAGCACTTCAAGAGAAGTAGAAAAGAATAAAATGAAAGGGTGTAAACTTATAAAGCAAACAAACAGAATACACCAACTGCTTTCCTAAAGGCAACAGAAAGTAATCCAGTAACTAAGTGTCAAATGAGTCTCATCAAAATGAACATTATTTTCATCAGAGATGAAGCAAAATGCACTGCTTTTTACCCCTCACTACAATGTTCAGTTGCTTAAAAATATATATTAAAAGAATAGAAAAGGGTTGCAAAGTATGTAAACATAATTCAACAATTTGCCTTGGGGTCTACAATAGGAAGAAAAAAATTTAACATGATAACTTTAAATTTTAAAAATTAATTAAACAAATTCTTAAAAATTCTTAAAAATTCTTAAAATTCTTAAAAAAGAAGCAGCAAGAGACCACAAGGAATTTATATTCAATTATCAATTTTGTTTTCCCAAGAAAATACTGACTTCATCTTGGCTGGGAAAATCGACTTAGATTTCAAAAAGAATTCATAGTTATTTTGTAAATCTTGAATAAAAATACATAGAAATAATAAGTTCTCAAAATTCACAACCTAAGCATTTATTTGCATGGAAATTAATTATATTTTCATTGACTTGGATTTGAAGTCACAGAAACTTATACTTCTTAATATTAGGCCTTCTAAAATCATCCTATTAAATCAGTTTTTAAAAAGTATGAGTATATTTCTACGTATTCTTCAATCAAAACGTGGTTTTAAATATTCAGGAAAGTCGCTCAACAGCAGCAGTGTCGTCACACTACGTTCAGTGCAGTTTTACCTCCAGGCAGTCATTGAACAGGAAGAGAGTTACTTGTTCTCCTCGGTCACAGGGGTGCTCTCCAAGAGACACTGTTTCAACTCGTTGCACTAAGCTTCGGTGAGAAGATAAAAGATTAGCCTGTGTAGACAGGAAACATTAAAAAAGAGATCACATGGTATCAAGTAATAGTTAAAGAAAGTTGTGTCAAGATTGTATGTATTAAAACTATAGAAGCTGCAGAAGCTGGGCCCTGGGGTGTAGGCCTGTAATCCCAGAGACTCAGGAAAGTGAGGCAGGAGGATCACAAGTTCCAGGCCAAAGGCAATCTGTGTGACCTCGTGAGACCCTGTCTCAAAATAAAAAACAAAAATGGGGCTGGAGGTGCAACTCAGGCCTTGGGGTCAAGCCCCTAGTACTGGAAATTTTTTTTAAAAAAGAAAGTAAAAGAAAAAAACTATAGAAAATTCATTTGAAAAGGAGAAAACTAAATGGATAATCATCAAAAAATACTTACTGGGCATCCATCTACTTCATAAACAACATCAAAAATTTGCTTTTGTGCTTCTGTTTTTCTCTTATCTTCATTGATATGGCTGAAAAAATTAATAAATAGTTCTTTTTAAAATTTCTTTTAATACAGCATATAAAACAACATATATCTCATGTCATTACAAATGACCTTTCAATGTAATCTGTCTTAATTTTGATAGGTGAATTACTTAAAATATTTCTTTTAAAATATTATCATTAAAAATATTCCATAGAATCTTTCAGAAAAGTTTGCTTCCCTATGATATATCTTACTATATTCTTCAGTCACTATTATTGTTGTTAGGTGCTGTTGAGTTGGTCCATCCAACTCATAGTGACCCTATGTACAACAGATGAAATACTATTGTTTTTGTTTGTTTTTGTTTTTGTGGTACTGGGGGTTGAACCCAGGGCCTCTCACTTGCATGGTCTGCAAGTGCTGGACCACTGAGCTGCACCTTCAGCCCATTTTTTTACTTCTTTGAGACAGGGTCTCACTAAATTACGCAGACTGCCTCTGGTCTCGAACTTGCGATCCTCCTGCCTCCACTTCCCGAGTTGCTGGGATTACAGGCGTGAGCCACCGCACGCGGCATGAAATACTATTGTTAATGCTTCTCTGCTATCCATAGGGTTTTCAATGGCTGGGTTGTTTTCTTTTTGTTCTTTTTTTTTTTTTTTTTTTTTGGGAGTGGTTTGCTGGGTCCTTCTCCCAAGCCTACAGCATCTGGTGTTCCCAGGCCATCTCCCATCCAAGTACTAACCAGGCCCAACCCTGCTTTGCCTAAAGAAAAAAGTTATATTAAAGATACTAAAAACTTATATCCATAACAAATCAATGCTTATAAGGTAAGCGTGTATAACTCTGCTGTAAGTATCAAAATTTAGGAAGTTTCTTTTTGGTTTGCTTAAATGGCAAAAACTAGTAAATTGGTGCTGTCCCATTATTTCTTTTGACAGACTACAGTTGTTTCAACCATTGTTGTTGTTATTAGGTGTCATCAAGTCGTGTCCGATTCATAGTGACCCTCATAGGGTTTTCAATGGCAGATTGTTTCGGGATTGCCTTGGGAGTGGGTTGCCACATCCTTCTCCCATTTTTGCAGTGCTGGGAATTGAACTTGGGACCTCAGACACTGCAGAGCGGCACTCTACCAAATGAGCTAAATCCCAACTGTTTCAACCATAGTAAGCATTTAATCTCTAGGCTGAATGCTGAAGAATCTTAAGAATTTGGAGCTGGTCAAATTCTATAAAGTTTATAAATAAACATTACAATTCAACAATAAAATATCAGCTCTTATAATTGAACATTTACTGAAAATCTATGAATGAGACAGGGTGAGGGTAAATTAAAAATATTTATAAGTTCTCAGTAAGCTCAAATAATATTGAAAGAGAAAGAAATCTTTCATCAGCTACCTTATGGATTCAGCTTATTATATGTATAGCAGCCAGCTTGACACTATTCTAAAGGATGCAGCTAGTAAAATGATTAATCCACTTGCTACTATAACACCTATTATAAAGAGTAACCCATTACTTTATTATCATGTACCAAAATTTTTATACATAAATAACAAATAGCATAAGCTAATTGTTAAGAGTATTTTATACACTAAATGGGTAGAAAGTACAAATAAAACTTCTCAGCTTTTCTTTTTTATAAAAATATGCCTACTTCATAAAGTTTGTTGAAAGGACCAAGGCAAATACTGTGTAGTCAAGTATTTTAAACAGTGTTGGAAAAAAAAGAGAATTATCATCATAGCTCAAAACTCTTATCCTGGTCACCACATAACAAATCAAAACAATGAAAGCTGGCTGGTAAAAACAAAATAAAAAGAAGAAGAAGAAAATAAGCAAAAAAGAAAATAAAACAAAAAATGCATCTACATAACCTTTCAGCAGCAACAGAAGCTGGTCCTAGCTAATTTGAGCACTATTCTCTCAAATAAGAGAATGAGAGATGTCTCTGCTGGATCCTCTCCACAGCTCAGGAAGTTTCTTTCTAAGAGCTCCTTTGCAAATATTTTAAGAAAGGATTTCATATAGAAGCACCTCATGGAATCCCAGAAATCATTTACTTAAATCTATGAGATACATTGATACGTGAAGTCCAAAACTAGCTGCTTTTCATGAAGCAAAACAGTAAATGGCAGCAGAGGTTTCCACTGTGATCATGATAGAAAAGATCATTTCCAAGTTCGACACAGAGTCAACAGCCTAAGTTTAATAACAAAGCTCCCCAAATCAATTTCACTGAGTTTATACTTTTAATACATCTCCAATCAATACTGCCATTTGATTCCATAAATTCCACAAAATTCTAGGTAAGAAAACAAAAGTTTCTTCTTTTATTTGACCATGGTTAACTTCCCAAGTTACATTTGGGCAATTCATGTTAATTGAGAAAAAACATGCTATAGCTAGAAGTGAAAACATCTATCTGTGCATTTATAATATTTTCAAGTTTCTAAACCATTATTCCTCTCTGTACATGATAGTTTAATGTCAGGAATATTTTGATTAATCAATGTATTCTTATAGTTCTCATCATTTTAATGTGTAACTATACTACTAGAAAATAACTTCAGTGTTATTTTACAAAAATTTGCTACTGGTATTTTTCTCTATGACTAATATCAATTTCATTCTAAACATGAGGAACAATGAAGAAACCGAACCAATGCACTTACGTCATTACTTCTTTTAGTGACCCAATAGCTTTTTCTAAAGTGCTTTTATCGGGATTTTCATCAGCTGTATGCTTCTTAAGATCTGTAATAATAAAATGTTTTTCCCATGACTAAAAAAATCCCAGTTATTTCCTGTCTAAGATTCAAAACTGCTGTCAATTTTTACATAAGTTGATTTTTTTTTAAAGATAACATCTAACCTTTAACAAAAAAAAAAAAAAACCAGAGTTTCAAGCCAGGCATGGTGGTACATGCCTAAAATCCCCACACACAGGAGGCAGAGGCAGGAGGATTGGGAGTTCAAGACAGCCTACACTACATAGCGAGTTCAAGGCTAGCCTGAGTTACACAGCAAGAGGCCATCTCAGAAAAAACAAAGGACTGGAAACTTAATTCAGTGATAGAGCATTTGCCTAACACATGCAAGACTCTGGGTCAATCTCTGTTGTTGGTGTTGTTAGGTGCTGTCGAGTCGGTATCCTACTCATAGCGACCCTCATAGGGTTTTCAATGGCTGTTTCAGAATTGCCGTGGGACTGGATTGCCAGATCCTTCTCCCATTTTTTCAGTGCTGGGAATTGAACTCGGGACCTCAGAGACTGCAGCGCAGCGCTCTACCAACTGAGCTAAAAATCCCAGCCAGGGTCAATCTCTAGCACTGAAAAAAAAAAATAAGGTTATTTTTGATTTTGGTTGTATTAGGAGGTGAACCACGGGCCTCACACATGCTAGGCAAGTGCTCTACCCCTGAGCTGCACCTCTAGCTCTTTTTTTGAGACAGGTTATTGCTCAATTGTGCAGGCTACCTATGGCCTCCAACTCGCCACCCTCCTGCCTCAGCCTCCCAAGTAGCTGGGATTACAGACATGCATCATGGTACCTGCTTTAAAAAAAAAAAAAAAAAAAAAGAAAGAAAGAAAGGCTTTTAAGCAGCATTTCCTAAAATGTTCTCTTAAGGTTCTTTACCTCATAAAACATTACATATTTTATGTTTCATATTGGGACCATGGTCCAAGGCAAGTATTTGCTGCCCTTAAGCACAAGTCTTGTTACTTTAGAGGTTCATATCAAACA
This sequence comes from Pedetes capensis, assembly GCA_007922755.1. Taxonomy (NCBI): domain Eukaryota; kingdom Metazoa; phylum Chordata; class Mammalia; order Rodentia; family Pedetidae; genus Pedetes; species Pedetes capensis. The sequence goes on from VMDO01001382.1 coordinate 76,232, forward strand.
CGTTGACTCTTCTTATCCAAGTTGTTGACTAAGTTTCCTTTGTCATCCTTGACATATTCTTCCCAAAATTTATATTCAATTCAGTACCATATCCATCTAGCTTTTCTTTCCTTTCTTTTTTCTTTCTTTGGCAGTAATTGAGGGCTAAACTCAGGGCCTCACATATACTTTGCAAGTGCTCTACCACTGGGATGCACCCCCAACCCATTTTTATTTTTTATCTTGAGACAGGGTCCCTCTAAGTTACTCGGGCTGCCTATGGACTTGAATTTGCAATACTGCCTCCACCTCCCAAGTTGCTGGGATTACAGGTGTGGGCCACCATATCCAACCACCTATCTTTTATGTGGAATAACAGAAGAAAATCTAAGAAGTCAAATTCATTTTAGTTATGACAACAGCCAATGGATTTCTACTTAATGGAAGTACTTGTTGTTAGGTGCTGTCAAGTCAGGTCTACTCATATCGACCCTATGTACAAAAGAACAAAACGCTCCCCAACTCTGTGACAGGCACACGGTATTTTTTTGTGTTTAAGCCCATTGCTGCAGCCACTGTTTCAATCCATCTAGTTGAATGTCCTAGATTCATACTACATACATTCCACATTCCAATTATTAATGGATGTTTACAGTTGTTCCTTCTCATTTTGAGTCATGTCACATCAGCATATGGAGGTCCCTGCAGCTTTAACCCATTCTTGTCATTAAGGTTGATTCTACTTTGAGGAGGCAACTCCTCCCTAGTCGTGCTTTGAGTGTCTTCCAACGGGGGGGGGGAACCTCATTTTCTGGCACTAAATCTGACAGTGTTTCTCCGCTATTCAAAGGGTTTTAAATGACTTATCCTCTCAGGAGTGGGTTAGCCATGTCCTTTTCCCTAGTCTTAGTCTGGAAGCTCAGTTGAAACCTGTCCACCATTGGGTCACCTGCCAGTATCTATAATACAAATGCTATAGCTTTCAGCATCATAGCAACATGCAAGACCCCACAGTACAGCAAACTAAAAGACACATGGGGGAATGAAAGCACCTAGTGAAATAATAAGGAAGATATCCAAACTGGCAAAAACCCCTACAGTTTGAAGAACTGACCCTTAAATATTGCCATTGTAATCTGTAAAAGAGGGTATGTTTTAAATAGTGGATTCACATCAACATTCCAGTCTGCACAGTATTCTAATCTGCATCTGATTTTGTATCTTCTAAAACTGTAGAAAAGGTATGGATGAGATTTGAGAATACATCATATTTTACAGGAAAACAAAAGATTAAATAGTCATAACATTAGCCTTCTTATCTGCTGTACATATTACAAGTTTCGGGATCAAAATTCCTTCTTAGAGACTTTTTCTGTTCATAATTTATTTTTAATACTTTAACTTTTAAAAATGTAATTAAAAACTCACACTCTCCTAAAAATACTCACTACCTTAGTCAGCTAAGAAACCAAGGCAAAATTTATTCATAAAAACCATGATATAAAATTCTCTTCTGATACTTATAGTTTTAAGTTCTAAAAAACAATGGATATAGGTTTTAAGACTACAATGAATCATTTAAGGCAAAAGTATAAAATCAACTATACAGAACTTAACTAAAATTCATGCAAAGACTAAAAAACCTTGGGATATATGATTCCTCTCTCTGTGACTCTGTGAACTCTGTGTTACACTATTTTGAATTAGACACACACAGTGATATATAAGATTTCTAAGTGGGAAAACGAAGGGAACAATACTACTCAATATTATTGCTACCAGAACAGTATTTTAGACAAAACAGAATTTTTGTGACATCAGTAACTTTTTAAAGATTATCCATAAAGATTTTTCCTATGTATGAGATAAACTTTAATGCTGAAATCTAAGAAACTTTGAAAATAAGAAGAATTTCATCTCTTTAAGACAAATCTGTTCCATAAAGATATCTGAAGTCATCTGAACATGAATCAGGCAAATACCATTTAAAAGTAAGGCAACACTGGGTAACCTCTGTACTGGTCGGATAAGAAGTTCAACAAGGCTTTGACGTCCACACTCTGGTTTAGCTTGGTTTATCTGAAAGAAATTTATTCAAAAAAATTTTTTTGTCTTTCTGCAAAAATCAGACACCTTACATATATCGTATTATATGTCATCATTAGTGTCCTTGACAAGAACAAATGGAGAAGAGGTAGGATGGTAGCTGCTCCGTAATTAAACTGTCTTCCAGGGCCTGAAATTACCCCTTGGCTACCAGATGTTAACATCTTACAAAAAACTGAGTTCCTCTAAACACCCCTGTATCATCCTGTCTTAGGTTTCTCTAAAGTCTAGACTACTCAGTCATTGGTCTTCAGAGACAAGGTGTCATCACATTGTCCAAGTTGGCCTGCAACTCATGATCCTCCTGCCTCAGGCTCCCAAGTACAGGAATAACAGGTATGCAGCACTGCATTCAGTGAAAAAAGCTTTAAAATATTAATTATGCTGGCACCATGGGATAAACTAAGGCATAATGAGGGAAAAAATCATTAAAGCCAAAACAAATCTCAATAGAAAATCTTTAAGTGTTCTGAGAGTTAAAGTATAACTTTTTTTTCTTTACTTTCTTTTTTAAATAACCACATAAGACATACTCTTTCACTCAATTGCCTCTTGGGCTCTGCTACTAATATACCAACTCTTCTAAAACTAAACATGATTGTCACTCACAAGTACCACTAAAATTAACAGATTAAGGTGTTCCTACATGGGGACAATTTTATTGAAGTTAGAATTTATATAATGTTTTTGTTATTTTAGTAACAAAATTTTAATATATCAATATTTTAATAAATCTGAGAAATGACTCTTGGATTTTTATTTGAAAGAAATGTATATTACCTTGAGAAAAGCATGAAATCTGGGCTTCTGTTTTTCACATTTAATAATTGTTTCCTTGCTCATCTCAAAGAAGTTTACAAAGGGAGGATAGGTCTTTACCAAATCTTTTGACTAGAAACAAGAACAGGAAAATATACACTAATTTGTTACTCACGTTACCTTTAAACAATGAAACTTAGTCAAACAATAGACAGTTATAATCTGATATTTTATATGCAAAAGAAAAATCTAAAGTAAGTTTCTTTACAAGTTAAATACAGAGAATCATCTTATAAATTTACAAGAACAAATTGCTAAGCAGAGTGCACTAACTGGAACACACAGCCTAAGATTTAAAAAAGCAAATAAAGACCCAGAGAGGAAAAAGGTATATTAGAGCCTACTATATTGACACAAGCAAGTAAAGAAAGTTAAAACTTTTATAAATTCAGAATATATTAAGTTATAGCTGATCTATACAGAACCTAAAAACATGCTATTATTTATTGAAGAATCCAAATCATTTTCAAAAAACCAATTACATTATCCAAAAATAAGAAATCAAGAAAAAGAAAAATGTCTAAGATGTAGCAATAATTTGCGTATTCAGAATTCTCAACCAACTAGGAGAAAAATATCTTAAGAGATAGTGTGTGGTAAGGAAGGAATTTAGAAAGAAGCCTCAGAAATACAAAAGTATTACATGCAGTCCACAAGGCACTGAAATTTATAAATCCTACTCAAAAACATTCCAAAACAAATTTGTTCAGTAAATTCTATTCACAGCACCTTCCTCAAAATGAACATATTTTATAAAATGAATCTATGTGTTAGGATTTTTGTTTCTGTTTCTTTGATTTGGGTGTTTTAAAGTCTGTGGTACTTGGGCGTTGAACCCAGAGGCTCACAGGTATTCTGCAAGTGCTCTACCAATGAGCTGCACCCCTAGACTTTTTATTACTTTTTATCTTGAGACAGGCTCTTGCTATATTACACAGGCTTCTTCTGGCCTTGAACCTGCGATCCTCCTGCCTCTGCCTCCCAAGTTGCTGGGATTACAGGCAGGACTCACAGTCCCCGCCTTTTGGGTTTTTTTTTTTTTTTTTTTTTTGAGACAGAGTCTTGCTGTATAGTCCACGCTGTCCTCAAACAGAAGCTCATCCTGACTTAGACTCTAGAGTATGGAGAGTAGAAAGAGGTATGTGCCATCATACCCAGCATTTTTTAAGTACTTTTTGGGGACGGGTAGGAGAGGCCTTATGCATGCCAGGCAAGCACTCTACCACTTAGTGATACACACACACACACACACACACACCAGCTATATGGGTCTTATTCCTAGTACACAGGCACTTCTTGTTAGGTGCCGTCAAGTTGTCTCCGACTAATAGCGACCCTCATAGGGTTTTCAATGGCTGATTGTTTTCGGATTACCTCAGGAGTGGATTGCCACATCCTTCTCCCATTTTGTGGTGCTGGGAATTGAACAAGGGATCTCAGAGACTGCAGAGCGGCACTCTACCAACTGAGCTAAATCCTAGCCCAAAGAGGCACTAGAAATCTTTAAACAGAAACAGACATGACAGCAAAAGTGATACCAAGAAAAAAAAATTTATACAAAGTTTCAAAAAAATCATTAATCTGTGACCATTTATGAATGGCAAATAATTTGATCCATTGTAAAATGACTGTGCATAATTACTGTTCTAATGATGACCCTGTGTTAAACTGTGTATAGAAAGCAAGTTTCAGAAGAATCCCAATGTTATTTTATAAACATAATCATATCAAAGTTTTAAAACCTTTCACATTTAAACAGTTTTGTTTCTGTCTTTGATGTACTACGTAAAAACAAATAAAATACTTACATATTTAAGAAAGATATCACCAATGCTTTTGCTCTCATCCCAATTAACAATAAGATCTTCCAGATCATCCTGAAATAGCACAAGTTGAAACATTTAAAATTAAAATGACAGCACTTTAACACATCTTTTAATACTTTAGATATTCATTGGACAGAAGCACTTTACAAAATGTCTTAATTTGACATGTAAAATAATATCCCACTTTTTCCTCAACAAGGAATTTTTTGTCTGCAAGGAAAGTATCTTTTGAAAAATAATTAAGAAATAGCATCAAGTCAGTAAGACTAAGCCTAATGTCCCATGACAGCTCAATACTTTGCCTTATTAACTATAAAGTTGATTGGCATTATTAATTATAAAAAAAAACTGCTTTTAATCTTGCTGAAATATCTTCTTTAACACACATCATTAAAAACCATAACCCATAATAAGGTCAGTAAATTTTACTTAAGAAGACAGATGGTAAATATTTTAAGGCCATATGGTTTGTTACTATTCCTCAACTCTATGAAGTTGGAACCAGCCATAGACAACATATAAATTGATGAGTATAAATGTGTTGTAATAAGCCTCTCTTTACCAAAACAAGCAGTGGGCTGGATCTGATCTGTGAGCCACAGTTTGCTAAATCCCTGGTTTATAACATTCTTCATTCTAAAATATTACATATTTGTAAAAATTTAGAAGACATTTAAAAGCTTTATAAGACAATTAAACAAAACTCAGATAGTAAAATGAAATGCAAAGAAAGGACATACCCTAACTGAAATTCTAAGAGATTTTAAAGTAGAAATCAACCAATAAGCGCTTATACCAGAGGGTCTCAAAGTAGCAACTACAGAAGTCTGGGATGAACTTTCAGTGGGACTCATGAAAATTAAAACTATTTTCATTATTATACTCAGGTGTTATCTGACTCTTTCACTCTCATTCTCTTACAGTACTTTTCTAGAAGCTGTATGATACATAATATTCCAAAAGACTCAATGGAGAAGTAGATCTGAGAATTAGTCTTCTATTAACCTAGACAATAAAAAAGAACTATAAACAATATAAAATAACACTCCTCATCATCTTTGTCTTGGAAATCAGTGATTTTTCCTAAAGAATGTTATTTATGTTACCATGTAATGGATTATTATTTTAATGGAGTTAATGAATATATTAAAAATCAGACATCCTTGGTTGGAGATGTAGCTGAGTGGCAGAACACTGGCCTAGCATGTGCAAGACCCTGGGTTCAATCCCCAGGACTGCAAAATAAAACAAAACAAAATTAGATACCTACATGTAGAAAGGGAGAAGGACCTGGCAGCCCACCCCCCCAAAAAACAAATCAGACATTGAAAACCCTATGAATAGCAGAGAAGCACTGACATGGTGCCAGGCATGGCACAGTGTTGGGAACTGTTTCATCTGTCATACGTAGGGTCACTATGAATCAGACCTGACCTAACAAGAGCAACAACATGTAGAAATACGAACATAAACCCTGAACAAAACAACTTTTAGAAAAAAAGATAGGAAAACATCTTTAAAATCACAGGTTAGGCAAGATTTCTTAGACATGACACCAAAAATATAAAAGAAAAAAAAATGCGTAAACTTTTGCAATTTTCTTTATTATTATTATTTGGAAGCGGGTAGTGAAGAATTGAACCCAGGGCCTCACACTTACTTTGGAACAGCTCTACAATGAGCAGCACCTCCAGCCCATTTTTTTACTTTTTATTTCCAATCAGGTTCTCACTAAATTATGCAGGCTGCCACTAGCCTCGAACTCGAAATCTTCCTGCCTCTGCCTCCTGAGTTACTGGGATTACAGGCATGTGCCATCACACCAGGCTTAACTCTTGTACTTTAAAAAGGACTTGTACACAGAATTTAGAGAATGCTTACAACTCAGTAAGATGATACATAACCCAATCAAAAATGGGCAACAAGCCAGCTGCGGTGACGCACGCCTGTAATCCCAGCAGCTCGGGAGGTGGAGGCAGGAGGATCGCAAGTTCAAGACCACAGCCAGTCTGCGTAATTTAGCAAGATGCTGTCTCAAAAAGTAAAAAAATGGGCTGGAGGCGGCAGCTCAGTGGTCCAGCACTTGCAGAGCATGTAGGCGCGAGGCCTTGGGTTCAACCCCAGTACCACAAAAAAAAAAAGGGGGGGGGTGGGGCAACAGATCTAAGAAGACACTTCACAAAAGATGATACACAAATTGTTAATAACCATGTAAAATGATTAATCATTAATCACTAGAGAAATGGAGTCAGATGGGAATTTTTAAAAAAGAAAATTTCTGGCAATTTCTCAAAAATTTAAAACATAAAATTATCATTCAACCCAGTAATTCTATTCCTAGGTATCTACTCAGATTTGTACACAAGTGTTAAAAGCAGCATTAACAGTAACAGCCAAAAACTGCAAAATGTTCATCAACTGATACATGAATCAAGAAATATGGTATAACGCAATATTATTACATTATACAAAATAAGTGCTTGCCCCGCACTGCAGAAAAGAAAAAAAACAACAGTACCCAGTATTAACATGCTAACATGCTATATCATAGATGAAGCTCAAAAAACATCCTAAGAGGAAGCCCCACACTATACTATGTGTGTGTGTATGAAAAATACACAATGGGGAAAGCCCCACACTACATATTATACTATACAAATCCACTGATATGAAATGTCCAGGAAAAGGCAAATTCAACAGAGAAAGACAGCAGACCCCTGGCTGCTACGGCTTGGAATGGAAATTGACTATAAATGGGGATGAGGAATCTTTTGGAGGGCAGAGAATAAAAAGACCTAAAATGGATTTATAGTGATGATTTTACCACTTGGTAATTTTACTATGGGGCTGGAATTTAGTGTAAAAATGGGAAAAGGATATAGCAATCCACTCCCAAAGCAATCCCAAAACAATCTGCCACTGAAAACCCTGTGAGGGTCACTATGAATCAGACCCAACTTGATGGCACTCACCACCACCAACAACAAATTTACTAACATAACTGAAGTGCAAACTGGGATGGAGATACATGCTTAAAATCCCAGAGCTCAGGAGGCTGAGTCATGAGGATCAAAGGTTTGAGGCCACTGGCAATCTACACAACACACAACTTAAGGAGACTCACACTTTCTAAAAATTTTTTTTTAAATAAGGCTCAGCTACACAGGAGAATGAGGCGTGAGGGTCACAGGTCTGAAGCCAGAGGCAGCCTATGCAACTTAGTGACACTCTTTCTCAAAAAAGTGAAAAGCCAGGGGTGCAGGCTCAGTGGTGGAGTGCTTGCCTATATAGGGGAAAAAAAGATGTAATACTCCAAGAGATGGTTTGTAAAGACCTCGCTATGCTTTAAAAAAAAAAGAAAAAAGAAAATACCACAAAATTCTACGTGTACTTAAGTGATGAGATTATAATATTTACTACTTTTTTCCTCTTCTGATTTTATAAATGTTCATCAGCATGTCCTGCTTTCGGGGTAGAAAAAAGCATAGATTTTAAATTTTTTAGATGTGTAGCAAATCTGGAAAAAAAAAAACTCGAAGTATTGCTAATTCAGTCTTACAAAAGAAACAAAGAATTATGTTACACATGAGAAAACTAAAAGGTGACAATCATTGTCTATGCTCCACTGAATCACAAACACAGTTTCTGAAATTAAGATTATGACCCTGTACACACAAAAGTATAGTCACATTAGAAGGGAACTGCACACCCAGCCTAGGTCGTGACTGACCCAAGTCCAAACCTACCCATAAGTTAGTAGCAGTACACAAAGACCAACATCTACTTGACTATCCATTCTACTTTTGTGCCTTTCAGTGAATCTTATGAAACAAAAATATTTCCCAAACACTTTCTTCTTCAAATGTTCGGAATCCTAACTGGAAATAAAGATAAACTAGCCAGACACTCTATCTTTTTAAGCAAATAAAAATTCCTTCAGAATTCCCTTCGTATCTAGAAATTAACTGAAATATGATGGAAGATTTTGATAAAAATACAAAATATAAGCATTTGGTAAATTACATTCTTATTAATTTACATCTTTTACATCTTGCTTATAATATACACTAAAATCAAAAACAATTTAATGTAACTGTTTGGAAACATTCCATAATTCAGATTGATCCTTTTATTAGAAAGTGGAATAATATTAACATGGAATTCTGAGAGAAAACTGATCAACTTTTCTCAAGCATCACATCGGGAAAATTAGAGGAAATAAAGCTGAACTATTTTTCCTACATTTTTTTCCAGGCCTCAAGCATGTCAGGCAAGTGCTCTACCAATAAGCTATATCCTCACCCCCTAAACTATCCTTTAAGTAAGTGGTTTAAGAGTACAGCTTGCCAGGCCCGTGGTACATACCTATAGTCCCAGCTACTCAAGAGGCCAAGGCAGGAAGATTCCTTGAGAAAAGGAGGTTGAGGCCAACCTGGGCAACACATCAAAACCTTATCACAAAAAGAGTTCAGTGCCAGGCGCAGTGGTGCACACCTGTAATCCCAGCAGCTCAGGAGGCGGAGGCAGGAGGATTGCTAGTTTGAGACCAAAGGCAGTCTGCGTAATTTAGCAAGACCCTGTCTCAAAAAGTAAAAAAATGGACTGAGGGTGCAGCTCAGAGGTCCAGCACTTGCAGACCATGCAAGCGTGAGGCCCTGGCTTCAACCCCCAGTACCAACAAAAAAAAAAAAAGAGTTCAGCTAAATTCACCCCAAGATGACTTCAGTATATGAGAGACTAACACCTGGAAATCACGGACACTTCATCAAAGGAAAATCATTAAAAACAGAGTAACTTTGAATTATATGGTTTTCACTTTTATCTGCCTATAAATGTAGAAACAAATTAAATGACCTCTGGGTCCCTCATAGCTTTACATTTTTTCCCAAACAAATAGAAGAAAAGCATATACAACCCACTAGGGGTTATATGACAGTAGGACATTACTGTCCTACTGTATATGACAGTAGGACATTAAAATAAATAGTACTACTAACCACATTCCCACAAAAAGGACCTCATAAAGTCTTACTTCCTATTTTTAGGATTAACAGAATCAAGAAATAGGCATATGTGAGATTATAAGGCAGCACTAGAACAAAGAGACAAGTGATTCAAGAAACGAAGTAGTAAGAAGTCTCAAGTACAGTCCAGGATGGTGAGACAAGCTTGTAAATCCTAGCACTCAGGAGGCTGAGGTAGGAGGTAGGAGGATGGCCAGTTCTAGGCCAGCCTGGGCTACACAGTGAGACCCTGTCTCAGAAAAGTTTTAAGTATAAAACTTATTTAGCTAGTCAGAAATACCTAAAAGCACACACAATAAATATAAACAAATATACACCATCCAAAACAATAAAAGTACTACCAACCTAACATATGCAAATTTACCTTTATCTTAGTATGTACATCAAAAATATCTGGGATGCTACCAAAAATAGTCTTAATTTCTTCTGGTGCAAGAATGGGTCCACCACGTTGTCCTTCTTCTTCCAGTGGTACCTGAAATAACTGAATGGAAAAAAGACTAGTTTAAGTAGATTGTGGGAAAAGAATAAAAACCTAAAATATAGACAGTGATAAAAGATGCTGATAAAAGAAAAAAAGGGAATAAATACCCTCCCTAAATTTCAGACTTTTTCTCAAAATGTATTATGTTCTATTCACATATTTGCCTGCAGCTGTACCACTGCGGCGTCTGATCCCATCAGATCTCGGAAGCTAAGCAGGGTCAGACCTGGTTAGTACTTGTATGGGAGAACACCCGGGAACACCAGGTGCTGTAGGCTTGGGAGAAGGACCTGGCAACCCACTCCCAAAAAACAACCAGCCATTGAAAACCCTATGAATAGCAGAGAAATACTAATAATACTGTTCCGTCTGTTGAATGGAGGGTTGCTATGAGTCAGACACCAACTCAACAGATCCTAACAACAATTCACATATTTATATACTTTGTATATGTATACATATATATATATCTCCTTGACATGTTACCTAGTGTTAGAAGTTAATATAAGTTTACTAGTTTTATAAATAATTAAAATTAATGAGTATTTTCTACTTTTTAATTCAAGTTACAAGGAAGAAAGCAATAAGCAGTTATCTCCTGACGTACAGTTAAGTACTAAATGTTTTAGAAATGCTATATAAACTTGGTTTAGGGAAAGAGATTAGTTTTGATGCTAGAAGAGCTGTTTGCGTCCATCTTATTGCAGTATCAATCAAAAAACAAGGAAAAAAATCCCAATAACTAGTAAATGTGTTTAGTACAGTCACAGGATAAAAGGGCAGTATACACAGACAGGCACAAAAATCTTAGTTCCATACACCAGGATTTCTATATACTAATATGAAAATAAAACTTAAAAAGCAATATTATTTACAACAAAAATTAAAATACCTGAGTATAAATAAAACAAAGTTCCAACGGAAAAATCTAATTCTAAACTTTATCTAGAAATAGAAAGGCACTTTTTACTACAAAGCAACAGTATTCAAGGCTGTACGGTATTGGTGAAGAGAAAAACAAATACAGATCACGAGAATAGAATTAAAGTCCAGAAAAATCCTATGCAAATATGGCCAAGTAACTTTTGGCAAAGGTAAAAAAGCAACTCAATGGAAGAATGAGAGTCTTTCAAGTTGGGTGTGATGGCACACACCTTTAATCCTGGCACTCAGGAAATCAAGCAGAAATAAGTGAGTTTCAGGCCTACATAGGCAACATTGTCTCAAACATAAATAGATAAATGTCTTTTAACACATGATACTTAAAGACCTTTTACCATAGTCATAAACGAACAACAACGTGAATATAACACCTTATGCAAAAATAAACTCAAAAATGGATCACAGGCCTAAATGTAAAATCAAAAAACATGAAACTTTTAAAAGAAAATCTTCATGATTTTGGCTTAAGTAGAATTCTTAGGCATGACCTCAAAAACATGCTCTATAAACAAAAATACTGATAATTTGGATTTTAATAAAAATTTTAAAATTTTCCTGAGCAAAAGACACATAACAAAGTGAAGAGGCAGAGTATTTGTAAACCACATATCTGACAAGGACTAATATCTAAAATAAAGAATTCTCAAAACTCAGAAAGGAAACAAGCCAATGGGTAAAAAACTTTAGTTATTTCTACAAAAAGATGTAGATATCAGCCAGCACTTGGGAGGCTGAAGCAAAGGATCACAAGTTTGAGGCCAGCCTGGGCTGCTACACAGCAAAACCGTGTATCAAAAAAAGAAAAGAAAAGAAAAGATGTTAAATTCAAATGAGGACAAGAATAGATATCCAAGATCACTACTCATTATGGCAATGAAAACTAATGCCACATTGAGATATTATTCTATACCTATTAGAATAGCTAAAACAAAAAATACTGATTTTTTCAGCACTGACGAAAATACAAACAATTGGAACTCTCATACATTGCTAGTGGAAACGTGATACGGTATAGCAACTATGGAAAAACATTTGGCAGTTTCTTTTAAAGTTGAACATTACTTACCACATGATTCAACAACCACTCCCAGTGTTTGCCCAAGAAAAATGAAAACTTATGTTTACATAAAACCTGTATAAAAATATTTCACTAACAGCTCTATATATAAATGCCAAAAACTAGAAACAACCCAAACGTCCTTTAATGAGTCAAAAGATAAAATATTATGTATCCATACTATGGAATACTTAGGTGCCGTCGAGTTGACTGGAACTTATAGCAACCCTCATAAGGTTTTCTTTTTTTTTCTTTTCTTTTTTTTTTTTTTGGAGATACTGGCGGTTGAACCCAGGGCCTTGCGCTTGCATGATTTGCAAGTGCTGGACCACTTAGCTGCACCCCCAGCCCATTTTTTTACTTTTTGAGACAGGGTCTTGCTAAGTTATGCAGACTGTCTTTGGTCTCAAACTAGCGATCCTCCTGCCTCCGCCTCCCGAGCTGCTGGGATTACAGGCCTGCGCCACCGCACCTGGCACTGAACTCTTTTTGTGATAAGGTTTTGATGAGTTATAGGCGTGCGACTCATTGGGTTTTCTATGGCTGATTATTTTGGGAATGGGTTGCCACATCCTTCTCCCTTTCTTTCTGGTGCTGGCGATCAAACCCAAGGCCTCAGAGAGTGCAGATGACCATTCTACCAACTGAGCTAAACCCCAGCCCCTATGGAATATTATTCAGCAATAAAAAAAAAAAAAAGACCAAACTATTGATGTACACTAGTTAGATGACTCTCAAAGACTAAAAGAAGACATTTTTAATGTTATATGACATATGTTAGGTGCCGTTTAGTTGGATCCAACTCATAGCAACCCTATGTATGCCCACAGGGTTTTCAATGGCTGATTGCGGGTGGGCTGCCAGGTCCTTCTCCAATTTTTGCAGTGCTAGGTATTGAACCCAGGGCCTCAGAGTGCATGGAGACATATAGTTGCATTTATTTAACATTCTCAAAAAAGACAAAAATTATGATGGAGAAGAGATAAATGTTTACCAGGGGTTCGAGTGGAACAAGGGTGTGACTTATAAAGGAATAGAATCAGGGAGATCAAATGTTCTGTGTCATTATTATGGTTATACAAATCTCCACATATGTTGAAATCCATAGAATTATACTGTCTCCAAAAAAAGTAAAAATTTAAAAAGTCAACTCCTATTCAAAGTGAGAATAATAATAATGTGGTATTGGGTTCTTAACATACAGAAGCAAAATGAATAATAATAATAGCACAAAAGACAAGAGGGGATAAACAGAAACAAAAAGAAAAACATTATAAAAAGTAAAGGACTACATAAAGATTAAAAATTGTTGGCATTCTAGGGGGATGGTGAGGTAGATCAGTGGTAGAATGCACACTTAGCATGTCTGAGACCCTAAATTCAATCCCTGGTACTAACCAAATAAAAGAAAAAAGTAAGGGCTGGGCCTGGTGGCGCACACCTGTAGTTCCAGCACACAGGAGGCTGAAGCAGGACTGCGAATTTGAGCCTGTGGGATACATAGCAAGACCCCTTCTCAAAAAAAACAAAACAGAAAAACCAGTAGCTTCTGGATATTCATGTAATTTGGGGAAAGGGCTACATTAAAATTAAGTTATTCTCATAGCAAACGGAGAGCCCACAGAATGAGAGATTTTTGCCTCCTACACATCTGACAGAGGACTAATTTCTAGAATATACAAAGAACTTAAGAAATCAAACACCAAAATAACAAATAATCCAACAAATAAGTGGACAATGGAACTGAACCGTTCTCAGAAGAGGAAATTCACATGGCCAATAATAAATACACGAAAAACTGCTCAACCACCCTAGCCATTAGGGAAATGCAAACCAAAACAACTGAGATTCCATCTCTCTCCAATAAAAACGGCCAAGGTTAACAAAACAAATAACCAATGCTGGCAAGGACTCAGAGAAAAAGGAACCTTTTTACATTGCTGGTGGGACTGTAAATTAGTTCAGACACTTTGAAAATCGATATGGAGGTACATTAGAAAACTATGAACAGAACTCCCATACAATCCAGCTATACCACTCCTGGGAATATACCCAATGAAGAATAAGTCATTATACTACAGGCACACCTACACATCCAAATTTAATAGAGCACTCTTCATAATCACACGGGTATAGAATTAACCAAGATGTCCACCAATAGAGGAATGGATTGAAAAATTCTACTGCATATAAACAATGGAATATTACTCAGCAGCAAAGAATGAAAAATATGTCATTTGCAGCAAAATGGATGGAACTGGAGAACATCATTTTAAGCAAATTAACCCATAATTCAAAAGAGAAATACCATATGTTCTCACTCATATGTAAGAGCTAAATTTAACTTAAAGGAAGAAAAAATTTATGCATATTTATAGATATATAAAAAAGAACAATCATACCTATCTAAGAATGGAAAACACAAGTGGATCAGAAAAAATGGGGGAGGGACCAGCAGGTGGGAGCTGAGGCCGGGGGATAAGGGAAAGGGAGAGGAAATAATACAGAGGGGTAAAGCAGGAGAGGAAAATCTCAAAATATAAGATGTTATTATATGAATATATTTTAAAAAGGGGAAGAACGAAAAAAACATCAATGAGAGCATAACCCATGATTGTATACGATTTTCATTATACATTAATTAAAATTCCTACTATTTTCTTTAGTTTAGACTCTTCTATAAATATGTAAGATGAATGTGCAAGAAAAAGTGATTTAATAGCTGCTTAATGGATATAGCAAATAACTTATTACTCTGTACTCCACCAACACTGATAAATAAAATATTTTTAAAAACTACATTATTCCAAATCCAATTCAGAAAAAGAAAGCACTACTCAGGTGCTACGGTTCATGCCTATAATCCCAGCAACTCAGGAAGCTGAGGCAGGAAAATGCCAAGTTTGAGGTCAGGGTCAGCCTACACAGCAAGACTCTGTCTTGAAATAAAAAACAAAAAGGAGGCTGAGGGTGCATGCATGAGGCCCTGAGTTCACTCTCCAGCACAGCAAAAGAAAAATAAAATGAAATAAAATAAAAACTTTATCATGAATATAGATCACAATCTTTTAAATAAAACCTTTGATGAATTTATAATAAGTATAAAACTTGTCTACAGTCTCACAATTTCATGGACTTTTTAAAAAAGTTCCAGAGATTAACTGATATGCAAATTAAATCCTGAAACTTCTCTGCAGTTTACCATGGCTTGAAGGGATTTACATTTCTAGGTAATAAATGCTACTGAAGTACATGAACAGTACATGCTAAAGGAATTTTCTGCTACTCAACCACGTTTTGGCTCTCTGTAAAAACATCAGGAAACATCTCGGATGATTTCTCTTGAGGAAGAAGAGCAAAGCTAACTTAAAACAAGTTTAATAAAACAGAAGGCCTCATAAAACCTTGACTATTGCTAAACAAAAAACAAATTAACTGAATAATACCCTCTCTGTGACCACCAGAAAAGAAATCTTTCCATTCATGCATTTTACCAATGATACAAGCAAAACAAAAGGCCATTAGGTTAGACCCAAATGACTCATCCTAGGGCCATGCTTCCTGCTCTTATGAATATACTACCACTGTATATATAGATTTTCATTAAAGTAAAATTTCCTCATTAGATAAGACCAAAAAATAGAAGCCATGTAACTAAACACAAATCAGAAACTTCCCATTATTTTTTATTCAAAGACAAGGTTGGTGGCCTCTACTTCATTTCCTCGACAGTACGTCAAATTCTCTCCTTCGTTACCTAAAACAAATGTACTGCTTCTTTTCAAAGAGGCCAAAATAATGTCTTGTTGGGTCTTTCAGAACCCTGAATCTCCGTTTATTCCTTAATATCATCTTCGATCTCATTCTATAAGGTCTCATTAGAACAGTTTTTCTTCAGAGGTAATTTTATAGTATATTTTGCTCTTAGTAAACAATGAGTTCAACTTTTTACAAAAATGATTAACCACTGCCTATTGCATGTATCACATGAAAGAACTACTAAAAAAAGTTACTAACATCAATAATGTTGAGTTTCATTGCTATTGTTTAGACTTTTTTCCACATGTATACAATAGTAAATAATGTAATGACTCTGGAATATATACTTTCAGAAAGCTTCTACCACCTCTAAATATAAATGTAGTATCTTGACAATGTGAAAGAAATATGACAGGCATCACAATCAAAATGGAGTTACTTGTGTCAACCCTAACCACAAAAAAAGTAAAGCAGGAGGACTAAGAGTTCTTAGGCACAATTGCCTGACAGTAACAGATGCCAAAGATTACCAAAATCATAAGTTTGCAAAGAGGTTGTCATAACTTTATACAAAACATACTTCTATAAGGACACTCACCCAGCAACCTCAGACTGACACTACTCATATTAATCATTGGTACCAAGGATTATTTCAAAATATTTGATATAATCCTCTTCATTTTTGCCTTCAAAAATGTCCCCTTACCTTTGTCTCTTTGAATATACCCATAGTTTACTATGGCATATGTATTCCCATTACAATGCTCTGCTGTTCCTAGATAAATATCATTCTTTGGAGAATCTGAATTTTTTAGGTTGACAAGAAACCTGTAAAGTTTTGAACCAAACTTGACCTAAGATCGAGTATTAAGGATACTTCTCTTTAAAGTCATTAAAAATGTTGCTACTTCTGGATGAATGAAATGCACACGTACAGTTACAGCATTGCCGTTACAGTAGTCATACATCTCCATGTATAATATCTATATTCAAATTGCAAGCATATATAATATTTTCTTGTAAAAGCAGTATCTTTTATTTTCCTTGGGTTGATTTTTGTTTTGGGGGGCCTTTCTTTTGGTTTCATAGTGTTAAGGACTGAATTGAACCCAGTGCCTTGCACATGCTAGGCAAACATTCTGCCACTGAGCTATATCCCCAAACCTTAAAAAACAGTATCTTTAAAGAAAATAAAACACAATAATGTAGAAAGGAGAAAAAGATGGAAAAAAATTTTTGAGATTTTGTACTTAGGGAATACTAGAAGTCATTTTACAACCAAACTCATACTTACTTGAATAATTGTCGCCAATATATTTACATAATTACTTTCAGTCTGATAAAGCTCTTTTGCAACTTGCCACCTGGCTGACTGCTTTGAAGGAACCGGAGTTGAATTTTTAGAAGACTTAATACAAGATTTAGGTGTTTCTGAAAACATAAAAAAGAGTAAAGATTTAATTGGAAGCCAGATCTAAGTACAAAACATTGTACAGATTTAACAGAAAAGGGGTAGGGGTGGGAGAAAAGCAGGATTCCTGCTTTTACAAATACATGACCACCATATTGACTTTCATTGAAATAAAATTTCCTCATAGGATAAGGCCGAAACACATAATGGTCAAAAGTATCACTGATTTTTGAGTTGATAGGCATTCTACTAAAAAATGGCCTATACACTAAAAATGTCAAGGTCACTAAAAAAAAGGAACTGCTCCACATTAGAAGAGATTAGAGGGAGATAACAATGTGTGAACCTGTATTGGATCCTAGACCAAAAATATGGAGTCTTTTTCTTTTGCTAAAAGGAGTATTAGGATGTTAATGAGACAACTAGAGAAATCTGCAATGTATAGAACAGTTCATACTTTAATGTTAATTTCCTCATTATGATAATTGTAATTGGTTATTTACAAAATGCCCCCTGACCGGCTGTGGTGGCACACACCTATAATCCCAGCACTAGGGAGGCTAAGGTAGGAGAATTCCAAGTTTGAGGCCAGCCTGGGCTACATAGTGAGACCCTGTCTCAAAACAAAACACAGGCTTCAGATATAGCTCAGTGGTAGAACATTTGCTCAGCATATACAAGACCCTTGGTTCAATATTCAGCACAAGAGAGAAAAAAAAAAAAAGGAAAAAGGAATTAAAAAGCCCCCATATTGGGAAATTAACCAACATTAACTGGAAATTCTTTGTTAGTTCAAAATATTATAACATAAACAACCACAGTTATGTGTGGTGGCATATGTCTATAATCTCAGCATTCAGAGGGCAGGGGCAAGAAGATTATGAATTCAAGACCAGCCTCGCCTACACAGTAAGACTCAGTAAAACATTTTCTACTATCAATATGGTTAGAATACTTCAGCATTACATATAGAATCTCCTAATGGCAAGTTTTTCAACAGGAAAAGGAGTACATAACATAAAAGAAGAATGTGTGACATGAAAAACAAAGATATATATTCCCAGCATATAAATTTGACTCAGCAAACTGACCTAGCCAGTATTCCATTAAAAACTCAATTTGTATAATACCATCTGTATACACTCCTCTCTTTGTATTCTCAAATTTACCTGTTTTCTGGGCTAACCTTAAATACTTTAATTCTAAGAATATTAGTGAGTACCAAGTCTGTACTAAGTCTGAGAATAAAGCAAGAATAAAGACAAAGTTCTTGTTATCTTAAAGCTTACTATCTGGTGGTGCAAATCAAATAATAAAGATATAAACAAAAAGTATAATTTCTAACAATAATAATTACTACTGAAGACAACCAGGTAAAGAGGATCTAATTTTAGGGAATCCAATAAGTTTTCCTTGAGACAGAGAAAGTATGTGCAAAGGTCTTGAGGTATGTCTGTACTAGAAATATTTGAAGAGGCCACAAACAGTGGTACATGCCTGTAATCCCAGTGACTTGGGAGATAGAGACAAGATGATTATGAGTTTGAGGCCAGAAGCAGTCTGCCTATCTCAGGTAGATCCTCAATTAGTTAGAGCCTAACTCAAAGAATACAAAAATGACCAGGAGCAGTGGCACACACCTGTAATCCCAGCGACTCGGGAGGCAGAGGCAGGAGGATCCCAAGTTCAAGATGAGAGGCAGACTACATAATTTAGCAACACCCTGTCTCAAAAAAAGTTTAAAAAATGGGCTGGAAGTGCAGCTCAGTGGTTCAGCACTTGCAAAGTATGCAAGCACGAGGCCCTGGGTTCAACCCCCAGGACCGCAAAAAATAAATAGATAGATAAATAAATAAATAAATAAATAAATAAAATTAAAATTAAAAACTGGGCTAAGAGTGCAGTCCAGTGGTACAGCACTTGCACAAAAGTATGTATGAGGTCCTACATCAACCCCCAAGTACTGCAGCAAATAAATAATATTGGAAGAATAACAACAATAGTATGATTGAAGCTTAGAGAGTATTACTGGAGAGCATAATACCACATGGCTTTGCACTACTGGAGGTGAGGGCAGGATCATACAATGACTTAAAAGCTATAATACAAAGCTGCTGAATGATTTTAAAGCAGAGGACTGGCATGATGACTTAGGAGGAACACAAAACATTGAGACTTGGAGTTGGAGGGGAAAGTTAAGCAAAGGAGAATGAGAATTGAGTGATAATCACAAAAGCCAAGAGAAAAAAAATCTGTCCATGAAAAAGCAGCTGTTCATATGCTGAATATTATGGATTGTATAAAATCTGTCTCCCTGCAAGAATAATTTTATGTAGCAGGGGATGTACTCAATTGGAATGAGTTGAAAGGACAGAGAAACAAAGCATGAGATCAATGTAATTCTCTGAAGCATACTGAAGTGAAAAGAAACAGAAAAATTGGATAATAAGTGAAGAATGTCACGGTCATGAAGATTTTGATGTTTTGTCTCTTAAATCTAGAAAATATTGCATATATGCAGACTAAAAACAAACTGAGAAAGAAATATTGGTGGTCAAAACAGAGGAATTTCAGGGAGTGCTGGTGCTCGTCTGTAATTCTGGGACTTGGGAGGCTAAGACAAGAGGATCCTCAGTTCAAAGCAAGAGTCAGGCTATACAACTTATCGGAGACTCTGTCTCAGAATAAAAAAATAAAAAAGGGGCTGGGGCTGGGGCTCAATGATACAGTATTTGCCTAACATGCATGAGGCTCTGGGTTCAACCTGCTAGCACTGGAAAAAAGAAATAAAAGAATTTGCATTTAAACAGCTTGGTCACACTCTAGCTGTGACCTCGGGCAAGTTACTTCTCTGTACCTCAGTTCAATGATATGTAAAACAGGTACAATAAAACCTATTATAAATACACAAAAACTGAATAAAGCACTAACATGTAGTAAGCAATCATTCAATGGAAGCAATATGATGCTTAGTTTTTTATGGATCTTTTCTCTTCAACTCTAACAAAGGTAACTAAAGGCAAAGCCTTTCCTATTCACAGTAGTCAAGATTTATCTGTATTCTCATGATTACATTGCACTAAATTTTAAAGATCAACTTTTCAAAATGTGAATTACCTCCATAGTTAACACTAGACTCTGGAGTGTTGGAGATGTCAAGGAGTGACCCTATAGAAAGGGAATGCTCGGCTGATGGGCGCTTCCGGGGAGGGAAAGGTGACATATCTGTCTCTCTTGAAAGCTGAGCAAGGGTCTCTTTTAAACGACGTCTTTTACGATTGCTGTTTGGGGTACTTAGAGAAAGCAGTGACACTGATTTCTTCAGCTCAGGAGTATTATTGGCCTGTAATCAAAAGCACAAAAGCTCAATTTTATTTCCATGGTTCTTTTCAGGGACAGGAACAAGAGAAAAATGTAATGTTTAAAAGTCTGACAAAATCTGGATTTTGCATAATATATTTACAATCCTGTACTGTACTAGGCGATTCAGAAGCTTCATAAAACAGGCTAGCGAAGAGATCACTATAATTGGCGAACCTCAGCACCTCATATTTTTTCTTCATAGCACTACCACCATCACATATTTATCTGTTTGTTTTCTTACTGGCTACTCCTCCATTAGGCCATAAATACCCTGAGGACAGGGATCATGCATATTCTGTTTATTATATCCCAAGCATTTAACACCGTGCCTGGACAGAGTATTCTCCAATATTTGCTGAATGACACTTGATTTTAAGGGCTCACTCCCTAAACCTACAGCACACTTTTTAAACTTTATGTTAAGAACTTTACATTGAGAACGATGTCTAAAGAAGAGTATAATACAATACCTATTTAGATTTTGTGGAAAAACAATAAACCCAAACCTTATATTCAATATTCCACTCAAAATTATTAAATCCCAAAATGAAGTAAATCGTCTGGTAAAGCCTGCTAACATGTTGATGAATGATACCCCTTTTCACTGAGATCCAACATAAAGGTTGGATTTTCTTTGTCTGTATTCTACTCTTAAAGTCATCTTTTTAATCTCTTCCCTTAATATGCTTTAATGACTCCCAATTCTAAATGGATAAAATCCTAATAATTTAACTTACGAAAACTTCTTGGCTCTACGTCTTAGGCTTTAACTATTGGCCTTCTTTGCCATATTCTTTACTTAAAGCCACACTAAACTACTATTTTAATGTCTTTTCATGCTGTCACACCTTCTCCCACCTGCTGCTCTAACTTGAATGTCCTTACTTATCCCAGTACAATGGCTCAATATTTATTTGCCTTGTCCATCCTGCCTGAGTCTCTCAAAGACTGAGGTTCTCTAGAAGACACTACCCAATTACAGCACATATCTGGCATTGTAACCATTTGCAAATATATCTTTCCAGTAAGGTTTAAGTTTCTAAAGGCAGTGATATTACTGTTCTTAATGGTATCACCAAAAATTAGCAAATAACTAATATTAAATTAAAATAATATCCACTTACGTTGCATAGTTTCACTTAAATCTATACAAACTAAGAATATTACTTGGTATCCAACAGTTTAATTATTCTGAAAGTCCCAAGCATGTCATAAAAAGGATATGTATACTAATTACATCATGCTTTCTAAGTCTTCTGAATAGAAAAGTATTTTTATATGATCAAGTAGACAGGACAAACACCTAAAAGCCAAAAAACCATACCTTTTCATACAAATACATAGTTTCTCCAGCACGGGCATCCATTTGAATGCTTCCCCAGAACCACTAAATGAAAGAAAAATATTTTAAATAAGAATTTAAACTTATGTTATCAGAGCAGCTATTATTAATGTTTTAAAAAAAACACCAAACTCTTTCTAGGGTTACTTGCCTCTTGCTTGACAACATACAGATTCTTTGAAGGTTCAAATGGAAGTTCTTTTACTACATTTTCTTCAACTATAAGGTGAGTACATCTTTCATCTCCAACTGGTAAATAGCTGCCTCCTAAAGAAAAACACATACAAGCATAAATAAGCCAAACTATTTGCTTCCAAACCTAATCTCTAAGAAGAGTTATTCAGGAGTGATTAAGCAGGGCTGGGGAAAAAATATATATCACTTTTAAATTATACTAAATTTTACCTTGCATTTCAGTCATTTCTTCCATATTGGTTTTCTCTTCATCTGAAAATCCCAGGAAACTTAAAATACAATCTTGAAATGGAGGAACTTTAAATTCATTTCTAAAGTCATCAACTGCTGCATAGAAATTCCTAAAAATGAAATACACTTTTCTAAAACCAGTTTAGCTCAAATTCCATTAGTTAGGTATATCAATTTACAAATCTGCAATAATTCTCAAGGTCTTAGCATAATGTATTTGTTTAAGATACCATGGTCATAAAATGTTTACAAAACCTTCACTTTAAAAAAATTGAGAGCTGAGGATATAGTTCAGTGGTTGGGACTGTGTTTTACCTGCAAGAGGTTCTGAGTTGGTTACCAAAATAAACAAAAACCAAAAACCCAGTGTGTACTTAAGTCAAGCTGGAAGTAACTTCTAACAAAATGTAATCACAAATAATCTTCACAAGAAGATTCAAATATTTGTTGTATATTTGAAATTTTATATATATTCTAGGAGTTCTCTAGTTTCATGAAATCTTACATAATGATGAAGTACAACAGCAAGGAATTATAAGGGTGGAAAACTTTATGAAACAAGGTAGTGAGGCGGGGCGCCACAGCGCACACCTATTTTCAGCTACTCGGGAGGCCGAGGATGGAGGGTTGCAAGTTCAAGGCCAGAGGCAGCCTGCCCCACTTAGTAAGACCTTGTTTCAAAAATTAAAAATAAAAAAAGGGGCTAGGGGTGTAGCTCAGTGGTAGAACCCTTGTCTAGCATGCACAAGACCCTGTGTTCAACCCCCCCTAGAACTGCCAAAAAACACCCAGATACCTTAAATTATTACTCAGTAATTTTAGAATGTGTATAATCAAAATTATTTCACAAAAATCAAACCCAAAGATATCTCAGATGTCTTTCAATTTTAATTTTTTATAACCTATATTTTATTCCCTAAGCTACCCAAAGACTAAATTCATTTCTTCTATATCATCTAGGGAGTTAGGGTTTTGGGCATATGGATTTATCATTAAAACAAACATTGAATTCACACAATAAACTACAGAATTTCTAAACACTTACTGCTCATTCCGCCTTTCCCATGCTTTATAAATCCATTCGGGCTTCATAATTGGAGTACCCAGGCTCACAGCAACCTACAAACATTTACTTTAATTACAACAAATTTTCACCTAAAATAACTGTATTCAAGGAAGTTCTAAACAACTATAGACATACTTTTTTAGCACTGTTTTACATTATCCCTTGTTACACAGATGAATGGTAAAGAAAAATTAACAAAACCATCTGAATGATATGACTTAAAATAACTTTAAAACAAGTTCCAAGGTCCCCAACCTCTTTCCTTGTTCAATTTTGAATAAGTATATCATTAAGTTCATTTTTATTAAATTTCTTTTTCTTCTTCCTCTACACATCCTTGGAAGTACTGACCAAGACAACATTACGTAAAAAAAAAAAATCTGATTAAGTCACTAAAACCTTAGATATGAGTAGAAGAGTTAAGGTAAATTCAAGATTATCATAAAATTATGATTTGCTACATACATGCACTGAGGGAAGGTGGGACAAATGATAAATTCTTGCTAAGATGTTCAACTACAATTTTAAACTAAGACTTCAATCCTAATCAAAGTACTTTTCTGCCAGATGCAATGACACATAATGTAATTCCCGCACGTGGATGGCTAAAGTAATAGGATTACAGTGCCAGGCCAGTATGGAGCTATGAAGCAAGACCCTGACAGGGTGGTGGGAATGAGTACTTTCTCTTGCTCTTTCATAATTTTCACAAGCTAACTCATAGAACCATTTCAGAAAAACAAAGCTCCGTTTTTCTTTTTTTTTTTTGAGAGGACTTTACTAGTAAGTTTTAATGTACCACTTAGTAAGTATCATTATGATATTTCCATTTCCATACATGCATTTCATTGTATATTGCTCATGTTAACTTCCCCCTTACCCTCTCAGACCCTCCTCCCAGCAAGAAAAAAGGGTCATGGGAGATTAAAAAAAAACAAAAACCATGTATGATGCCTTTATGGTAAAATCAGGGTGTACATACATAGAGGGATATACTCACAAAAGACATTCAAGTAGAAAGGAGACCATTGGTAGAGAGGGCAAAGCTCTGCTCTTGTAAGGGCCGCATGGACAAGAGTGAAATAAATACCTGTTCTCACAGGTCTTGACCCCTCCTCACCAATGGTCATAGTGAATTTTGGTAATGTTATCCCTCTACTGACCCTCACAATCCTACTACTCATCCTTGAATACCTAACTCAGGTTTCATCGCCTTCTTAAAACCTAAGTTACCACACTCCTATGAGCAAAAATTTTTACTTAGTATACTGATAGTAAAAATGAAACTTCTGATCTTCAGCAAATTGTGAGAGAAACAGACAAGAGATATTATTAAACCTATCCCGACATAATGCTATATTGAAATACACAAAAATACTGTTTACATACCCTGAATTTTTCTCCTTGTGTACAATTTGCCACCAAATGTGTAACTTTTGAATTAAAGTCTTTTCGAATAACTCCACCCATGTGATGAACCAATGTCACCAATCTGACCTCAAAAGAAAAATTGAGCAATATTGATTTTATGATTCATTTGAACAAAGTTTTAAGCAATTTACCATTTATTTAGCATTTACTACTTCATAAATTACACACAAGATTTTAATAAAGATATTAAATTTTATGTTTAAAATAATTTTAGGAATATTATTTTTGCTTACTGTTGTTATTGTTAGATGCCATCAAGTCTGGTACGACACATAGCGACCTATGTACAAATAAACAAAACACTCCCCCACACTGTGCCATGCCCAGCCCTTTGTCAGTGCTTCTCTGCTATTCATAGGGTTTTCAAAATACTGCGAACTAAAAAACAAGTTTCAATGACTTCTCTACAACACTAATACTTTAAAGCTGGACTCATATTAACAAAAAAATGTAAATGTGAAAACAAAAACTGCAAATAACTAATGTAACTGATAACTTAAAAAGATTGTTAAGCAGATCAAATATTTATGAAGTTTTTCTGTTAATTCATATACCACTTCATCTCTTTACAAGGCACTTAAAAATTCTTTCTTTAGCTAGGTGTGGTGGTGCATGCCTCTAATCTCAGGGACTCCAGAAGCACGGGCAGGAGGATCATGAGTTGGAGGACAGACACAGCCTGCGAAACTTAGCAAGACCCTGTCTCAAAATACAAAAGTAAAAGCTGGGCTGGGGAGCACAACTCAGTGGTAGGGTGCTTGCAAAAAGCAAGTGTGAGGCCTTGGGTTCAATTCCCCAGTACTAAAAAAAGAAAGAAAGATAACAAGTGGGGTGTGGTGGCACATGCCTGTAATCCCAGCAACTCAAGAAGTGGAAGCAGGAGAGCAGGAGGATGGCAGGTTCTAGGCCAGAGGCGGCCTGCATAACTAGGCAAGATCTTGTCTCAATATAAAAAATAAAAAAGGGCCGGAGGTGCAGCCCAGTGCTAGAGTGCTTGCAGAAGATGCACGAGCCCCTGGGTTCAGCCCGCTAGTACTTCAAAAAATAAAAAAAGCCAGGCACGGTGGTGCACACCTGTAATCCCAGCGGCTCGGGAGGCGGAGGCAGGAGGATCGCAAATTCTAGATCAGAGGCAGTCTGCGTAACTTAGGGAGACCCTGTCTCAAAAAGTAAAAAATGGGCTGGGGGTGCAGCTCAGTGGTCCAGTACTTGCAGAGCATGCAAGTGGGAGGCCCTGGGTCCAACACCCAGTACTGCAATAAATAAATAAATAAAAAGTTATATTCACAATTTAGAATCTGATATAGTCATAGTATCATGTTCAGTCTTTTTAAAATAAAATCATGATACCAAAAAGGAAAAACAAGTGAATTTAAATTTAATTTGCTAGAAAAGAAATTTTTAATAGAATTAATTTAATAGTTTAATACTTACTAGTTCTTCTTTCTTCCTGAATCCGGTAAAGCACAACACTAGATTCATCATACTGGTGCAATACAGCGGGCGACATGAAAACGGCAAAGGCTGAAAGATGCAATTTTAAATTTGTGAGCTTTCCTTTTAGTAGAAAATAGAAGACATCTTCCTCAAACTAAAGATATTTCTCTTCTTGCCAATCAACTTTTCATTCCAAAGACTTACTGTTATCTTTAGAGATGTAACAATAGCAAAGTCCTGATTGCCAAATCCTACAATAAAAAAATCTCCTGCCCATGAGTGGTGGCACACACCTGTATCCCCAGCACTCGGGAACTGAGGTAAGATCTAAGTTTGAGACCAGCCTGGGCTATAGAGTAAGACCTTATCTCAAGATAAATAAATAAAAAGTAAAAAATTACCCAGGATTCCCAAATCACATTTGGTTTATATCATTTGAACATACTTTACAATTGGAAAATTAAATAAAAGCTAATCTTTGTATCTAAGTTTTTTGTTCCAAAATGTATTCTGCCACACATGAAGTACGTCTAAGAGCAAAGGTTTCAGACTCATACACTAGTGGTGTTTTATAATAAACATTAAGTAGATAGAACACATATAATTGAACCAAATGATTCCAGTTTTTTAAGTTTTTTTAGAAAGGAGATATGGCCAGGCATGGTGGTACACACCTGTAATCCCAGTGACTCTGGAGGCGGATGCAGAAGGATCGAAAGCAGGAGGATCAAAAGTTCCAGGACCAAAGCCGGGTGTGGTGGCTCAGGCCTGTAATCCCAGTGGCTTGGGAGGCAGAGGCAGGAGGATTGCAAGTTCGAAACCCAGAGGCAGTCTGCATAATTTAGTGAGACCCAGTCTCAAAAAGCAAAAACTGGGCTGGGGGTGCAGCTCAGTGATCTAGCACTTGCAGAGCATGAAAGCGTGAGGTCCCGGGTCCAACCCCCACTACCACCAAAAAAAAAAAAAAAAAAAAAAAAAAAAAAAAAAAAAAAAATGGCCTGGAGCTGCAGCTCTGAGGTACAACACTCGCAAAGAATGCAAACTGGAGGCCCTGGGGTCAACTCCCAGTACCACAAAAAAAATAAAAGATAAAAAAATTTAAAAGGAGATATTTAGTAAAATTTCACCTAATTTTATGGACAAACTATTTACTAAATGGAGTCCATGACTCTGAATACATTTTCAAACTTTGAGGAATCTCAACTTTTGAATTCTTCCACTGAGCTCAACTTTATACCAGACACTTTAATTTCTTTTTTTTTTTTTTTTTCCTGTTTGCTTCTTAGAAATAAAAATCATTTATGTTGTTGTTAGGTGCTGTTGAGTTATGTCTGACTCACAGAGACCCTCATAGGGTTTTCAATGGCAGATTGTTTCAGGATTGCCTTGGGAATGGGTTGCCACATCCTTCTCCCATTTTTGCGGGGCTGGGAATCGAACTCGGGACCTCAGAGACTGCAGAGTGGTACTCTACTGGGATTTAGCTCAGTTGGTAGAGTGCTGCGCTGCAGTCTCTGAGGATCCAACTTCAATTCCTAGCACCGCAAAAATGGGAGAAGGATGTGGCAACCCACTCCCAAGGCAATCCCAAAACAGCCATTGAAAACCCTATGAGGGTCACTATGAGAAAAATCATTTATACACTATATAAATTAATTCATGACTCTTACAGCCAGGCACAGTGACACATGCCTGTAACCTTAGCACTAAGGAGACTGAGGCAGGAGGATTTCAAGTTGGAGGCCCACCTATGCTATACAGCAAGACTGTCACAAAGAAAGACAAGGAATTCATGACTGTAAATTAAGACTTAAGTATTTCCAGTTAGTAAATACTTCACCCAATAATTTTTCATAATATATGCACCAGAAAGATTGAAAATGACTTAAAAAATAATATATTTAATTCCTACTATTATGCAAGTATCAGAAGTTATCATGTGCTCATTACTATCATCTATAACAATAAAAGCAAAATGACCGAAGCAATTTTAAATGAATACAACAAGCTTTGTTGTTGTTGTTAGATGCTACCAAGTCAGATCCAACTCATAGTGATCCTATGTACAACAGAATGAAACACACCCCAACACTGTGCCATGCTACCACTATGTCCGTTCTTCTCTGCTATTCATAGGGTTTTCAATGGCTGACCGTTTTTCCAGATTGCTTCAGGAGTGGGCTGCCACATGCTTCTCCCATACAAAAAGTTTAAGAATGGCAAAAGCAACAAAACTAAATAAAACTAATAGAACTCTTATAGTGAAATGCTATTTAAAAACAAAAAACTAAAATAATTTCCCCAATTTTAAATCATGCAGTAACTGATAAAAACAGAAATATGATCTGCTTTGTGTGTGTTGTTCTTAGGTGCCATCAAGTCAGGTACGACTCATAGCACCCCTCATAGGGTTTTCACTGGCTAATTGTTTTAGGATTGCCTCAGAAGTGGCTTTCCCCATCCTTCTCCCATTTTTAGCAGTGCCCAGGATTGAATCTGGGTCTTCAAAGAGCACAGAGCAGCACTCTTATCACTGCACTAAACTCCAGCCCCGTTTTGTGTATGGGAAAATAAAAATTTATGTAAGTGTATGCAGCTGTAGCCCCGTGGCAACAGATCCTGTCAGATCTTGGAAACCAAGCAGGGTCGGGCCTGGTTAGTACCTAAATGGGAGACAACCTTGGAACACCAGATACTGTAGACTTGGGAGGAGGACCCAGCAACCTACTCCCAAAAATCAACCTGCCATTGAAAACCCTATGAATAGCAGAGAAGCAATGACAATAGTGTTTCGCCTGTTGTACATAGGGTCACTATTAGTCGGACACCGACTTGACGGCACCTAACAACAACAACAACATTTCTGGAACCCAAATTTAAGCTAATTATCTCTTCCAAGGCATTATAGGCAGTAAGATTGTGTGTCTGTGTTTATACAAATACACAGATGTCATTGTTTAACTTTCAAAGGCCTTAGACTTTTACTACGAAGGTTTATAATAGGATGAATTAAAGGAATACATTAGTATAGACATTATTATTGTTATTCTAAATACTTTCACCAATTAATGGGATTTTTCTGCTTATGAATGTTTATAAAATTCATGAATAAAAATTTAATACTTAAAAGTCATAATAAATCTACACTGTTTCTTACCTCTCCTTTTTGTGCACAGTTTAATACAACTGGTGGTCCAATAATTCTACAATCAGCCTTGTATAAGTCATTAAAGACAGAATCCTCGAACTCCATGACTAGGAATACATTCTCAAATTCTGGGGAATCCAAAGCTTCAAATTCTTCCACTGAGTTTATCTTTATACTCGGCACTTTAATTTCCTGGATTTTTTTCCATATGGTTATTAGAAATAAAAATTTATAGAATACGTAAATTAATTCATACTCTCTAAGGGCTACAATTCATTTACATATTAACATTTTTAATATCTTTATTTTTAGGTATGTAGAAAACCCAAGTTTTAAATCATACAATAATCAACATTACTTGTAATGGTGAAAAACCATATTTCTTTACTTATATTTTTCCATATAAATATCTCTAACCACATTAAGATCTTAAATTTTAGAGATCATATTACAAAAGCATAAGCTTCTGGTTTATTACTCAGTGGTTTACAAATCACCTAGCATGCACATTAAATTCCATAAAATTAGGTTGCTGAAAATGTTTTAAGTATACAATTACAGTAGAATGCACTAGAAAGATATCCCATCATTTCTTCATATTCTAACCAAGAAAATAATACCATACATATAGTAGTTCCTACACAAACTATCTTCAAAAAAATAAGAAAAAATCATAATTAGTTGTTCCTAAGCCTTCTCTTGGCTATATGTGTCTAAGTCTTCTATCTTTGAGGAGATCATAACATTATCTAAAATTAAACTGTCCTAATTTTTTTGAGACAAAGTCTTGTATAGCTCAGGTTTAATATTTATAAAAAGGTTATAGATTAGCATAACCATTTCAATATGTATGTGGGAAAGAAGCGATAGAAATATGTGGGCAAGCCGGGCGTGGTGGCACACGCCTGTAATCCCAGTGGCTCGGGAGGTGAAGGCAGGAGGATCGCAAGTTCGAGACCAGAAGCAGTCTGAGGAATTTAGCGAGAGCCTGTCTCAAAAAGTAAAAACTGGGCTGAGGGTGCAGCTCAGTGGTCCAGCACTTGCAGAGCATGCAGGCGCAAGACCCTGGGTTCAATCCCCTGTACCACAAAAAAAAAAAAAAAAAAAAAAAAGTAGGCAATTGTAGCACAGCAAAAGTAAGACATTAAAAAGGAAAGCTACTTATAGTGTCTCGTTGTTATTAGGCGCCGTCGAGTCGGTATTCGACTCATAGCGACCCTCTGTACAATAGGGGAAACACTATTGTCAGTGCTTCTCTGCCATTCATAGGGTTTTCAATGGCAGGTTGATTTTTGGGAGGGGGTTGCCAGGTCCTTCTTCCAGCCTAGGTTAGCCCTGTGGCATCCGATCCAGTCAGATCTCAGAAGCTAAGCAGGGTCGGGCCTGGTTAGTTCCTGGGTGGGAGACCGCCTTGGAACACCAGATAGTGTCTCATAGTTTATACTATACACTACAAAAAGAGAAGGAAGACATAAAGAGTCTACATAACCCCCGTGTAAACAGAACAGAAAAAAATTCTGAATGGATCAGTAAATTATTTGGGCTTAATTTTCAAGGCAGCAAGGATAGGCTGAATCACGTACTCCTGAAATTCGTACACTGAAGGCCTACTGTAGAATGAAGAATAAAACCTTATCTTAGAAAGTGACTGTGTTTGGAGATAAGGACTTTAGAGACAATTAAGGTTAAATGAGGCTCTATGGGTGGGCCCTAATCCAATCTGGTTTTTCCATAAGAAATGTGGCCACACTAAATATTAGAGAAGCACACAAACAGAAAACAAGGCCATGTGAGGCTGCAGCAAAGAGACCATCTGCAAGCCCACCAGAGTGGCCTCAAGGAATATGAGTCAGCTGACAACTTGCCCTTGGACTTTTAGACTCCCAAATCGTGAGAAAAGAAATTTCTACAGTTGAAGTTACCCAGGATATGATACTGTGTTCTGGCAGCCCTAGCAAACTCACATGGCTGAGGGCCAGGGGTGTAACTCAGCGGTAGAGCACTTGCCTACCACACACAAGGCCTTGGGTTCGATCTAATTAATTAATTTAAAAAACGTAGCTGGATTACAGAATTAGACATACTTCATATGCCGAGGCAAATTTCTTGATGCTCATCACTTGTGACTGATAATTTTGGAAAAACAGCACAGATTTAGACTAAATATATAATTAATGAAAAGAATTTTTAGAAAGCTATCAGATCTTTGTACATATTATGCCATTTAAATTTAATAATGAAGTCCTTAAATACTTGGCATTATTTAAAATAGATGCTACAGTTCTGTGTTTCACAAACATTCAAAATACAGTTCCTATTTATCTAGCTTCAGAGTGCACAAAATACACCTCATGCTGAATTCTAGTCACCACAAAGTGGAATAATTCAGTCAAGGGAAGTGTAGCATGCCACATGCAATGAGATGCTTGACCTACCATATTAATAACACTTTTTATTAATTTTTCATCCGACTTTCCAGGGCAACCTTCCTTTATCTTTATAACAGGGACTTCCATTATTTTAACAGTCTGTGGAAAAGAGACTTAAGTGTAAGATCAAGGAAGCTATGAAAACATTTACACACCAATGGAAGAAAAATTTCTGTTAGAAACTAAGTATAACCTAAAACACCATACCTGTAAGGCTTTTATAAGTTCTTCTTGCTTCCCAGCTTCTTGAACCAGTATCACTCTTGTTTCAATCTGAGGCATCTCTTCTATTAAAATGTAGAATGTTAAAATATGTTTATCAGGTACTAACATCATAACTAGTAGTTCCTAACCCTTCTCTTGGCTACATTTGGTAAGTCTTCTATCTTTGAGATCATAACATTCTCTAAAATTAAAATGACTTAAGTTTTTTGTTTGTTTGTTTTATTGAGACAGGGTCTTGCTGTGTAGCTCAGACTATCCTGGAACTTTCTATGTAGACCAGGCTGGGCTTGAATTCAAGTTGTCGATCCTCCTGCCTCAGCCTCCCGAGTGCTGGGGACTAAAGGCATGTGCCACCACACCCAGCTTAAAACAACTTAATTTCTAATTAAGTAGAAAACATTTTATTTGGCCATCTATCATTTTGGAATAGGGAAATTACATTGTGGCAAGGTATACAAACATCAGTATTCCTCCTAACCAAACAAATCACTATTTTCACAGCCCTCCCCTTCCAAGCACCTAAGTCTTTAGGAAAGACCTATTTACGCAGAGCTAAAGGAGAAGCAGCTCTTCACTTAACCAGTCACGACCAAATTGTAGCTTAACAATTTTGCAACTAGACTGACTATCCTCACACACAAAGGAGGCAGTGTCAACATTAAGATGTTCCCTCTTTTTCAAAGTTAGGATGAATGCATTAATACAAACAATAAACAGAAAATCTACCTAGCATAGAGAGATTCTGTCATATTTACTCAATATCTGTGCTCTAACTTAACAATGATCATTACAGTTAAATCATAAGAAAATCGTTAATCAGTAGGTTTAGAATTAAAATAGCAATTCAGTGCTTTTAAAGCAGATATTAGGCTTACCATCAACATTTGAAGTAGATCCAATAAATACGTTTTCTTTAGATGTTTCAGTAATTTTAGAATCAAAAATGGAAGAGTCCGCCAAGCTAGTCCCCCCAGTAGTAGTTGTTAATG
Source organism: Pedetes capensis (assembly GCA_007922755.1). Lineage (NCBI taxonomy): Eukaryota > Metazoa > Chordata > Mammalia > Rodentia > Pedetidae > Pedetes > Pedetes capensis. Next base: position 109,495 of record VMDO01001382.1, read on the forward strand.
CATTATTGTCAGCCATTCTGTGCTATTCTAAGTTGTCTGAAAATAAAATTTGAATACATGAAACAAATATGATCATCAGGCAAAAACAACCATTAAGAAGCAACATATTTATACCTGGAATTTATAAAAGGTATTATCTATTTTTCATAATAGTTAACCAAAGAAAGTCACTCTACTTCCCTGAGCATCAGTTTCCTCTTTTATAAAATAAAGATGTTAATATCGGGTTTATAGGAATGTAGGAAAAAAATAAAATATACCAAAAGAATACAGCATTGTCTGACATATTACGCCATAAAAGGTAGTCATAAATTATTCTACCTTCTTCTTCCACACTTCTGACCTTAACCAACCTATTTCTTCTTTTATGTTCATTTATAACATCACCATAACACCTACAATCACCAAGAATCTCAGCAGATAACTTGAAATCCATCCTTACTCTTTACCTCATTCACCCTCCCCAAAATTCAGGTTGATGCCACGTCAAGTATCCCTAGGACCTAGTCTCTCCTCTATGTACCCAATGCCACAATGGCCACTTGGTCAAATACAACTCCAAACAACCTTAACATCAAGTTTTTTATTTTATTTTATTTTTTTAGTACTGGGGGTTGAACCCAGGGCCTTGCACTTCCATGCCTTGCAAGTGCTGTACTACTGAGCTGCACCCCCAGGTGATTTTTTTACTTTTTTTGAGACAAGGTATCGCCAAATTATGCAGACTGCCTCTGGTCTCAAACTTGCAATCCTCCTGCCCCCAAGCCACTGGGATTACAGGCACGTGTGCCACCGCACCTGGCTAACATCAACTTCTTTAGAAATCACTCTCCACATGGTTCTCAGGGGTTATGGTTCTAAAAACAAATGTGATCTTATTACTTTCTTGCTTAAATAACTGTCATAAGCAATGCCTTGCCATAGGACCAAATCCCTATTCACCAAGTTTACAATTTAGTCCCAGCCCAACTATTCAGACTCATTTCTAAATCCACCAGTCCACACATAATGCATGCTCCAGCAGTAATGAATTTCTCAGTAGTTTGCAATTCACTTCACAACTATCTCTATTAATAGTGCTCAGCTCTCTACCTACCATGTCTTCCAACCTTCAATGGGCACAGCTCTTGACATACCCTTTGTGGACTCCTCAGAACCTCTCCTGTAATTGGACTCCTTCCTTATCAGCATTTTCATATTAATTTACAAATATCTCTCCTCTAAGATTTGACCAGACAAGTATGGGTGTACCAATATGACTCTGGACTATGAAAGAAAATTCTTTTTTAAGACTTTCAGGGTGTTATAGGTAAAAAGTCAGATAAGCAGGGACTGAAAACTAAAGAGAAAGTTTAATTGGTTCATCGGTTCAAATTGGGATGTGGGAGCTGGGGCAAAGTGCTTGCCTAACTCAATGGCAAAGTACTTGCCTAGCATGATCAAGCCCTGGATTCCATCCCAAGCACTGGAAGAAAAAACAAACAAACAACAACAACAACAAAAAGAAACCACAAAGTTTTTTATAAAAGTTGACTACCTATAAGTAAATTTCTAAAATATTAAGCAAATACACAAAGGAGGCCTCACCTGTTTCTGAAGGTACATGTCTGACCTATCCTTGTCTAGTTCAGATTAACAAAATGTATAAATATTCCTCCAGAGTCTTAGTAAAGAAATAGTTTAAACTATATGATGTAGACAAACAGGAAGGTATCAACAGCATCATTTCTGGATAGTGATTCTAAGTAGTGTAAAATGTACAAACTAACAAAAAAATTCTTACACAGTTATAGAATCATACACTTAAAAGTCAGGCAATTCAACTTCCTGTCTCTGCTCTGCATTTAGTAGGTTAACCCTCAGTTTCCACATGGGTAAAGCTGACATAGCAATACATCTCAGTTATGATGAACAGATATCTTAAAATGAGTGACAAATAATATTCATAATATGGATATTCATATAATACTCATAATATGGATATTGCCTATTGTCTTATCATACATCCATGGCAATCATTATTCTAAGGTTCTCCAAAAGAGTGCACTAATAATTGTAGGAATCTTTATTCAGAATCAACGACAAATTCTATCTAGCCCCTATTTTTTTTTTTTTTTTGCTGTTTTAAGTCTCCTACATTTAATCAGCCTTCAGATGTACCACTGCAGTGTTCAGTCCCTTCAGATCTCAGAAGCTAAGCAGGGTCAGGCCTGCTTAGTACTTGGATGGGAGACCACCTGGGAACACCAGGTGCTGTAGGCTTGGGAGAAGGACCCAGCAATCTACTCCCAAAAAACAATCAGCCATTGAAAACCCTATGAACAGCAGAGAAGCATAACAGTAGTGTTTTGTCTGTTGTCTATAGGGACACTATGAATCAGACAACGACCTGATAGCACCCAACAACAACATTTAATCATTTCCAGTGAAAAAGAAAAGGCTCTGAAGAGCTTTCATTTACAAGCCCCTTAAAAAACTATTTTAAAACTATTTTAACAGAGAGAGAGAAAGATGAACCAACCTGCTTTAAGGATTAGAAGAAAGGGAAGGTGTTCTTGTGTTGTTTGGTTGGGTTTTTTTTTTTTCTTTTTTTCCTTTTTTTGTTTGTTTTCCTGAGACAAGATGGTCCTGCTGTGTAGCCCAGGTTGGCCTACAACTCACTATGTAGATCACACTGGCCTCCAACTTGCAAAGATCCTCCTGCCTCTGCCTACTGAGTGCTGGGATTACAGGCGTGTGCCATCCTCAGGAGACGAGATTTTAATAAATCAAAAATACAACTTGATGCAGTTGGAGAAGAGTAATAACTTCTAGTCTTCTACAGTACTGTAGGGTAACTGTGAATGACAACATTTAATTGTATATTTCTAAATAGTTAGTAGAGAGGATTGTGTATATCCCAACACAGACGATAGATGTTTGAAGTTGATTGATCAGTTACTCTGATCTGATCATTACACACTGTATATATGTATTGAAGTACCACACCTGGGCTGAAGATGTAGTCAATGACAGTGTGCTTAGCACGCAGGAGGCTCTGGGCTCAATCCCTGGTACCAAAAGAAAAATAAATTATCAATCAAACTGTACCCCATAAATACATTCAATTATGTCTCTGAACTAGTTAAGGTTTTTTTTTAAATACTATTTGAGTTTACATTTGTGTATGCTTCTCACTTTAAGGATCACCAAAACATGTGATTAAAATTGTTGCTGGGCATATGCCTGGTATTCCAGCTACTCAGGAAGTTGAAGCAAGAGGATAATCAGTTCAAGGCCAGAGGCGGCCTGCACAGCTTAGGAGATCCTGTCTCAAAACTTAAAAAAAAAAAAAGTTTAGGTGGGGTACTGGGCATGCAGTTCAGTGTCACTTCCCTACCACGCAAGAGGCCAGGAGTTCAACCTCCCAGTAGGACAAATAATAATAATAATAATTGTTAACTGCATCTATCATTTATTCCCAAAACAGCTTAACATCTGCAAATTTGGATAGCAAACTGATGACACAACTAAACATCCAACAATCTGATTTCAAACTGAAATAACAGCAGGGCACAGTGGTGCACGCCTGTAATCCCAGTGGCTCAGGAGGCAAGAGGATCACAAGTTCGAGACCAGAGGCAGTCTGGGTAATTTAGCGAGATCCTGTCTCAAAAAACAAAAAAATGGGCTGAGGGTGCAGCTCAGTGGTCCAGCACTTGCACAGCATGCAGGTGTGAGGCCCTGGGTTCAATCCCCAGTACCACAAAAAAAAAAAAAAAAAAAAAAAAAAAAAAACGATAATCGCCTTTTTCACATTCACGCATTTCTGAAGCTTTTAAAATAAACACAACAGGATCAGTGCTCACAAACCTACACAGCTTATTTCTCACTCAGCAAGAGACTCAAAAAGCTTCTCATTAAGTATACGGTAACACACGTTGTTGTTGTTGTTGTTGTTAGGTACCGTCGAGTCAGTATCCAACTCATGGCGACCCTCATAGGGTTTTCAATGGCTGAGTGCTTCGGGATTGCCTTGGGAACGGATTGCCAGGCCCTTCTCCCATTTTTGCGGTGCTGGGAATTGAACTCGGGGCCTTAGAGACTGCAGCGCAGCGCTCTACCCACTGAGCTAAACCCAGCCCACCGTAACACATAGACACTTTTAAATGAATGCTCATTTTAGGTTTCCTTTTAAATAAGTTTTCTTAGACAACCGTTTTCTAGTGTGAAGGACCAAAATGCAATACCGGACATGCTGGTGATGTTATTAACAACCTTAGGTTAACAATTAAACTCTACTTAGAGCTTCATATGTAGCAAGCATTGCCCTAACCTTTTCCCTTGCGCTTATTTAATCTTTGCAGCAATTCTAAGAGGGAGAGACTATTATCGTTTCTGTTTCATTAATAAAAACAAGTTGGTAAGGCAGAGATTCAAATCCGGGGCTAATTCCAGAGGCTGTGCTGGTTAACCACTAACCATTCACATCTGTGGCGAGGGAAGGGGAAATGGCCTGGCTTTTAGGAAAAAAAAATTAAAAAAAAAAAAAAATCAAACTTCCTGCAGAGACAGAGCCAAGAACCCCAGAGTGAAGCCACCGAGATAAGCACAGGAGGCTGCAGCCGGCGGCGCCCCGAGCCGCCGAGGACTGCACGGGACTGCGCGGCTGGCCCACCTCCCCTTCCCGGTGAACCCCCTGCCTCCACCGCAGACCCACGTCGGGAGAAGAGATCCGACGCGGCGCGGCGAGCGGGGAGGGCGCCCCACAAGCTCGGGGGTCTCGGGCTCCTGCAGCCGAGGCCGCCCGGCGTCGGGAAGCCGGGGCTACCGCGCTCCGGAAAACGCGGTCGCCAGCGCGGGGAGGCTGACCGCAGGCCGCGGGGCCCACGGCTCAGGGGATGCTCGCCCTCTCCCGCCGCCCCTACCCGCACCACGCACTCCTCACCGCTCCCCAAAATCCTTCCGTGAGATCCACAGCCTCAGGCGCTGACGCCCCTCACAGGCACCACCGTAGCCGGCCTCCCGCGGCCGCCTCCAATTCAAAAAGCGAGCCGCTCCCCGCAAGAGCCATGCCGATTGGCGCGTGACGTCAACCTTCTCTCCATAGGCTGGGGTCTCCAGGCGGACGGGGATTGGCCGCTCCGCAACACCCGCCTCCCTGCGGGCGCCCACGGATTGGCTGTGCGCAGTTTCAAATAAACCCAACGGCTCGAGCGTCGCGACGTCAGGAGTTTGTGGAGAAGTGCCCGGATGTGGCCGGAAGGGGGCGGTAGTGGCTCCTCAAGTGCTTCTGGCGGTAGCAGGTGTTTCTGTGGCTACCGCTTGTTTACCCAATAAACATCGCATTTTGTGAGGAAGGTTGGGTGGATTCTCCCTACCACTTCCCCAAAGTTTTTTTTTTAAAGAAAGCACCACCAAATCCTTTACATTCTCAGTGTGTCTCAGATTTTTTTTTTTAAATATAAGCTTGCGTTTGAACAAGTTGAAAATATGCAAAGAAATTGTAGGATCTCCTGAAGCTAAAGTAAATGGCTTCCTCGCTGCTCCCCCTCCCACACCGTGAGAACTTTTGTTACTTTGTTGTAAAATTCAGCGAAGAATTTATCAGGTTTTTCCTGTGATTGGTATTGCTACTGTGAAAACAGTTCTTATCGTTTTTATTTTCTAAATGTAATACTGTATAACACTGTCTCTTAAGGGAAAGAAATCTCTGCCTGTGGTGGCAGAGGACTGTGATCTCAGCACTCAGGAGGCTGAGCTACACAGGGACACCCTGTAGGCGGGGGTCCTGCTTATAAATATGTATAGCCTATCATTCATTTTAATGCTGTTATAACAACTAGAGCAGAAGAAAAGAAAAACAGTAAATTGAAATTTCTCTTTGGAATGTGCTTGCATGCTTAGACTTGGGTGTGCCCAGCATTCCGAAAATTCTTATCACTGGAAATACATTAGGCTATTGTGGAAAGCAGCCCTGCTTCCTTTGTGCACTGCTCCACCAAAACAGGCTTCCCATTCAAATCTACTAATTGTGTATGGATCAGTGCAGGAATTTTATGCTAACAAAAGCTACACCTGATTCATTTCAAAGGATATGTGGCAGTTTGACTAGCAAATAAATAAGCAATACAATCTCCACTCTCTCAGGTTTTTATTTATTCAGCAAATATTTGTTGATTGCAAGACAGCCATTGTGCTTGCTTGGTATACAAAGATAAATAAGGTACAGATACCTGCCTCTGAAAACCCAGCAATCTGGTGAGGGAGATTAGCAGGTAAACACACACAGTGCGAGGGAGAGAAAAAAGAAAATGTGCATACACTGGTAGTTTACTAAGCACTTTACCTTATTTAATCCTTAAATCACCCATGAGTAAGCTAAGCATTTTGCGTTACTTAATCCTTAGAACAACCCAGGAGTAGGCATTAATAGCTCTATATTACATACTGGAAACTTTAGGGAAGATTTGGCTAACTTACTCAAGGTCTCCTATTATAACCTGCATTAGAACCTAGGAAAAATAGATGCATATAAAGAAAACCTAATACATATTTGTTTTAAGGCTCAAAGCAATGAAGAAAGGAGTATTTCTAATAATCATGTAATAGATGATTATTTGCCACCAAATTGCATCTAGAAGAGGCCAAGTATGTGGAAAAGTAAAACATAATTGTTAATCTTTAATGTTTTGTAATTTTAAGATGAGAGAAGGACGTGGCAATCCACTCCCTAGGCAATCCTGAAACAGCCATTGAAAACCCTATGAGGGTCGCTATGAGTCAGATACGGACTGGACAGCACCTAACAACAACAACAACTTTAAGAAGCTAACACTACAAAGACAATACGGTACATTGCTTTTTTAATAAACACAGTGGCCTTCACATGTAGGTACAATTCTGTAGTGACCGAACTAAAGTATATCCACAATGACTGGGAGATTGGATGGTCTGAGTAATTTATAAGTTATCATTCAATAAATATTAAGCAGCTAGTTAACCACTATGCTTGAACTGAGAATACAGCTTCATAACACTTATCTTCTAGTGGAAGAGCTACCTCTAGTATATTTGGAGTGAATGTTTACACTCTACATAGATTTTCACGAAATTTGAATACATGCAAAACAATAATGGAAATAACTTGGTTTACATGAAAAATTTTAATAATGTATTTACAGGGTATAGGCAACTGAACAGAATGACATTAACCTTGAGCTTTTAAAAATAAATCCCTTAGAAAACTAAAAATAGAATTGCCATTATGACCCAGCTATACCACTACCGAGAATATACCCAAAGAGAGACAAGTCATCACACCATAGAGACACCTGCATCTCCATATTCAATGCAGCCCTTTTCACAATAGCAAGGATATGGAACCAACCAACATGCCCATCAATAAAAGAATGGATAAAAAAATTATGGTACATATACACAATGGAATCCTAGTAATAAAAAAAGGAAACAATGTCATTTGCAGCAAAATGGATGGAACTGGAGAACACCATCTTAAGCAAATAAACACAAGTTCAAAAAGAGAAATACCATATGTTCTCACTCATATGTGGGAGCTGACTCTTAAAGGAAGAAAAAAATCCTATATATAAGTTCATATATATAAAATGCACAATTAAACTTAGGGAAGAAGGGACAATATAAAGAGTAGAAAGGGGGAAGGGAACTAGCACAGGGAAGCAAAGAAGATGGCAGAAGGTCGGATGGGGAGGAGAATCAATGTAGAGGGATAAAGGAGGAGAGGATAATCTCAGTGTAAACAATGTAACTTCATGAGTACATTGGAAAAATAGGGGAATATAACCCAAATATGCATTTGAGTTTTACTACATAGTAGTCATGGCTGGGATTTAGCTCAGTTGGTAGAGCGCTGCGCTTCAGTCTCTGAGGTCCCGAGTTCAATTCCCAGAACCGCAAAAATGGGAGAAGGACCTGCAATCCACTCCCAAGGCAATCCCGAAACAGTCAGCCATTGAAAACCCTATGAGGGTCGCTATGAGTTGGATACCAACTCGACTGCACCTAAGTTGATAAAAGTGTAACGAAAAGTGATGTAATAGTTGCATAATGGAAAAAGCAAATGCTGTATTACTCTGTACCCCATGATCATTTACCAATAAAGGGAGAAAATAAATTAATTAATATACAAATCCCTGATATTAGCTTGTTTACTTGTGGTTAGGCTCTTATAAATGCTCAGAACACAAATGCACACACACACACACACACACACACACACACACACACACACACACCAGTAAATGGTTCAGTATGACTGGACTGTACCACACATATATGGAAGAATGAGGAGTCAACTAACCAAAGCTAGGTTAGAAGGTGCTCAAGAGGTACCCCAGTGGCATAATAAAGGGCTTAAACTTTATATGAAAGCCCTAACAATTAATGCAAAACCTCGAAGCAAAGAAGTTAGGTAGTCTGTGTTTTTAATAACAGCAACATGACAACAGCTGTTCACTCACAGTGGAACTGTTGATTTTTCATAATAGCTATCCAACAACAGATTTTCACTTGAAATGGAAAGAGAAGATAGAACAGTGAGAATGCTACTGCACTGGAACAGACGTAATAGTTAGAACTAAACAGAAAAGATAGTTTGAAGAAGTAAAGAACAGGAAAAATCAGGATTTCATAACTGATTAAATATAGAAGATATGTGAAAATCTCATTATGTAAAATTATTTCATCTGTCGGAATGACTGAAAAAATGGCAGTATCATGAAAGAAATAGAGCAATTCTCAAAATTCAGAAGAGGCTGGTTCGCTGTCTTCCTTTCTTCCCCTATGCTTGCTTTCATCCTAGCTTACTTCAGTCTCTTTGTTGATGAACAAGCCAACTGGATTCACAGTTCTTTAAATCCTTTGAACCCCAATCCCTTCAGTCAACAATCCATTCTTAAGGACAGCTCCTAAATGCTTAACACTCAGATTGCTTTAGCTTGAAATGCTGGCTTCAAATATTCCATTCCGGTCCCAATTTTTCCCACCTTTTAATCCATTTTACCTACTAACCAAGATGTTTAGCCCTCAATTCTTCCAAATGCTAATATTCATCTCTCTCTTCCTAATGCGAGATCATGTGCTCCACCTACTCCAAGATCACCACTTTCATGGTTTACTTTTCTTCCTGCCTCCCTGACTTTTCCTTCTCTTTTTTCTCTCAGAGTCACCTTTGATTTTTCCTCTTCTGTCTCCCTGCACCACCAACATTCAATATCATTCTCCCAATTTTACCTAAAAAAAATACTTATATAATCTTAGTCTTCCCCTTCCAGACACTGGATATGTTTATACTTTCATAATTTCTCATGGTAACTAGAAAACAATCTTTTAGTTGATCTTTCTGCAACTAATCTCTCTATTCTCAGTCATTATTCATAAAATTATCTTCTTCTAGAAAATAAATATGACTACCTCTCTTTCTGTTTACAAACAGAACTAAAAACACATATTTTCTTCACTGGTGACAGAGTAGAGTCCAAATTCCTAATAAGATTCTAACCTTCTTTCTTATCACTCACTTTGCTACCATATATATCCTGTGTTCAGTCATATGGAAATTTTTATCAGTCCCCAGACATGCCAGCCTCTCTCATAAATCTCTACATTTGCATATGCTTTTCATTTGCCATACCTCCCTTTTCCTACATGAAAATTTCTATTCATCATTCAAGACCCCACTCAAATATCACCTAGATGAAGTCTTTGACTCTCCCATGGAGGATTAAGTGTTCCTTCTGTTGTGTAGGAATACGATACTGTTTATAGCTGAGTATGGCTCTTGTCACTTTGTATTGGAAATGGTGGTTAACATAGTATCTCCTCTGTTAAAATATGAGATATTCAAGGACAGGGAGCAGGATCATGTCCTTTTCATCTTTGTACTCCACCACTTAGCATATGTGCACTCAATAAATATTTATGGAAAAAATGGAAGGAGGTAAGACAAGCAGATGTTTCACTGTGTGATTTATGTCTATATCTTATTTTCTGTGACAGAGGCTTGGTGCCTGAGTATAAATCTTTCTTTTTAATAAAATTTAAAAACATAAAAAATAAAAAATAAAACCTGAAAGTATTCACATTCTAAAGGAAAAATATGTATTTTTTAATGGCAGGTATAGATACTTCTCTATTTGTTACTATTGCTTTATCAATTGTTAAATCCAAAAAGTCACACAGTATCTTATATTTATGACACCAATTCTACCTCTTTAGGAGATTATCAGAGTCATGTACTAAGAGTTTTATATCAAAATATCTCAGTAAGTTCTTATTAACTTAGCTTTCTTGTATGTCTCATATAAATGCCTTATTCCTAATTACTAATTTGTTTCTAAAAGCTACTGTTTTATGTTTAATTTGGAGTACATTATCTACATACTAAATATTATAATGTGGTTTGTTTGTTTGGGTTTTGATTTGGTTCGGGTTGGCTTGGCTTTTTTGAGACTGAGTCTCGCTGTGTAGCCCCAGATGGCCTGGAACCCACTGTGTAGAGCAGGTTGGCCTCAAACTTAAAGTGATCCTCCTGCCTCTGCCTCCCACATGCTGGAATTACAGGCATCCACCACCACACCAGACTACAACGTGCTTTCTTTTTAACCTTGCTGTTCTTAAGAAATAAGTAATAACTATCTCCCCATGTGTTATGACTTGAATATGAAAGGTCCCTCAATTAGGCTCATGTGTTAAAGGCCAGGTCCCCAGCTGATGGTGCTGTTGAGGGCTGATTGGATCATGAGGGCACAAACCTCATGGATGGTTTAATTCATTGATAAGTCTATAACTGAATGGGCTATAAAGAAGTGAAGCCTGGCTGGAGGAAGTAGGTCTCTGGGATGTGACTTTGAAGAATATATTTTGTGCTTGCGGTCTTCCTCTCTCTGCCTCCTGGCCGCCATGAGGTGAGCAGCTTTCCTCGACCATTCCCTTTAACCATGATGTATTCCTTCACTATAGGCCCAGAAACAATACAGCAAAATAACCATGGACTGAAACCATGAACCAAACCCATTTTTCCTCCTTTAAGTTGTTCATAACTAACACAGCATGGTCAGAGGGTGATATTCAAAGAATATGGCTTAAAATAATGTGAGATTAATGTTTCTGTTTAAACCCCCATAACATAGTTGCAGAACCCCAATTCCTTCCAAGTCCTACCCCCAGAATCACTTTGGAGAATTACATGGCAGTAGCTACCAACACTGCTTACTTCTTGCTGTGCAGACATGTACTGAGTTCCCCACTCCTAGTCTCATCCTGAATAGCTCCCCACTACTTAATCCTCTCCCTGGTCTCTTTCCTTTGCCCTCAATCCATCCACCCCCTTTCACAGAACAACTACCAGCTTGAGAAACTTTGGCCACGTGCCATCATTCCTCCGTGCACCTCTTCCTCCTTGTCCTGCCTTTGCTTTGCTGATGTTCCACACCTTCAAGTCCAAGAACACTGCTCTAGTCAAGGCCTCATCTGTCTACTTCAGAAGTTGTATAACTTTGGAAAATGAAGCCAGATTCCGTGGATTCCAGGCCTGGCTTTTCTGTCTCATAACCAACTGACTTGAGCACACTTTTTAACCTCTCTGTGCCTCAGTTTGTAAGAGTATGACAGGGCTTACCAGATAGCTTTGTTCTGAGAATTAAGAGTTACTATATGTACCATCGTTGTTAGGTGCCGTCGAGTCGGTATCCGACTCATAGCGACCCTCATAGGGTTTTCAATGACTGACTGTTTCGGGATTGCCTTGGGAGTGGATTGCCAAGCCCTTCTCCCATTTTTGCGGTGCTGGGGATTGAACTCGGAACCTCAGGGACTGCAGCGCAGTGCTCTACCCACTGAGCCAAATCCCAGACCACTAGTTGGTAGAGCACTGCACTGCTGTCTCTGAGGTCCCGAGTTCAATTCCCAGCACATCAAAAATGGGAGAAGGACCTGGCAATCCACTCCCAAGGCAATCCCGAAACAGTCAGCCACTGAAAACTCCATGAGGGTCGCTATGAGTCAGATACCGACTCAACAGCACCTAACAACAACAACAACAACAACAACAACATATGTACCATGCCTGCAGCCGTAGCCCTGTGGCATCTGATCCCATCAGATCTCGGAAGCTAAACAGGATCAGACCTCTTTAGTACTTGGATGGGAGACTGCCTGGGAACACCAGGTGCTGTAGGCTTGGGAGACGGACCTAGCAACCCACTCCCAAAAAACAATCAGCCATTGAAAATCCTGTGAATAGCAGAGAAGCACTGACAATAGTGTTTCGCCTGTTGTACATAGGGTGGCTATGAGTCAGATATCAACTCAATGGCACCTAACAACAACAACATATGTACCATAATTAGAACATATTTGGGCACACACTAAATATTCAATAAATGTTAACTGTTAATATTATGACTACTTCTACTACTACTGTGGCTGTTCTTACTGTCACCACTACTGCTATCTCAGTGAAGGCCTTGTAATTAATTGCCTTATGGGACTGATGATTCTCTACATTACCTTCTCACCCCTGACCACAGGAGCAATGGCCCCCATGCTTCTGTTTCCTGCCCGACTCCATCTCACCGTACCAAGGCTGCGCCAGCCAGGACCTCCACTGAATTCGTCTCCTGCTAGAGGGAAGACGGTTCCTTCTGCTATGTCAAATCTAATCTTCTAAGACAAAATTGCTATGCATAAACTGTCTTCTCTTGTCCAGAAAATGTGGCCCTCTTGCTGCTGCTCTTGCCCAGGCCCCTGTCCCTGCCTGAGGCAGGTCCTTAGCTGAGACTCCTGACATTAGATGTGAGCCTCTTCCTCCAGGTCCCTTAACTGGAAACATTAAAGCTGTTGAATTCACATCAAGAGGACAAAAACTATGTAACTGTGTCGTATAGGTGGCATTATATATATAGAAAGTGTTCATCTCATCACAATGACAAGTTCCTTGAAAGAATTCATTATTTAAAAATTCTTACATGCCATCCATGACTTCAAAGATGCTGAATGAACCTGGTTCAGAGACAAAATACGAGAGCAATTGAGTTGAAGTGTTTAGAATAATAAAGTATGTGCTGTATTTTCCCCAAGCAATAAAATAATTTGGATCTGGAAGGTAGAACAACTGAGAATCTTCCTTTAGAAAGTCAATTTCCCCCTCTCCATCTCCAAACTGAGTGACAGCCCAAGCCATCCTGCCATCCTTCCTAACTCTCTTCTCCCATTTTTTTCTCTTCCAGTTTATTCCTTTTCTCTTTAGTCATATTTCCCATTTTTTCCCTTCCCTTTCCCATCTTTGTCTTTTTATATTTCCATCTATATTCCCACAAGTTAACAGACATGGGGAGTTTAGGAAAGTTAATTTTAGGGTTTAGAATATTTTTTCCTACCCTATATTCTATTTCGGGGCTGGGATTTGGCTCAGTGGGTAGAGCGCTGCGCTGCAGTCTCTGAGGTCCCGAGTTCAATTCCCAGCACCGCAAAAATGGGAGAAGGACCTGGCAATCCACTCCCAAGGTAATCCCGAAGCACTCAGCCATTGAAAACCCTATGAGGGTCGCTATGAGTCGGATACCGACTCGACAGCACCTAACAACAACAACAATATTCTATTTCTTTCACAAATGTGCTCAACGTCCTTGCAATCATTCTTCAAATCAGAGTAAGCAAAATTTCTCAGATGTTCCTAATTTGTTCTATATCTACAAATGACAACTGGTATATCTGAAAAACTGTTAATTTTCTTGCCAAGATGATCTGAGCAATATTTATCATAGTGACTTTTGTTTTTATTACCTAAAGTTATGACAAAATCTATTATAAATTTATAGATTTTATTTTAAAGTGAAATATTATGTCATCAAGCAATAATACTTTTGTAGTATATTTAAATCTTTCTTCATAGTATTAAGTGTTTTACTGTAACTAAATATTACAGAAAGCAGAAAGTACAGGAGACCCATGTGGCATTGCAATGTCACATGGGTCTCCTGTGATTGTTTTTTATTCTATATTGACCACACAAAAAAAATTGTGTGCATGGCGCAGTGTAGGCTAGTGTTTTGTTCTGTTGTACATAGGGTCACTAGAAGTTGGAGTTGAGTTGACAGCACCTAACAACAACAAATTCACAGCCTTATCCCCAAAAGTATTCATAAAGGATGGTACATAGAAGTCAAGACATGGTGGCATATTCCTACGATTCTAGCACTTAGGAGGCAGAGGCAGGAGGCTTGCAAGTTCAAAACCAGCCTGGGCTACATAGTGAGACCTGTTTCCAAAAACAAAAAAGCAATAGGTATATATAATGCCACACTAGGTAACAGCTACAAACATTCAGTCCCTCCAAGAATTTATAATTTAAGATTTTTGTTTTAATGAACAGCCATGGAATTTCTGTCCTTTTTGGGCATTATTAACATTTTCCAATTAAAATGTCATATTTCCAACTTGGCTGTAATACAGCATCTTTTACCCTGTCATCCATTCCTGTAAAACAAGCTTTAGAAATTATAATCACTGTGAGCCAGAAGAAGCTCTTTTACACACCTCAATAGTTAGTAATTGGTATGTGAATCTTCACTTTACTCACATGAATAATTAGACTATAAATTACTTGACACAAATTTGCAAGACTATACAAATTCAACACTTAAAGTTTCACTTGGAAAAATAGAATTAGCTCTCCTTGATGGAGCAAGAGGTTTCTAAATATGAGGAAGCCATTATTTCAAATTATCTAATTTGATTAGTAAAATTGTAGATGTGGAAAGAAAATTTCAATTCATTAGTCTCATTCTTTATCTTACAGATGAGCTTTACCAAGGCCAGCAACATAGAGGTCACACAAGGTCAGGTAATGAATGGCAAAACTAAGATCAAAAATCTGATTTTCATCAAGATAATTAAATATTTAATTAAATATTTTAATTAAATAATAAAAACAATCCAGTTCCATTGCAATATATTATTATACAATGTATTATCCACTGACACCTGTAAGTTGCCTTTTTCACACCATCAACTGACCTGCAAACATCTGGGGTATGCCAAAGTGATACTGTCTGCCAGTTTGATTTTGACAGTAGCTCCATCTTTGTAGAGTAGTATGTACTGTGATAACAATTTGAATGCTTTGATTGTATTTGGCAATTTTACCATTGCAGTTCAAGTGAATGGAAAAATGGAATTGCTGATGCAGTTCAAACAAAAATGGGACCTAACTCATCAAAGAGAAGTGGATATTTGATCCTGATTAGATGCTCATTTGACACAAGTAGGTCAACTGTGGGTTTTGGACTGTATCCTGGATGTGATGGGAATTCTATCAAATATTTAAGGAAAATTTAGCACCATTTTTTACACAGACTCATTCAGAAAATGGAAGAGGAGAGCATTTGTTTTATGAGCTTGGCAATACAATACAAAATCCTGAATGGGGAAAAATCTACAGATTTTCCTGGAGCGAGGAAGGGAAAGAGCACACAAGTGCAATATTCCTCTTGAACATAGATGAAACAAAAGTCAACAACATATTTGCAGGTTAAATTCAGCACTGTATAAGAAGGATCACACATCATGATCAAATAGGGTTTATTCCATTCAAAATTCAATGCAACACATGGTATTCACAGAATAAGGAAAAACTGTGATCTGATTTCAATAGATATATGAAAATGACGTCATAAAACTAAACAACCTGTGGGGACAGTAAAAAGATCCCTGGTGCCAGGCATCGTGGTACATGCCTGCAATCTCACACTCAAGAGGCTAAAGCAGGAGAGTCACAAAAAGGGAAAGAAAAGATCAATAGTTGCAGGAGATTAGCAAGATGAATAGATGAATAAGCACAGCACACAGGATTTTCAGGGAAGTGAAACCACTCTGTATGATACTGTAATGACAGATGCATGTTCTTGTAAATTTATCCAAACTCATAGAATTTACAAGAGTGAACTCATGTAAGCTATGAACTTTAGATGATAATGATGTACCACTGTAGACTCAGTTGTAATAAATGTGCCACTTCACTGGGGGATGTGTATAATGGGAGAACTTGTGCCTATGTGGGGACCTGAGGGAAGGTACTTTCTGCTCAATATTGCTGTGAACCTAAAATTGTGCTAAAAAATAGACTCTACCAAAAAAGTAAACATTCATGATAAAAATTCTCACCAAACTAGAGATAGACATTTCTCTAGGTGAGAAATGTCTTCTATGAAAAATGTATTGCTAAGCTCCCATGTACTAGCGAAATATTTAAAGATCAAGCCAAAATGCTCATTCTCACCACTTCTGCACTGAAGATCCTGTTCATTTTAGTAAAGTGGGAAATATGAATAAAAGGCCACCAGAGAGAAATTAAACTGCCTTGACTTGCAGACAATAAAACTATTTTGTAGGAAATCCTAAAGAACAGAAAAATCACCCTTAGAAATAATACTTGGGTTTAGAAAGGTTGCAGAATGCAAAAATAATAAGAGAAAAAGCAATTATATATTTAAATATAGCAGTCACCAATTGGTAACAGGAGAATCATGAGTTCAAGGCCAATCTCGACAATATAGTGAGACTCTGTCTCAAAAAAGCAATTAAAAATAAGTTAATTAAATTTAAAAACTTGCTTCAAGTTAAAATTTGTCAAATCAAAAATTTTTAAATGATGGAGCCGTGTGCGTTGGCGCACGCCTGTAATCCCTGCAACTCAGGAGGCAGAGGCAGGAAGATCTCAAGTTTGAGACTAGATGCAGTCTGTGTAATTTAGCAGAGACTCTGTCTCAAAAAGTAAAAAATTTGGTTGGGGGTGCAGCTCAGTGGTACAGAACTAGCAAAGCATGCAAATGTGAGATTCTGGGTTCAATCCCCAGTACCGAAAAAAAAAATTTTTTTTTTAAGACAAAGATGAGCCAGTGACTGTGGCACATGCCTAGAATCCCACTGACTCAGGAAGTGGAGGCAGGAGGATCATGAGTTCAAGACCAGAGGCAGCTTACATAACATAGCAAGACCCTGTCTCAAGATTCAAAATAAAAAAGGGGCTGGGGGTGCAGCTCAGCGGTAGAGTGCTTGCAAAGTATCCACAAGGCCTTAAGTTCAGCCCTCCAGTACCTCCAAAAAAAAAAAAAAAAGGATGTGGAAAATATAGAACCCCTCAGATATTGTTGGCAGATACAAAATGCTACAATTTCTTTTGGTCTAGGTCTGGTATATGCCTGCTGTATGATTTTTATATTTCCCCAAGAGAAATAAACATGTACATCTACCAGGCATGGTGGTGCACACCTGCAATCCCAGCACTTGGGAGGCTAAGGCAAGATGATCACTAGTTCAAGGGCGGCCTGGGCTACAAAGCAAGACCTTCTCTTAAAAACGGAAAAATAAATATGTTCATAGCAGTTTTATTTATAATAACATCTGGAAAATAACCAAGATATCCACCAATCAGAGAACATATTTTAGAACTTCAGCAGATTCATTCACACAAAGAAATATTGGTGAGCAAAACAAAAACAAAAACAAAAACAAAAACAAAAAAGAAGAAGAAAAGAAAGGAAAAGAAAAGGAGAAAGAAAGAAAAAGAAAACAAGAAAGCATCATTTCTACAACCTAAATGACTCAAAAACATTAAGCTGAGTGAGAAAATAAAATGCCTTATACAAGAATCAGGCTATTTATATAGGGTTCTAGAATGGTCAAATCTAACCTACAAGGGGATGTAGATGGGGAATATCGTGGGTGGGAAGGGCCATGATGACAATTGCATTTTTTTATTTATTATTATTATTTATCTTATTTTATTTTATTTTATTTTTTTGCCTTTAGGGTACCAGGGTATAGGCATTTTTTTCTTCCCAGTACTAGGGGATTGAACCCAGGGCCTCACACATATTAGGCAAGTAATCTACCACTGAGCTGCATCCCCAGCCTATTTATTTATTTATTTATTTATTTATTTATTTATTTATTTTTATTTTGAGACAGGGTCTTGCTAAGTTGTGCTGGCTGCCTCTGGCCTCAAACTTGTGATCCTCCTGTCTCAGCCTCTCGAGTCTCTGGGATTTACAGGCATGCGCCACCAAGGTGTTTTGAGGGTACATGCATTTCTCAAAAGTCTGACTATACACTTAAAATTTGTGCATTTTATTGTATGGAAGGTCCACTTCCAAGGACAAAGTAAACAAATATTGTACACTAGTTCATGATAAGCATGTTGAAGTTTTTGGCTTTTTGGAGGGTGGCGGGGACAGGGTCTCCTTATATAGCCCAGGTTGGCTGAGTGCTGGGGTTACAAGTATGCACCACCATACCAAGCTCATGTTGAAGTACTGAAGCAGAATTGTACACATATCTGTAGTTTACTTGTAAATACATGAAAAAGTTCACTGTGCCTGTCTCTCTCTCTCCCTCTCTCTCTCTCTCTCTCTCTCTTTCTCTCTGCCTGTACTTAAATCTAAGTATGTGCTTTTTCTTAATAAACTCCACACGTTAGTTAATAAACCCTTTCTTCACTTAATAATCTCCAATTTTGCTTTTAAAAAAGAATGATAACAGATGGATACAGATATACGATAAAACAATAATGTTGTTAGGTGCTGTGGAGTGGGGGTCCAACTCATAGTGACCCTATGTACAAGTGAAACAGTATTGTCAGTGCTTCTCTTGCTATTCATAGGGTTTTCAGTGGCTGATTATTTTGGGGGAGTGGGTTGCCAGGTCCTTCTCCCAAGCCTACAGCACCTGGTGATCCCAGGAGGTCTCCCATCCAAGTACTAACCGAGCCTGACCCGGCTTAGCTTCTGAGATCTGATAGGATTGAACACCACAATGGTATGGCTGCAGGCAAAACAATAATAGTAAAATATTAATGGGATAATCTAGGTGGTCTGCAAATAGATGTTCACTGTAAAATTATTTCAACTTGGCTGTATAAAAATTTTTATAATAAAATGGTAGAGAAAAGAGTAAAAAGTTACTAAAATATGAGAACATCAAGGATGTGAAGGCTCACCAGACATTTGTTAATAAGTAGGAATGATCATACTTATTATTTTTGTGTAATAATGGTGTTGTGTTTTATATGTATAGTTTTGTTTTGTTTTTTGAGATGAAGTCTCCCTTTGTAGCTCAGGCTAATCTGACACTCACTATGTAGCTGAGGCTTTCCCTGAACTCACAATCCTCCTGCCTCAGCCTCCCCAGCACTGGAACTACAGGTGTCCAAATTCAGCTATTCTTTAAAGAGATCACATTTTCTAAAAAATACATCCTAAAGTATGAAAATCAGACTTTTTCGAGCTGGGTGTGGTGGCACAGCAGTTGGAAGGCCAATGGAGGAGGATGGCAATTTTCAGGCCAGCTTGGGCTACATAGTGAGATCCTGTCTCAAAAAAATAAAACAGAACAAACAAAAACAAAAAAACAATACAGAAGAAAACCAGACTTTGGAGACCATCATCAAGTTTATTTTTTCTTTATTGGTTCCAAAAGTGCAAATATTTTTTATTACCTATAACTGACGTTATGGGCTTCCCAGCACCCTTCTGTTTTCCTAAGGTTGTGAGATATTGACCCTACCTATGACACTGTTACTAAATCCTGGGGCACAACCAATGCAAAGGGGTCACTGTTACTGCAGAAACCCACTGGAATCAGAGAGAAGCAGGAACTGAACTACTGAAAATGTAGTAAGCTCAGGGGACCAAGTGAACAGTGTGTGAGAGGCTAAAGGCCAGAAAAGCACAAAAAGCAAAGAAATTCCATATTATGGACAATAGAAATAAGTCAGTGGAAACTTAAAATTCAGGCAATTCTTGTGAGTCTAGAAGTTCTTAACCTTTGTGCTACAGGCAATAAACAAACGGATACCTTATCAAGTCACGTATGGGTTTTTATGAGGACTGTATTAAAAAAGTGTTGGCACTTAGAACAGTGCCTGACAAAAAGTACTCAATAAATGCTAGCTATTACTATTACTTATGTGACAAATATTTATTCCTTGCTTTTTTGCCAGGCACTATGCCAAGCACTAGGAATAAAATTATAAAACAAATTGACGCAGCCTTACCTAGACAACTCCAATTCTATCATGCTGCTTTCTTTTTGTACAACTGGAGTATGCAAGGTCTTATAGCATTATAATCATCCATAATAGAGGGGTAATTTTGTGTGAATGTGCATAAAAGACGTTCCCCAAATGAATTGTAACACAAAAATTGTGATGCTTAATATAGTTACAAATGTACAGGGGAAAAAAAAACCAATGCTTTGTCTCTCATTATTTTTACCTTCTCTTTCACACACAGTTGAATTTATCTTATGGAAGCTACTAAGATATTAGGCTATTTTCCCCTTCATTAAACATAATTTTCTTTAATTTTTCATTAACATTTTGCATACTTCTTTCTTGAACATTAAATAGAGCTATTATGTGTAATAGCATACAGTAAAGATGTTTATCAATATTTTCAAATAATATTGTTTCATTTTTCCAATTAAAATCCTTTTGGGAGGGGGCTGTCTTATCTTTTTTCATGAAGGTGGCTGACCAAGGAATTGACACATACTAAATCACTTCTCTGGAGAACACTTAGAGGAAATTAAAAGCCAAGAATGTTCTATCATTTGCCTGTTAGTAGATACCTCTGTGCAGCATTTCTATATTGCTTAATTTTAAAAATGTGAACATAGATTACTTTATATTTTCAGACATAAAAAAAAACAATCTTATCACCCTTTTGACATATTATAAGTTACCAGTGGCATACATCCAACACCTTTCCATAAATATTCAAAATCTTTTACCAACTCTCCCATAAGCAGATGTTTCCCCTATCGTGTCAGATCCCCTAAAACTAAGCAGGGTCGGGCCTCGTTCATACTTGGATAGGAGACCACCTGGGAATACCAGGTGCTGGGAGAAGGACCAGGCAACCCACTCCCAAGAAACAATCCACCACGGAAAGCCCTATGAATAGTAGAGAAGCACTGACAATACCATTTCGCCTGTTGCAGGTAGGGTCGCTATGAGTCGGACACAGACTCCACGACACCTAACAACAACCCATAAGCAGAAACAACAAACATGTTTCCATGCTATGCAAAGAAGGAACATAAATTGAAAGGCTTATTTCCTAGAAAAATTTGGAATACCTTAAGGTAGAAACCACCATTCTTAAATGCATTTGAAATTCCAAAATAATACTGGGGCTGCAGCTCAGTACATAGTGGTGGTGGGGGGCACTAAAAATCATCTATCCATAAACTTTACAATGGTGAAAGTCTTAAAAAAAAAAAAAAGCCACTGCGTTTCCAATCTGTTAGTCTATTGCTAAAACTATAATGATGGGAGGATCAGACAGGAGTATTGTGAGTTTGATGCCAGTCTGGGAAAGAGAGAGAGAGAGGGAGAGATGAAGGAAGGAAGGAAGGAAGGAAGGAAGGAAGGAAGGAAGGAAGGATGGAAGGAAGGAAGGAAGGAAGGGGGAGAGAAATTGCTATCTTAATATCTTAGATCCCTAGAGAAAAACTGAAAAACTGAATATATTTGTATTGAGATTATCATCGGAACAAGATTTTTGAGTAAAGTAGACTTCACACTATATTGAGCAAGCTCTGCTTGAGTGCTTGGGTATAGCTTAGAGTGGGGGTCCCCAACCCCCAGGCCACAGATAGGTAGGTACTGTCCAGGGCCTGTTTGGTAAGCAGGAGGTGAGGAGCAAAGCTTCGTCTGTACTTAAGCCGCTGCCCCGTGCTAGCAGATTGGGCATCACTGCTTCGGAATTCTTCAAGATAGGAAAAAATGTCTTATTGTTGCAGTTTCACTTCTTGAACCAAGACAAAGAGTTTAGCGCTAGACCGCAGAAATATAGGACCAGATTCTAGGTCACTGTCCCTGACTTGAGACACATTACAGGGTTTCACCTCTACTTGTTTCACCTGGTGGCCTTTTTTATATCTCCTCTCAATGGAAATATAGGACCGCAGAAATATAGGACCAGATTCTAGGTCACTGTCCCTGACTTGAGACACATTACAGGGTTTCACCTCTACTTGTTTCACCTGGTGGCCTTTTTTATATCTCCTCTCAATGGGGGCAGGTACTACACCCCCTTTCCAAAGGGTCCTGAGTAGCTCAGGTACCTTCAAATGCCCTAGGCTGCACTACATTTACAGAAGTTGAGATTCTGCTGTACCACTGTAGATCCAAACCACTTTGTTTTCTTTAGTTCTCTACTATTTCCCTATGCCTGCCACTCATCAGGATTGGTGGGAAATTTAACTGGATGCCTTTAACGGATTCTATAAGGGAGGAGGTCTGCAGCGGTAGCCCTGTAGCATCCGATCCCGTCAGATCCCGGAAGCTAAGCAGGGTCGGGCCTGGTTAGTACCTGGATGGGAGACCGCCTGGGAACACCAGAAGCTGTAGGCTTGGGAGAAGGACCTGGCAACCCCCTCCCAAAAAATCAATCTGCCATTGAAAACCCTATGAACAGCAGAGAAGCACTGACAATAGTGTTTCCCCTGTTGTACAGAGGGTCGCTATGAGTTGGATAACCACTCGACGGCACCTAACAATAACAACAAATAAGGGAGGAGGAGGAGAGGCCAGTCAGGCAACACCTCCCATGAAAAGTCCAGGATATCAAATACAACCCAGAAAACTGGAGGAAAAGGTCTGAGATCCCCATCCATCTCAGGACTGCCATCACCATGTTTCAGGAAAAATGCACAGGAAATCAGGCTAGAAGTTATCTTCACCCCAAAGAAATGGTGTCTTTTCCCTCCTCTTCCATCCTCTTCTTCCCCACTCTTCTAAAGCAGGAAGTGGCTTACTTCCCCAAAGGCAATAATGGGGGATGCTGATAAGGTCTTCACCGACCTGGAATTTATCATGGAAAGGAACTCTCCATTTTTTTTTTTTTTTTTTTTTCTGGAACTGAGGGATTGAACCCAGGGAGCTCCACCACTGAGCCGCACCCCAAACCCGTTTTAAATTTTTTTATTTTGAGATAAGTTCTTGCTAAATTACACAGAATTGCATGTGGCCTTAAACTCTCGATCCTCCTGTCTCCACTTCTTGAGTTGCTGGGATTACAGGCATATGCCACCATACCTAGCTATCCCTTTTTTATTTTTTGAGACAGGGTCTTGCTAAACTGCATAGGCTGCCTCTGGCCTCAAACTCACAATTCTCCTGCCTCAGCCTCCAGAGTCACTGTGATTATACGAATGTTCTATGGTGCCCAACTGAGAACCCTCAATTTTATGAGTACTTTGCTTAATGCTAACTTATTACACTAAATATCTAAACACAAGATATTATGAAACACTAAATCAAAACAAACATTTATTTAATGAAAACATCGAAAATTTTGGTGTATGCCTGAATCCTAGCACTCAGGACGCTGAGGTAGGAGGATCATGAGTTTAAGGACAACCTGGGATACATAGCAAGACCTTGTCTAAATAAATAAGTAAATAAATAACTAAATAAAATAAAAAACAGAAGATAATCTTAAATATTATATACACATCTAACAAACAAAACACACAGAATTATATTTATACAAAACAAGTTACTACCCTTATACCTTAAGCAGTTAAAAAAGTATCAATACTATGAATTGTTCTTCATGTTTTTTCATTATTTCTATATGATTCTCATTATTATTTCTTATTCCTTTTAGGAGTTATATTCCCAGGATTATAGAAAGGTTAATCACTGTGTTAGTTACTTTTGTGTCACTGTTACCAAAATACTTGACAGCAATAACATAAAGGAGGTAAGATTTGTTCTGGCTCACAGTTTCTGAGGGTTCAATCCATGGTTGCTTGGCTCCATGTGCTTAGGTAGAACATTATGATGGCTGGAGTGTGCAGGGCAGGCTGTTTTCACTTCTTGGCAGACTGGAAGCAGAGACAAGGGGAATACAGGAAGGGCCCAGAGCAAAATATAGCCCTAAGGACATGTCCCCAGAGGCCTACTTCTTCCCATTATGCCTCACCTCCTACCTTTCACCACCTCCCAATAATGCCATGAGATTATGAATCCATCAAAGGATTAATTCATTGATCAGGTCAGCGCTCTCATGATCTAAGTGTCTCTGGAAACACCATACCCAGAGGTCATCTTCACTAATCCTCAAGACATTTATTGCTTCAATCAAGTTAATCAAAATTAATCATTACAATTATCTTAAGGATTATAGTATCAAATGGAAAAATCGAAAGGCTAAGTGAACATCAGTTTACATCTTTCTGGGGTCTTATCTAGGTTTAAAAATTATAGATTTATTTAGAGAGTTATGGTTGAAAGAAGCACAAAAGATCACCTAATGAGAAATCATGAGTAAAGCTTTGGTAACAATATACTTGGATCCATAGTCCGGCTCTGCCACTGCCTGCGACGTTGGGCAAGTCACTTAATTTCTCATATCTTCTCTCTTAATCTGGGATAATATTATTTATCTCTCTTTTAGAAGTGCCTGGTAAAACATGAGCTCAAAAAATAATAGCTATTACTATCAGCACAATCCTACCATTTACACAGTAGGAAACTGGGGTCTAAGAGGTCCAAGATCCCAGTTGGTCTATACTTGAACTTGGAAAGATGCCGGTGGTCTTTCCTGTACATCAAACTTCTTTTTAAACAACCTTATTCTGCAGTTCTATACATTTTTAGAGATGCCTCAGCATTGTGTTTGCTTTGTCTTCTTTGAAAATATTGACAAAAAAATGTGTCAGATTCAGTATATATTTTTATTTTGTCCATGTGTAGCACTTCTGAAAGCAAGTTGTCAAATCTCTCAAGGTGTTTAAAAACATAATTTTATTTTGAGAAACCAGATATTAATCTACCAGGGGGCATGCAGTTATAGGGGAAAAAAAGTTAAGAAATGCTGTATTACTGTGATTTTTATGGCATCACATTTTGTCTTTCCCTCCTTCTGTGCCTGGTTAAATCCTCTTTGCTCCTTAATGGCCAACGCAAATATCCCTGCTCTTGAGTCTTCTGCCTAACCTCTAAACGGGTAAACTAGTTGCCCCACTCCTTGCTTCTCTGGTACCTGCCTTTCCTCATGCCCCACAGAGAGATTCTCACAATGTATTCTTGTGTGGTGCTTCTCTCATTGTATCCTCCTGAGATGGTAAGTAGGTCCTCTCTTGAAAGGCAGGAAAGCCACATCTTGGTAAACTCACTGTCACCATCCTCCTTCAGAGCTGCTACCCGAGCATTTTGTTAGGTGCCATCAAATCGTGTCTGATTCATAGTGACCTTCACAGAGTTTTTGATGGCTGATTGTCTCAGGATTGTTTCGAGAGTGGGCTGCCACATCCTTCTCCCATCCTAGCATATGAATTGGTATGAATTCAACATATTTTTATCAGCCTTAAATGGGTTGCAAAGTGGTGTCTTTTAAACATTATACCTTAAGCTGAATTCCCTGGCACCCACATCTGTAATTGCAGTGACTCGGGAGGCTGAGGAGGAAGAAAGTAAGTTTAAGGCCAGAGGCAGCTGGGCAATTTAGCATGACCCTGTCTGTAAATAAAAAATAAAAATGAGGTTGAGGGTGCAGCTTAGCTATAAGTGTACTTGCCTAGCATGGGTAAAGCCCTGGGTTCAACCTCTACTACAGGAAAAATAAAAAAAGAAATCACCCAAACAGCAGGGTGTGATTGAGCTTGCAATCCCACGAGGCTGAGGCAGGAGGATCATTGCAAGTTTGAGGCCAGCCTGAACTACACAGTGAGTTCCAGGCCAGTGGGCTTATTGAGCACTTGTCTCAAAAAACAAACAAACAAACAAAACTAACTTCTTATGTATCTAGCAGTTGTGTGTGTGTGCACTACTAGGTGTTAAAACCATGGCCCCAAACGTGTGTATTCTTTACCACTGATCTACACTTCCAATCCAAATTAGAATTTAACATATTTAATGTATGAGCTACATTTAAGATTTCCAAAACAGGCACTAAGGCTTTTGCCTATAATCACAGCTACTCAGCAGGCTGAGGCGGGAGAGTTGCAAGTTCAAAGCCAACCTGGGCAATTTAGGAAGATCTCCACCTCAAAAAAATCAATTAAAATATTAAGTCAGGTATTTCTAATTCTTAAAGAACATTTAGAAAGCATGTTAACAAAACTGTGGTGAATAAAAGAAAAGGAAGTCAGTATGCTAAACAAATATCTGCACTCGCATGTTTAATCCTGCACTGTTCACAATGTCCAAGGTGTGGAATCAACCTAGATGTCCATGGATCACAGATGAATGAATAAAGAAAACATATTTTATATTAAATGTGTATTATGCATACACACACACTCACACCGTGTAATGTTATTTAATCATAAACAAGAATTAAGTCTTGTTTATTGTAGCAACATGTTCTTGTTGTTGTTAGGTGCTATTGAGTCCTGTCTGACTCATAGCCACCCTCCTAGGGTTTTCAATGGCTGATTGTTTCGGGATTGCCTTGGGAGTGGATTGCCATGTCCTTCTCCCATTTTTTTTTTTTTTTTTTTTTTTTTTTTTTTGTTCTGGGAATCAAACCTGGGACCTCAGAGACTGCAGAGTGGTGCTCTACCAACTGAGCTAAATCCCAGCCCCCTTGTAGCCACATAGGTAAGCCTAAAGAAGATTATGCTAAGACAAATGCACCAGGCAAAGAAAGATAAATACTGTATGTTCTGACTTATACAGAGAAACTAAATGAGGTAATCTCATAGAAGTAGAGAGTAGAGGTTGTGGATGTAGTTCAGGGGTTGACTTGCATAACATGCCTCAGGCCCTGGATTTGATCCATAGCATTGAAAAAAAGATAGAAGCAGAGAGCAGAATTGTGGTTAGCAGAGACTGGGAATGGTAGCGGTGGTGGGAGGTGGAACAGAGAGAGGTTGGTTATTGGGTACAAAGATACATCCAGATAGAAACAATAAATTCTAGTGTTCTACACAACAATCAGGTGACTATGTTATTGTTGTTAGGTGCCAAGGAGTCAGTGTCTGACTCATAGCGACCCTATGTACAACAGACGAAACACTATTGTCAGTGCTTCTCAGCTATTCATAGGGTTTTCAATGTTTGATTGTTTTTTGGGAGTGGGTTGCCAGGTCCTTCTCCCAAGGTGACTATAGTTAATAATACTTTAGTGTTTATTTCAAACTAGCTAGTAGAAAGGATTTTGAATTTTCCTAGCACAAAGAAATTATAAATATTTGGGGTGTTGGATATGTTCATTTTCCTGATTTGGTCATTGCATATTGTGTACATATACTGAAATATCATACTCTATTTTATAAATATGTACAATTATTATATGTCAATTAAAATTTTATTTCAGGTATGGTGGCACAAACCTGTAATCCCAGCACTTGGGAGGCTGAGGCAGAAGGATGATGAGTTTGAGGTCACCTTGTCTCCAAAAACCACACACAGAAATTTCTTATAAACATATGTGTAATATGCAACCATACTAAGCACGCACATTTTTAGCAAGTAAATATTCTTTGAATCAATACAGCTGGTAAGCACCAACACAGATCCAACAATCTGTTGTCTAAAAGCCGAAACAGAACTTGGGGTGTGGCTCAATGGTAGAGTGCTTGCCTAGCATGGGTAAGGCCCTGAATTTAAGCCCTAGAAACAAATAAATTTAATTAATTAATTAATGTAAAAACCAAAACCAAGATGAAATAACCTTATATATATTTGAAAATACAATATTAAATAGAGGTATAGTACTTTTTATCATTAGTTTGTATCTTCCACACTATACTGTTAATTCTCTTACTTCTTGCTTCTATATTCCAGAATCTGGCATAATAATATAACCACAGTAAACAGTGTTTAAATAAGTAAAGATGTTAATGAGACTAAACAGGTCGCACAATCTGAGAATGACAATAAGATAATAACTTACCTCAAATTATTATGAATTTCTTTTTTGTTTGTTTTCTTGATACAGGGTGTCACCTGTAGCCCAGGCTGGCCTTAGTCTTGAGATCCTCCTACCTCAGCCTGGAATTATAGGCAAATACATGATTTCATTATCTCCTAAGGTTGTTATGATCTGTAAGCCAGCATTTCCAAGAAGGATATTTCTAACAAAGATCCTGACCTCTCTTTTAGCTGGGATAAATGCAATTTTAGGGACAATAGGATTATTTCTCTCTACTAATCTTTTTTTTAAACACCATGCATGTTATCTAAACATTTTTTTCATAAGTATAACTGGATTTCTGTGTTAGCATCATTGCAAATCTAGAAAGATACTAGGGATTTTTAAGATACTATTTTTGATTTGTGAAGGAAAAGTGGAGAAAATTCTCATTCTTTCCTGAAAAATGAGAAAGCTTAAAAGAAAAAAAAAGAGTTCTTTGTTAAAAAAAAAAAAAAGTGAAATTACAGTTACTGTGCATGTAACTTAGACTGCTAACTTGCTCCAGGGAATGATTGAGGGGAGATGATTTTAAGAGAACAGGATTTACCATTAGAACCCCAGGTTTAAGTCCTGATATTGTTTACTCTGAAATGTTACCTAAATAACTTAATTCAGTTGAGCCTTAGTTTTATCATCTATAAGAATGGATACAAAACAATTTTCATTGTATCGATCTCACAGAATTGTATGAGTTAAATGAAGAAATAAATATGAAAGTGTTTGGTCAGTAAGAGCTGTGCAATGGCCAGAATCTAGAAAGTACTACAACAGGTAAGTAGTACAAGTGATGGAAAGGTGAGATAAAGAGCAGAACTGTATCCATTTTATCATTGAATGATCTGAGTAGAGGTCCAGACATCAGAGACACCAGAAAGTGGACAGAAAAGTACTGACCACTGAGCAATGAATAATTCCTAAGCATGGTGGATATTTTGGCCTTCAAGAAAGCTTCAGGGTTGAGTTTTTTTGCTTAGGCCCACTTACATTCTGGTTGGAAAGAAAGCTTGGCCTAAAGCCAAGAAGCCATTTTGCTTAGCAAGGAATGTTTAGGAAACAGGTCTTGTTTTGGCACGTCAGGAGTCACTCTAACAAAATTTCATTGGAGACTTACAGGTTTGGTTCCCATCAACTCAATTTAGGCCTTGAGGAGAAAAGAACATGACTCAGAAAGACTGGAAAAGGGTAAGTTTTATAATTTAAAAAGAATGGAAAAGTTAGCATAAAACAATGAAAAACCTTTTGTTGTTGTTGTTAGGTGCCGTCGAGTGGAGTCCAACTCATAGCGACCCTATGTACAGCAGATCGAAACACTTGCCGATTCTGTGCCAGGCAAACCATCTTATTTATGGTTGTGGTTGCAATTAGTGTGAAGCAGATGATGAAAGATTTTCTAAAATCAATGAGACCTTAATTTAATAGAAATAGGCTGTCATATGCAATTAAAACAACTCGGTATACGAATGTTTCCAGACCAGTCTGTGAAGTATCTTGGTATTTCTTTAGTAAGAGTACAAAGAACAGGATTTCATTAATTGGATGCCAAGATCTTCACCACTGATTATAGAATTAATCTTGTAATTCTATTTATAAAGTTAGTCTCAATGAATAAGGTAATTTGAAATCAGTTAGTCATGAGCATTGCAAAAGCTGAATGATTCATTTTACCTAAGGCAAGGAAAAATAACTTTGGCTCACGTATGGGTTAATTTGACTAGGAGCACACTGGTTGCTGCAGCACATCTCGGGTGCTTTGTTCACCTGGATGTGTTCAAGGCAGAGAACCTATATCTAACTCGTTAAATTCAGCAGTGCTCTCTGCATTTTTTAAGCATGTGCAGTAGAAATTCAGCACTCTTTTTGAGCCACCAACCCTATATCCAGCCCTACTGTTTGGCCTCAGCACACCTGCTGGTTTTACCACCATACGACCAAAATGACACATACTGGTTCTTTAAAGGGGTATCTTTCAGATAGCTGGTGCCTTTGGGGATATACAGGCCCTTGGTGGTCTAGGAAGTGTCTTGGGTGTTTTTAAAATGAATGCGGAGATTTGAACCTCTTGATCTGCATGATTTTGTGGCGGTTTCTGGGTCAAGAGAGTAGTGAGCCCTGTTCACAAGTCATTCTCTTTTGCCTCTTAAACAGTTAAATGCCACGCCCTCAGCCTGCTTCCTTCACCTGCTTTATCTTCTCTCTCATCCCCTGTCCTGTCTTCAGGTACAGGATAAAGACCCACATTGACATCTCCAGCTGATAGCGGTCCTGTGAGCCCGTGTGCCTAGACATTTCCTCGCTGTTCTGCTTATATGTTTTATAGGTGCTGCAAACCTGACTATTCCAAATGGAATTTATCAATTTCCTGCAAACCATTTACTTTTCCACCATCTTTTGGCGGGGGTGTGGGGGTGGCGGGGGGGGGGAACACAACTTACTATGTAGTTGAGGCTGGTATAGAACTCATGATCCTCCTCAGGTGCTGGGATTACAGGCATGTGCCACAGTGCCCTGCTTTTCTACCATTCTTTTCTTTTTTTTTTTTTATTGGAAAATTTAAATGTACACCTTAATGGCTATCATTCTGATATGTATTTCCTTGTGACATTTCCAGATATGCATTTCATTGTACATTGCTCACATAACCTTCCCCTTACCCTCTCGTGACCCTCCTCCCCCATCCCTACCCCCTCATCAATGATCTCCTTTCTACTTGTATGTCTTTTTGTGGGAATATTTATCGATAAGTGTGCATCCCGATTTTGATTTAAGTCTAAACTTTTTTCTATAGTGATCTATCTTTTTACATTCTCAGCATTTTTACTTTTTTGAGACAGGATCTCGCTAAATTACACAGACTACCTCTGGTCTCGAACTTGAGATCCTCTCACCTCTGCCTCCCGAGCCCCTGGGATTACAGGCGTGCACCACCTGCCTCATCCTCCTGAGTCCCTGGGATTACAGGTGTGCACCATGGTGCCCAGCTCATTTTTCTTTTTTTAATATAGAATGCTATGTCACTCTTATTTGGGGACCACGCTAATCTTCTCTGCGGGGGTCTAATTTTAGTATGCATGCTGCTGAAGCCAACATTCCTTCTAGTCTTTGAGGTCCCCTCCTGGCTTAGATATTTAAATGGCATCTCCTCAAAAAGGCCCTTTCCCCAAGCAATTTATAGCTACTCCCAGCCCCATCGAGAAACACAGCCCTGTCCTTTCTTCACATTTCCTAATCCCTTCACTGCAGGGCTGAGTGGTAAAGCGCTTGAGCACAAGGTGCAGACTGCGTGCTCAAATCCCAGCCCTACCACTCGGGAGCTGGATGGCTGGGGGCAAAGCACTTCATCTTTTAAAGCCTCTGTTTGAGAATAACATAGCGTCAGTGGAAGTGAGAGAGGCAGCCCGGTTACCACCTCGCCTGAGGACCTCCTCCAGTCTGGACCTCTACTCAGGTTAAGCCTGTCATTGGCTTTGTCACCGACAAGATTTTCAGGATGAGTCAGAGAGTGAAACACCTGCTTAGCACGCACAAGTCCCCAGCACTACCAAAAACAACAGACCTTACTGCCCTGCTGTCCTCCAACTCTCTTATTTCCCAGGGTGAGCCCAATGTATTTGTTGAATGAAATATTAGAAATGAGTGGTGGAAGTGTTTTAAGTTAATAAGTTGGTCTCATTAAAAACAAAGCTCTCAGAACTACAGAGGAAGCATCAAGAATTATTGCGGTTTCTTTGTTCCTTTTTAGTTTGTATGTTTTAGTACTGCCCTGCACTGGAAAGTAGAAAAGTAAACATTGGTTCTACTGAAGCAGCGTGAGAAAATCCAAAGTACTTCCAGACTCTTAGGAGTTGGGTAACATAAAACATATATTGCTATAGCAAGCTCAGCCCACTGAAAGGGGTCCTCTCAGGACTGACCTTGAACTTCATTTCTCCTGGGGTGATATAGTTCACAGGGTCAGGGCTGTCAGCCGAAACCACATGTGCACAGCCTACATGATCATCTATAGGTGGGTTAAGCTAGTTACCATGGCAACAGGCAGATAACATCTGCATGATACAAGAAATTGGGAAGTAGATTACAAGGCGGAGAGTACATTCAATAGACTGAATTTAGCAGTTGTAAGAAATTGGGAAGTAGATTACAGGGTGGGGACAGGCAGATAAGAAGCAAAGAGATGGGAGGTGACCTACAGGATGGAATGTATATATTTTAAACCAGGAACATTAAGTTCTAGTAATTACATTCTAAGCAAAAATTATAACATCCTAACTTTTGTTTTAAATTTTTCTGCAACACTATCACTCACAAACTAGAGAATAGGCCAGCTGCTCTGGTTCTCAAATGGCTCATCTACACAACTGTGGCGTCCAATCCTGTCAGATCTCAGAAGTTAAGCAGGGTCGGGCCTGGTTAGTACTTGGATGGGAGACCGCCTGGGAATACCAGGTGCTGTAGGCTTGAGAGAAGGACCCGGCAACCCACCCACTGAAAACTCCATGAGTAGCAGAGAGACACTAACAATAGTGTTTTGCCTGTTGTACATAGGGTCAGTATGAGTCCGACATCCACTTGACAGCACCTAACAACAACAAAGTTGGAAGGGGCTGGGGTTTCACTCAGTTAGTAGGGTGCTTGCTGCTCTGCACTCTTTGAGCCCCCAGGTTTGATCCCCAGCACCACAAATACAGGAGAAGGACCTGGCAACCCACTCCTGAAACAAGCCAGAAACAATCAGCCATCGGAAACCCTATGAGGCTGGCTATGAGGTGGACCTGACTCGATGGTACCTGACAGCAACAACAAACTATCTATCTATCGATCTGTCTGCTTATCTATCTAAATTATGTTTTAAGGCCTTGGTGAGTAGGCTTGGAGTTGCTCTCCTACCATCTCCTTGAAACAATTCTAAATATTTTCCTTCTGGATTTCTGGCTGTAATTGTGCTCATGAAGTTTTTTCTCTCTCATTCCATGTCTTCCCCTGGCCCCACTCTTTAACAGTCAATCTAGATTCCAGTCCTGTCTACATTGACCCACTGACAGAATTGTTTCAGGAGGTTTCCACCCAGTTTCTCCATTATAAAATTATTGATTTTCCCTTTGTAATTAATCATTTGTAAGTGCTTGCCTAACATGCACGAGGCCCTCAGTTCAATCTTCAGCGAAAAAAACTGAAGTAAATAATAGTTTGTGGAAAGATCTTTTGGTGAGGAACTAAAATTTCTTGTTGAGCTTTCACCCATTAGTTTTTGCATTCATTAATGATTTTCTATAGTTAATAACCGACATGCATTACAAGAAAAGCAATCCCTCTTTCCCCACTTATTTACCCATTTATGTTAATATAGACTCCTGGATTTTCATTTTATTAAACAGTTTATGATCCATTACTAAATGATTTGTTGCTAAAATTATCCCAGCATCATCCATGAGGAGACCTTTCAATCTGCCACCTTTTCAATCAGGGACCTTTTGACGAATCCCCATGTTTTTCTTTCAACACTTCTTACCCTCTGATCCAACAGCTTCATCTTGTAATCCACCTGCCCTAGCCTTGGAATCAGCCTTTTCTTCAAGGAGCTATGATGATGAGTCGTGGCGCCATTCACTGGAGAATCGGATTTGGAAACCAAGATTTGAGTGCTAGATGTTGTTGTCATTAGGTGCTGTCAGGTCTGTGTCCGACTCGTACAGACCCTACATACAACAGGCGAAACAGCACTGTTAGTGCTTCTCTGCTATTTATAGGGTTTTCAATGGCTGATTGTTTTGAGGGAGTGGGTGGCTGGGCCCTTCTCCCAAGCCTACAGTACCTGGTGTTCCCACGCCTACAGCACCTGGTGTTCCCAAGCCTACAGCACCTGGTGTTTCCAGGGGGTCTCCCATCCAAGTACTAACCAGGCCCCACTCTGCTTAGCTCCCGAGATCTGCCGGGGTCGGACGCCACAGTGGTCAGGCTGCAGGCTGGTCAATGCTTGAGCTTTGAGAAACTGGTTATTCTCTTCTTTCACCAGTTATGAGCTAGAACTTACATTCCATCCTAAGCCTGGCTCTGCAGAGAGGCTTTCTACCCTCTTTCTCAATAGCAGCTCCCTTTTGAGTCAGAATGACCCGCGTGCATTGGACAGCGACTCATGCCACTGGCGCCCTCCGGGATTTGCATCTGAGATCCCTCAAGGGGAGGCCCAGGGTGTCCGGCGTGCACTTCACACCAGGGTCCTGCAGGGGCCGCTGCGCCGCCGCCGCGCCAAGCCCGCTCCAACCTGGGGCGCCTGGCAAGCTTCGCAAGGACACCGCAGAGGGGGGCGTCCGCGCGCCGACTTCCTCCCGACGCCGCCCGTGATTGGCTCCGGCGCTCGGGAGAAGCGCGTGCATGAGCCGCTGCGGCTGGCAGAAACTTGCCGGAGGTCCCCGGGTGGCACCGTGCCCCGCTGCCAGTCGGCCGGCGGGCGAGCTGGGCCGGGGGAGGATGAGGGCGTCCTGCGTGCTGCTCGCCGCCCTGGTGGCGCTGGCCGCCTACTACGTCTACATCCCGCTGCCCAGCTCGGTGTCTGACCCGTGGAAGCTGATGCTGCTGGACGCGACTTTCCGGGGCGCGCAGCAAGTGGTGAGGCGCAGCCGCGCGCTGCTCCCCTCTCCCACGTAGGCAGGGTCTGATGGGGAGCAAAATTCTGCCGCCGTTCCACAATGATCGCGTGTTTTTCTAGCACGGCCGCGGCGATCTTTTATTTTCTTTTTTTTAAAGTGGCCCAGCCGGGCATTTTGGGGGTATCGCGTTCACCACCTTGCAATCAGCGGGGCTAGATCTGTGGCGTCACGGCTCCCGGTGCCCTGGGAGAGGTGAAGTTCTCGAACGGAATCTGACAGCTGTTTGGCCTTCCGTCTGCCCTAAATATCCTCCTTTTCTTCGTCTGCAATGCCAGAAGCCAGATCCTCCAGCAATTTATAACCCACACACCGCCCCCACTTAGTTCTCTCCTAGGGGCCGGCAGAGAGGGAGTTAACTGATTCAGGAAGGCGGGGGAAAACAGGCTCTGATTCCGGGGTTGGGGGGTGGGGGTGCAGCCACCTTAAAAGCAGAAGCGGGCAAGGTCAGTCTCCCAGCGCCCTTGGCCTTGGCGCGCTCCATTCCGGGGGACAACGGGCCGGGCTCCGCTGGCCTTTGAGGAACCCGCACGGATCCGGTTTCCTCCGTGGCACTGGTCACCTTAGCCCGAGAAAGGAGGCCAGGAGGTCTGGTTGGTTGAAAGGGAGGGGGAAGCCGGGGTTTGCACAATGCATGTTCTCTCTCTGCCCTACACCGTTTGTTTTATGTCCTTGGATGTCAAGGAGATAAAATAGGCGAACTATCCGTGCCTGAACCCGGATGCCGTGCCCTAACCTGGAAGAGTACGTTTCTCTCTGTGTCATGAATGTTTCTTCCCTCTCTAGCCAGGAAGATGTAACTGTCTCTCCTTGATTCCACAGTAAGAGGCATTGTTCAGCCAAGGCTGAACCCTATGATTGGACAGGATTTCTGAGCTGCCTGCCTTATCTAAACTTTTAACCTTCCTCTCAAACCCAAGTCACCTCCATCCTTCCCAATCCTGGGGTTTAATCCAGGTTATTTGTATGAAGTCATTCTTTCTGAATGATGGCTAGGTAAAGAGAGAAAAAAAAAATGTGATTTTTCCTAGAGGGTTTATTATCCTTTTTCCCTGTCCACTGTGCATAAGATTACATAGCCTGCTGGGGTTTATCCTATTAAAAATTAATTTACAGCTGGTCCTGGTGGCACATGCCTGTAATCCCAGCCACTTGGGAGGCTGAGGCCAGCCTGGGATACATAGTAAGACTTTCTTGCAAACAAAAACAAAAACAATAATAAAATAAAAGTCCCCTTACTAGGATATTATAGCACATTCCTATTAAAAATTTGCTTTTCCGAAGTCTAAGCACGCTCTACACCGCCAAGGCCCCTCTTGTTGATCAGGAAAAGCCTGTGAAGCGTGGACTCCCTCCATTTCCTCCAGTGAAACAGTGACCATCCTCTTCACTAGCATTGATACTGAGATGGTCAGTCTTAATGTAAGAAGCCCTACAATTCCTCTGTTCACTCATGGAAGTATGTCATTTGTGTTTTTAAATTTTTTATTTATTATTTAAATTTCGAGACAGAGTTGTGCAGGTTGCCCCTGGCCTTGAACCTGCGATCCTCCTGCCTTCCTCTCCGGAATCACTGTGGTTACCGGTGTGAGTGATGGAGCCTGGCTCTGGAAGTTTGTAATTTGGAAGTAATGCCCTTTAAAGATTCTGGACAACAATGATGTTTACCTGGGTGGGTTACATGGTTGTCTACAATAAACTCAAAATAAAGGAAACAGCTGTGTTGGCTGCAGAGCTCATTCTTAGTTTTCAGGTCACAGAGGAGGTGTTCCTTATAAGTAATTTGGGAAAAAGCCAAGTGTGGAGAAAAGTTTTTCTTCTCTAGCTAGGTTGCCAGACCATCAAGGGCAAGGCTATCTAGGGTCCTCTGTACTCTGACCTCTGAAATGTTTGGAGATGGGAAAGGGTCATGCCAGGTCCCAGCAAGAATTAAGGTATCAAGTGTCCTCACCGAGGAGTAGGTTAGTATGGAAATAACTCTTGTCACTTAATCTTCTAAATTGTGAAATATTGGCAAGAAGATCATTCAGGCCAGATAAAAGCTTATTCTACTCAGCAAAGCAATTTTTCTGAGTTTCCCCTATAAGGTAGAGATCAAACGCAGGGCCTTGTGCCTGCAAAGCAAGTGGTATACAACTGAGCTATATCCTGAGCCCAACAGTGTATTTAAAT
The DNA here is from genome assembly GCA_007922755.1 of Pedetes capensis. Lineage (NCBI taxonomy): Eukaryota > Metazoa > Chordata > Mammalia > Rodentia > Pedetidae > Pedetes > Pedetes capensis. Next base: position 146,258 of record VMDO01001382.1, read on the forward strand.
GCCTTGTACGTGTCGTTATTCTAAATACTGTTCCCAAGGCTCCACTATGGATTGTGGGGGAAATCTGTAGGACTTCCTAATTTTGATCAGACAGAAGTAATTTGTATCATTGAAACCTACAGCTTTACCACTAAATCACCTGATATAAACCTTGTTTGTAAAATAATGTTAGATTTAATTCATTGGCTCAATTATAAAAGCAATTGAAGACCTTTAAGGGATCAAGCTTGGCTTGCTTCCTAACATGGTAGCACCTACCTTTCATCAAGAAACTTGAGTGTTACTTTATTCTGTTGTCACTGGCAAATACTTCACCCCTTTCTACTCCTTTTAGCTCCTTTATGATGTGCAGTGAGTCAGATTATTCGTGTCCATTGTACTTTTTTCCTTGGGGTCCTCCAGTATTACCTAAGAGGAAGCTACTTAAACGTCTTTCTTAAGTCAGGTCAAACACAGATGCTACATTGGAATGCCCTGTTGTTGTTAGGTGCCATTGAGTTGGGTCTGATTCATAGCGACCTTATGTACAACAGAATGAAACACAACCTGATTCTGTGCCAGGCACGTGATCTTACTTATGTTTAAGACCATTGTTGAAGTCACGGAGTCAGTCCATCTCGTTGAGGGTCTTCATTTATGTCCTTGATCTGCCACTCTCTCAAACATGATGTCCTTCTCCAGGGATTGATCCCTCCTGACTACATGTCAAAAATACATCAGATGCAGTCTAGCCATCCTTGCTCCCAAAGATCACTCTGGTTGCACTTCTTCTAGGATGTATCTGTTGGTTCTTTTGGCAGTCCATGGTATTCGTCTCCAGCATCATAATTCAAAAGCATCAATTCTCCTGTCTTCCTTTTTCAGTGTCCAGCTTTCACAGCCATATGACGCTACTGAAAATACCATGTCATGAGTCAGGCGCACCTTTGTCTTCAATGTGACGTCTTTACTTTTTAACACTTTAAAGAGGTCTTTTGCAACAGCTTTTCCCAATGCAATGCATTTTTTGATTTCTTGACTGCTGCTGCCATGGATATTGATTGTAGAACTAAGTAAAGGAAAATCTTGGACAACCTCAATCTTTTCTCCAATTATCATGAAGTTGCTTACTGACCCAGTTGTAAGGATTTTCGTTTTCTTGATGTCGTGGTGTAATCCATACTGAAGGCTGTGTTCTTTGATCTTCATCAGTAGATATTTCAAGTCCTCTTCCCTTTCAGCAAGGAGAGCTGTGTCATCTGCATAATGCAGGTTGTTTATGAGTCTTCCTCCAATCCTGATGCTCTGTTCTTCTTCATAAAGTCCAGCTTCTTGGATTATTTGCTCAGCATAGAGATTGAAGAGGTTTGGTGAAAGGATACAGCCCTCATGCACACTTTTCTTGACTTTAAACCAGGCAGGGTTTCCTCGTTATGTTCAAACAACTGCCTCCTGGTCCATGTTCAAATTCCTCATGAGTGCAATTAAGTTTTCTGGTATCCCCATTTTTCACAATGTTATCCATAATTTGTTATGATCCACACAACCAAATGCCTTTGCATTGTCAATAACAGACATCTTTCTGGTGCTCACTACTTTTGGCTAATATCCATCTGACATCAGCAATAGTGTCCCTGGTTCTACACCCTCTTCTGAATCTGGCTTGATTTTCCGGCAGTTCCCTGTCTATATACTTCTGTAGTCACTTTTGAATGATCTTTAGCAAAATTTTGCTGGCATGTGATATTAATGAACTATTGAATGATGGAATTCCTTGGAAACTGTTAAAGGAATCCTGATGCCCAGGTCATCCCCATTCCAAATTTATTCAGTCTCTGGCAGATAAGTATTTTTAACAGGGGTTTAAAAAGTTTCCCAGGTTATTTCAGTTGCAACAAAACTTGAAAAACATAGCTCTGTAGAGTAAATAAAATGCATTCTTGTTATAATGTTTTACTCAAATTGTTCAAGTTATATTGCATACATGTTGCTGGGAATGAGCCCCTTTACATTAGCATAGATTAGTTGATCAGATTAGTTGGCTGTGACTTTGGCTCTGAGAGTCTAAGGGGATAAAACACTAGCTAAGCAAATTTCAGTGTTAGAGCAAAGCCATGATAAGATTTGAGCAGTGGAAAAGCCTAAAGGGAAGTCGATCTGAAGGGGCAGTAGGAAGGTTCAGCTGAGGATGGGGCAGCAGGAGACTAGAGGAAAGGAAGGAACAAGTTCCAGTAAGTTCTGAAGACTGATTTCAAAAGAATATGCCAGTGACAAAGGTGACAATATAAGTGTAGGTGAGGAGACTGAGAAGTGTACGCTGCTGGAGAAAATGCACATTGGAACCACTTTCTTTGAGGGCAGTCTGGAATTATCCACTGGAAGCTTAGCAGCACATTTACTCTTTGACCCACCCACCCCTCTGGAATTTGTTATATGTGTTGGGCCCCACGTTTGGGCGCCAATTCTATGCGGAACGCGCACCTCCCAGTCCAGCCTGGAGGTTTGGACGGTTGGCACCATCGCACACACAGATACTAAACACAATTCACTCGGGACCCTCGGGTGCAGGGCACAGACTCCTGCGGCCCTTGGGACCCCGGTGGAGATGGGAGAAAGGAAAAGCCTCAGGTGCTTTTGCCTTCCAGGGGCAAACACCTGTGTTGGTGGTCTCGGTGGTCACAGTGGTCACGAGGAGACAGCTGTTGCTTTGTCGGTGATCAGACAGAGAGCAGGTTCTTTCCTTATTGATGATTGCAACAGGAGAGCGTTCTTTCCTCACCGAAGGTCCAAGGGAGAGCAGCGGGAGAGGTGTTTCCTCATTGGTGGTCCAGGCAGGAATGGGCAAGAAGGCCTTGCTTAGCCGATGATGTGGGCAAAAGACGAAGAAGGACATTGAAAGGTGCCAAAAGGGTCGAGCTGCTGCAGCGCAGCTCTTTATATAGCTCTCCCATGGAATGGCCTGAGCCAATCAGCTTTCAGTCCAATTGTCCAATCAGGAAGGGTTTTGTACAAACGTGCAACCAAGTTACTTTCATTTTCCCTAGATTTCTAATTTACAAACCAGATATTCAAAAGCTGTTTTCCCTGTTTGGGAGTTTTTGCCAATTTCCTCCCAATTTTTTCCTACAGTTATACGTCCTGATGGATGTAGGCAAAGGTGTAGCTGGAGATGGAAATATCTTACAGGATTAAAATCTCCCTCACCGATTTCAAAAGCATGGCCATTTATAAGAAATATGAGGAAAAATTTAGCAACCTTTTTGTTTTTCAGCATCACTTAAATGAAAATTAGGAAAATTAAAAGAGGGGTTGGAGGTGTAGCTCAGTGGTAGAATATTTTGCCTTGCATTTGTGAGACTCTGAGTTTGGTCCCCAGCACCACCAAAAATCTCTAAGGAGAAACAAAGTAAATAAACAAATAAATATATAAAGGATTAAATTATGGTTTATTCCCATTTGGGAATACTACATAGGTGGAATATTTTCACCTGCAGCTGTAGCACTGTTGTGTCTGATCCCATCAGATATCCAAAGCTAAGCAGGGTCGGGCCTGGTTAATACTTGGATGGGAGACCGCCTGGTAACACCAGGTGCTGTAGGCTTGGGAGAAGGACCTGGCAACCCACTCCCAAAAATCAATCAGCCATTGAAAACCCTATGAAGAGCAGAGAAGCACTGACAATAGTGTTTCACCTGTTATATGTAGGGTCGCTATGATCCAGACACTAACTCGACAGCACCTAACAACAACAGCAACAGAATATTTATGTTGTAAAATAATGTTTAGTGACTTAAAATAAGACTTGTACATATGAAAAGGGAAAATGCTATAAAACACCATATGCACTATTTATTTTTCAAAACATTCAGTTATAGATGTATGTATAGAAAAAACACAAAGATATAACAAAATATAGTGGCTTTTTTTCCTAGACCATAAGGTCTTCAATTTTCATATCTATATTCTAGTTTTTCCACAATGAACATGTAGTAATAAAAATTATTCTAAAACTTTATTTATTTTTCTTTCTTTCTTTATTTTTTTGCCCAGGAGTATGTTTCTTATTTCTCAAATGAAATAATAAGTGTAATAATGGGTATACATGTATATGTTAATGAGCTATGCATTTTGGGGATTGTTCTATGAAGATAATCAGATTTAATTTTTAAATTTCTTTTTGTTTTTGTTTTTGAGACAGGGTCTTGCCTTGTAGCCCAGGCTGGCCTGGAAGTCACTATGTGGACCAGGTTGGCCTCAAACTTGTAGCTATCCTCCTGCTTCAGCCTCCCGATTACAGGCATATACTACCATGCCTGGCTAGTAATCAGATTTATTTTATAAAGTCATACTTGAGCTCCTTTTATGGATCACGGTCTTATGTGCAGAATGAGACTTTGAGGAGATGCTAAAATGACCTAAGAGAACGTAGTAGAATGGAGAAGCCATGTTAATATATATGGCAGTTTAAAAGCTGGCAGTTAGAGCCATGTTTGTAATCCCAGCATCTGGAGGATGAGGCAGGAGGATCGCGAGGTCTTGGCCAGTCTGGGCTACATAGCAAGACCCTGTCTCCAAAAGAAAACCCAGAACAACCACCTGGTATAGTTGAGTGGTAGAATGCTTGCCTCGCATTCTGGAGGCTCTGAGTTTGAGTCTCTGCAGGGAAAAAAAAAGCTGGGAGCTGATAGGTATCATAGAAGAGGTATAGTTTACAAAGAAAGGATCGTAGGAGCATGAGGCTCTGTATAGTTTAATGCAGCGGTCCCCAACCTTTTTAGACACCAGGGACCACTTTCATGGAAAACAATTTTTCTACGGAATGGATGGCAGGATGGCTTCAAGTTGACTCAAGTGCATTACATTTATTGTGTAAATACAGATGAAAGTTCCCTTCCTCTCTCGCATGCTGCTCACGTCCTGCTGTGTGATCCAGTTCCTGTGTGGCCCGGGGATTGGAGCCCCCTGGTTTAGTGAGTGATAAAGCTGGTGCCCAGAGGTAATAATGTTTTAAGGGAGTTCAAAGCAAGAGTCTAGCCAGTTTTATCTTGATCATCTCCTAACTTCTCTGTTCTTTTATTTATTGATTTGTCTTCCGGGGGTGCTAGGGATTGAACCCAGGCATTCCCTCATGCTAAGCATGTGCTCTACCACTGAGCTATGTTACCAACCATCACTTAGTTATGAACCTTTTTAGTGATTTAATATAAAAGAGGGATTGCTGAAATTGGCATTTCTGCAGATGTGCTCCTATTTCTTATGAACAACTGGGCTTTTGGACTCGTTGAGCAAGCTTTCCCCTCCTGTAAGACATCCCCACACTTGCTGAGATTGAATGTGACCTCACCTGAAATCTCTGCACACGATGTGCTTCTGGGCTGCATGGGTTGTGGTTAAAAACACCGCTCAGGTGGAAACCCTGCAGAACTGCAATGTGCTAACCTTTTCACAACAGTTTTCAACCGAAATTTATACTAAAGTCAGGTATACTTAACTTTAAAAAACATTAATAAATAATGATTTTTTTGTCTATTGCCTTCTAGACTTGTAATAATGTGTATTACTTCATGTAAACCGGAGATTTCACTAACCATCGTAATTTTGAGCTGATTTGATAGGATTTTCTTAAACGTGGGACAGCGGAAAGGCTTTGAGAGTAAGCTCCAGGGCACTTTTCAGTCAGTATTGGTTCTGACAGGTGAGCCATGTGAATTGGTCTGTGAAACAGCGCTTAGGAAACATTAAGGTCACGTTGATTCAGCTCCCAGGTATGTAAGAAAATGCCTAATTTATAGTCTCATTTTTATTTTTAGCACGTCTACAAATGTAACCCTGAGCACAGAAATAGCATCATTATTATTGGATTTTAACGGGCCATCCTATTTCTAATGGGTCACTATTTTTGTTTTATATTATTTTATTTTTTTCTAACCAGAAGCTTGAGCTTGATCTGAAGACATTTCTGAGAAGTGTAAAAGTGCACTTAATCATTGTTAAACACTCGTTTCACGCTTGATTACTTCTTTTAAAATAATAGGCATGGCCAGGCATGATGGTTTAGGCCTGTAATCCCAGTGACTCGGGAGGTGGAGACAGAAGGATCACAGGTTGAAGGCCAGAGGCAGCCTGTGTAATTTAGCAAGTATCTCAATTTAAAAAATAAAAAAAGGGGCTGGGCACGGTGGCATACCTCTGTAATCCCAGTGACTCGGGAGGCCGAGGCAGGAGGATTGCAAATTCAAGACCAGAGGCAGTCTGTGTAATTTAGTGAGACCCTCTCTCAAAAAGTAAAAAAGTGGGCTGGGGGTCCAGCTCATTCAAGCACAAGGCCCTGGATTCAACCCCCAGTACTGCAAAAAAAAAAAAAAAAAAAAAAAAAAAAATTAAAAAGGGGCTTTGGGGAGCCGCTCAATGGCAGAGCACTTGCAAAGTGTGTGCAAGACCCTGGGTTAAGCTCCCCAGAAAAAAAAAATAGTGAGCATGCCAGGCATGGTGGCACATGCCTATAATTCTAGCACTCAGGAAGCAGATGCAGGAGGATCACGAGTTTGAGCCCAGCCTGGACTACACAGAGAGACCCTGTTGAGAACAGACAAACCAAAAAGTCCCACCAGCACAGCAGTTGTAAACCAGAATTGTTCACAAACAAACCCGGACAGATGCTCACAATACGTTTTTTTTACTTGCAAATATTCATCTTAATAAGGCCAAGGTTGTAGAATATCTCCATGCTACAGTGCTGGGTGCTCCAATCTCCTTTATCCCTCCCCCGGCCCTCCCCAGCTTGCTGTCCTCTACAGAATAGAAATACCAAGTTCCTTTAGCTGTTGCCACTCCGCTGACTTCAGCCTCACCATGTTCCTGCAGAGTGCACACACTTATTTTTATGTTTTGAGACAGGGTCTCACTATGTAGCCCAGGATGGCCTCCAACTCCCTCTCCTCCTGCCACAGCCTCTCGAGTGCTGGGATTACAGAGTGCATCATCATGGCTGACAAGAGTTTACACACTGTGTCTGAGACCTGTCCTCTTGGCCCTCTGCGTCATATGCCTCCTCCCTCTCTGGCCAGTGTCTCACGCATTTTGCAGTTTCCATTCTAAACTCTCTCTTTTTGAATACTTCCCTAACACACCAATCAGCCTTCATCTCTTTCTGTCCTCTGCTGGCATTTTGTCTTCTTAGCCTCTGTGTGTTTCTTTGTATGTTGTTTAGATACAGGTTCTCTGCCATATCAGCTTTCTCGTCTGTCACTAGTTTTGGTTTTGTTTGAAGATCTTGTGCAATAGAGAAACTCAAAAGAAAATGGGAGTTCATGGTTCTGCTTTCTTTGGGTATTTGTGTGACTCCATCTGCCCCAAGGGTAGACTTCCTTGTGCTTGTGACTCTAAACTTAGCCCCAAATGGCTTTTTGGTGTCCTCTGAAACTTTTTTCCCAAGCCTTCCTGTTTTCCGCATTTTTAATGTCCTTATAATATTTTTATAGAGTTATGCTTGTTTTTCAATTTGGAATGAATTAACTACCTGTTCCTAGCTAAATATTAGTTAGAATTATAGTCCATGTTCTTAAGAGATGAATTGCAAGTACTCACATTTATTTGATATCATCCTACATTTGCCTTTTCCTTTGGATGGGATAATTGATAAGTACTCCATGAGAAATTAATGACAGATCCTTCTTTGCCTTCTGTGTGTGTGCGCGTGCGCTCGAGCATGAGCATGTTTCTAGGGATGGAACCTAGGGCCTTGTGCATGGTTGGCAAACATTGTACATTGACAGAGACCCTCTTCTGAGCTGCCTGTCCTATAGTATTTTCTCTGCTTTGGGACTCAAGCTACCTATTCTTTTTGTTGTTGTTATTGTTTGAGATAAGGTCTCATTATGTAGACCACCTGGCCTCAAGGTCAAACTCCTGTTACTTTAGCCTCCCAAATGCTGGGATGACAAGCATGGGCCACAATGCCCAGGTTTCAAACTCCTTTTCTTTGAACATTTTAAAGTGCACTAGTGCAAGATGTTCACTTGTTTTTTGTATGTGTACCAGTTCCAGGATAGGGTCTTTGTTGCAAGGTTTCTGAATAGGAATGGATCCATTTACTGAACTATAAACACAACTACCTTGTAAAGTAGTAATGTCTTCATTTTACAAGAAAGGAAGTAGAGGGTTGAGGGGATGGCCCCATGGTACAAGTGCTTGCTTAGTATGAACAGGGCCCTAGGTTCATTCCCAAGCACAAGGGGAAAAAAAAGAAAGAAAGAAAGAAAAGAAAAAGGAAAGAAAGACATAGAGGCCCCCTAAAAGTTAAGTAACTAGCTTGCAGACACACGACTGCTTAGTGAGGCTGGCAGTGAATCAGGCCTACAGGACTCTGTAGCCCTTTCAGTGATATGCAAGTGGCCCATAATGGTTGTCCAACCTCTTCTTCCATTCCAATCCTACTAGTTGTATGAACTGCATTAAGAATTAATTATAGCTGTGCCAGGCACGGTGGCGCACGCCTGTAATCCCAGGGCCTTGGGAGGCGGAGGCAGGAGGATCACAAGTTCGAGACTAGAGGCAGTCTGTGTAATTTAGCAAGACCCTGTCTCAAAAAAGTAAAAAAAAAAAGAGGGGGGGGGCCTGGGCGTGCAGCTCAGTGGTCCAGCACTTGCAGAGCATTCAAGTGTGAGGCTCTGGGTTCAACCCTCAGTACCTCCTCCCCCCCCCAAAAAAAAAGAAAAGAAAAGAATTAATTACAGCCCTGTAGAGTGGTGCATGCCTGTAACCCCAGAGACTCTGAAGGGAGAGGCAGGAGGATCATGAGTTTGAGGCCAGAGACAGACTGTGTAATTTAGTGAGACCCTGACTCAAAATTAAAAATGGACCTTGTAAAGTAGTAATGTCTTCATTTTACAAGAGGAAATAGAGGGCTGAGGGGATAGCTCAGTGGTAGAGTGCTTGCTTAGCACAACAGGGCCCTAGGTTCAATCCCCAGCACCAGGAACATGAAAAAGAAGATTACAGATCTGGGATTACAGATCCTTCTGCCTCTCCCTTCTGAGTCTCTGGGGTTACAGACATGCACCACTGCACAGGGCTATAATTAATTCTTAATGCAGTTCATACAACTAGTAGGATTGGAATGGGAGAAGAGGTTAGACAACCATCATGGGACATTTGCATATCAGTGAAAGGGCTACAGAGTCCAGTAGGCCTGATTCACTGCCAGCCTCACTGAGCAGTCATGTGCTTAGATGAATAGAAAAACATTATTGATTATGTCTGCAGAAGGAAACTGTGTGGTACTGATTTTCAGTTACTCTAAAGACATTAACATGATTTTCCTGTCTTTATCAAAGCATGTTTTGGGGCAAGTCTTAGAATTTTGAGCTGATTTTAAAAATGGGACTTTCTGGTTGCAGTTGTATCTCAGTGGTAGAGCATTTGGCTAGCATGTGCCTTGATACTCAGCATTGAAAAAAAAGTTGGGAAAGAAAAAAAAAAAAAGAAAAAAAGAAGTTGAAATTTCATTCCGATGTGGCCATTGGTGAAATGACTTTGTGCTACTTGTGTTTACATTTTCAGGCTGCGATCATGGGTGGTATTTTTAAGTTCTGTACACCTATGATTGTTAAAGTGGGTGCGATAAAGATTGATCTCTATGGTTTTGTGTGCATGTGTGGGATCCGAGTGTATTTTCTATTTTTTTAAAATAAACACAGACATTAAATGCATCGTGTTATACTCTGTTACAGGTCTTCCTCTTTCTGTTCGTAGAGGAAGATGATGCATTATTTATTTTCTAAAGTGCCAGTGTATTTTCGGCACACATTTATTGATTGCTCAGAATGTGCCAGACACTGCAGAGGCCTGGGAGCCCGCACACTCTGAAAAGCCAAGAAATGAACAATCCAGCCAAAGCCCAACTAGAGAGTGCTGTGGGAGCCCAGTGGAGGAAGGCCCTGTGTGTCTGAGGAGTGCAGGCCAGAGACCAGAGAAAGTGCTGGCTGAGCTGAGTGTAAAGGGAGAAGCAGCACTGATCAGACAGGCGGGGCGTCCAGGAAGAGAAAGGGCAGATGCAGAAGTCTGCGGTGGACCCCAGCACTCTCAGGCTGATGCAGGAGCATCAGAGTTTAAGGCCAGCCTGGGCTCCATAGCCAGACTCTTGTCTCAGAAAAGACAAAAAAAATAATAATAATAATAACAAAATGAATGAAAGAAAGAAAGGGAGGGAGGGAGGGAGGGAGGGAGGGGAGAGAGAGCGAGAGCGAGAGCGAGAGCGAGAGAGCGAGAGAGCGAGAGAGCGAGGAAGGAAGGGGGAGGGAGGGAGGAAGGAAGAAGAAAAAGAGAAAGAAAGAAGGAAGAAAGAGGAAGAAAGGAGAGCAAGAAAGAAAGAAGAAAGAACAAAAGAAAGAGAAAGAAAGAAGGAGACAAAGGAAAAGAAAGAAGGAAGAAAGGAAGAAAAAAGAAAAAGAAAAGGAAAGAGAGAGAGAAATAAAATATCTTTTTATTGGTGTTTGGTTTCAGTAGGTTTTTGTGTTGAACAGAAACTTCAAGTAAGTCTTTGCTGCTGCATCCCTAATATATTGCTTCAGAAAGTCATTCTTTGTGCAAAGTTTGAAATAAACACTGAAGCTGTTGGCAGCTATGGTGCCTTATTTGAGACAAAAGCTTCTTGTATCTTCCTCAGAGAGCTGGGTCTATGGTTAGACAGCCTGACCTTTTGTTTTAGCAAAGAGGTCCAGTTTTCTTCACCCTGTTTCTCTCATTCTACCCTGTTCTTTCTTTCTTTTTCAGTTCTTTCATTTTGCCTTTGGCAATTGTATTTCTGTTAATTGCTTCTAAGTAACTTAGCTCCCCAAGTAATTCTGTCTCCCCTGCTTGGGTAGAAGCTCTGAAGGGAAAGGATAGGTCTCAGGGCCTCCCCACTGTGTATCCAGGCCTGAAAGTAAACACTTGTGTTTCCTCAGTGAGTGACTGGATGGGAGACTGAAAGTCCCTGGACAGCTTGTACTGTAGGGAAGGTATTGGTGGTAACACCTCACAGGAAGTTGTTCTTTACATCCCACTTCTCAAACAAGGCAGCATCAGTAGAACCGGTCAGCAAACTGCTTGCTTTGGCCTTGGATTCCTGTTTCCTTTCCATGAACAGCCTAAGTAGGAAAATGGGTTAAACAGCCTGTTGCTTCTAAAGGTATGAACTCAGAAGCAACAGTGGAAAGAAACCTAAGCATCAATACTGCATACTTATTCATTCTTTCAATCATCATATCAAATGCTAATTATGTACCAGGTAGTAGGCTAGACCTCAGGGAACAGTAATAGAATCCTACAGGCCAGCCATCTTTATCTTTGAGGAAAATAGGTACTGTGTGGGCGAGATAGACAAGTTGTACAGGCAGCTTATGTACAGGGAAGCAGTACAAATTGCTGTAAGTAGGTAAAGGGTTTGGACAGTGGATAGGTGTCAGGGGATGTTTAGGTTCTCTAATCCCTGGGTATCACAGCTCCTTTAAACGTTATGCTCAGAAGTACAATTCCTTTGATAAAGTAAGACTGAATTTTTTTTTATTATTATAAAAGGTTACTAATCATATAGACATTTTGGAAAAAAAGAAAACAGATCACCTACAATCCTAACATGACTACCATTTATTTTTGTTTGGTTCTGTTGTTGTTTTGGTTTGTTTTGTTTCTGTTTTTGTTTTTTTGGTTTTCAAGGTAGGGCCTTGGTATATAGTCTAAGCACACCTTGAATTCTTAATCCTCCTGCCTCCCAAGTGCTGGGATTATAGGCGTGGACCATCATATCCAGCTTACTCTCTGTATATGTGCAATTTTACATATAATTTATTTTACCAGAAGTATTAGCCCATTCCCTGCAGCTGTAGCCCTGTGGCTTCCAATCCTGTCAGATCTCGGAAGCTAGGCAGGATCGGGCCTGGTTAGTACTTGGATGGGAGACCACCTGGGAACACCAGGTGCTGTAGGCTTGGGAGAAAGACCTGGCAGCTCACTCCCAAAAATTAATCCGTTAGTGAAAACTCTGTGAGTAGCAGAGAAGCACTGACAGTGGTGCTTCGCCTATTGTACATAGGGTCGCTATGAGTTGGATACCGACTCTACAGCACCTAACAACAACAACAACAACAACAACAACATTAGCACATTATTATTGCATGGTACTCTCATTTCTCCTTATAATGAATGCATCAAAGAATTTGTGTCCTTTTTTGTTTTTTTTTTTAAGTACTAGGGGTTTGAATCCAGGGCCTCGAGCATGCTAGGCAAGTGTTCTGCTACTGAACTGCACCCCAAACCCTTTTTAAATATTTTAAAATGTTTATTTATTTAGTTAATTAGTTAGTTATTGTGGTACTGGGGAGTTGAGCCCAGGGCCTCACACATACTTTGCAAGTGCTCCACCACTGAGGCGCACTCCATCCTCCTGTTTTATTTTATACCTTGAGTCAGGGCCTTGCTAAGTTACACAGGCTGCCTTTGACCTCACACTCGTGATCCTCCTGCCTCAGCCTTTGGAGCCACTGGGATTTTAGGAGTGCACCACAGCTTCCCCATTTTGAAAACCATTTCGCTCTTTCTAAAAATTAAGATTGTTCAGGTACTTGCAACCCTAAAGAATGTTACGCTGAACTTATTTATGTGTGCAGTCTTTTTGATTTTGTGTTTTCCTCGAAAGATTCCCAAAAACTAGACTTGCTAGATCAAAGGCTACCAATATTTTTGTATCTTGTTACATATTTCAAAGTTATTTTCCAGTTTATATGGCTAATAGCAATGTGTGAAAATGCCAGCTGTGCTATGTTTTTGTTATGTAATGATTTTTAAAGGCGTATTCATTTAATACCTTCTGTACATACCTGGTTTAACTGGAATTTCTTTGAAACCAGTTGACACTGGATTCTTGTTCATCCCTCCAGTGAATCTTTATTGCACATCATTTTATTAACAGCATTATTCTGTAGAAAGAGCAGTAAACAAGCATAATTCCTGCTTTCATGTTCTATATTCTTACATTGAAAGAAATGCTTATTTAAAAAAAATGGTTGAAAGGTTAAATATTTTCACCCAAACTCATACAGCTGTTAAATAACTGAGTGAGATTCCAACCTGGTCTATTTCACTTCTGTCTAAGAAGGCCATGGGGGAAGAGCTGCCTAAGCCTGTTAGAGCCAGATGATGCCACCACATGTGCCACATACTGGACAAGGAGGTACAGAATTTGTTTGTCTTGCTGGAAATTGATCTTGCTTTGGACTGATTTTTCCTTACTGTGGCCCCATTCCTCCCTTTTGGAATGGGAGTGATTATTCTACATCAATGTATGTTGAAAGTGTGTAACTTGTGGGGTTTTTTGTTGTTGTTTTTGTTTTTGTAAGGCTCACGCTAAGATTGTCTCAAATCTCAGTGGAGACTTTGAACTTGGACTTGTGAAAGTGTTGGTACTGTTAAGACTTTAAGAAGTCTTGAAGTTGGACTAAATGCATTTTGCATTTTTGAGAAGGCTAGGAACCTTTGGGGGCTAGTGGTGTAGTGTTATGGTATAAATTCAAAATATCCTCCAAAGGTAATGTGCCTGAACACTAGGTCTCCAGGTGTGGCACTGTTTGGGGGGATATGGAACTTTGGGAGGTGGGACCTAGGTGGCAAAAGTAGGTCACTGGGGTTGGGACTTTGGAGGTTTAATGTGAACCCCTGGTTCCAGTCTCTCTCTCCTCCTGATCACTGTGATAAGTCTTCTGCCACAGGCCCTGCCACCAACTGCTCCATCATACCCTCTTCACCATTATAGACTAAGATACTCTAACCTTTGAGCCAAATAATTTTTTCCTTATGCCTCAAATTATTTCTGTCAGGTATTTTGCCACAGCAATGCATGAGCTAACTGTCATTGATTAAATATGAAGTGCCCTCCAAAGGTCATGTGCTTTTATGTTTGGTCCCCAATTGATAACACTGCCCTGGGAGACAATGAAACTTTGGGAGGTAAGATTCTTGGTTTGCAGAAGTAGCTCGCTGAGGGTGGGACTTCAGAAATTTTTATGCTGGACCTATAGCCCTGGTATCTTTCTGCTTTCTGCCCCACAATGCCGTGAGGTGGTCTGACTCAGGCCCTGCCTTCGCCTTTGTTGTTGTGGACTGATCCACTAACTGTGAGCTCCTGATAAATCCCTACCAGCTATAAGTTTGCTTTGATTGGTTTTTATGCTACAGTAAGGAGAGCCGACTAACATACTAACATACACATTCCCTTTCATTTCATGAGGTCCACATAAATGAAAGTCTCATCTTGTTTGTGAAGAAAATTAAATCCTTAGCTACACCAGTTCTAGAAAAACTTTGGCTATCCCAGAATTCAAATTCAACCTTAGGGTAGGAGGATTTTTCCCAATTTGTTTATATTCAGGGAGTGATCTAAATTCTGTGAAAACAGTTGTAAAAAAAAATGCTTTGTCAGTGGTAGCCATTGGATCACACATGTGAACTCCCAATTCTTTTGCAAAGGTGAAGAGATTTCCATGCTTTGGAAGTTGGTTTGGTTTTCTGTTTGTATAAGGACCGTCACCTTCTACTCCTGGGTGGGTTGTAGACGACAGCATGTTCTAAGCACTTCCCGGTTACCACAAAGGATGTAACCAGTTGACCTCAAGGACAAGGGCCAGAGGAAACACCTTTTAGCATTGCTCTGACTCTTGGCACCCTTGTGGTTGTTGTTGTTAGGTGCCGTCAAGTCGGTATCCGACTCATAGCGACCCTCAGAGGGTTTTCAATGGCTGAGTGCTTCGGAATTGCCTTGGGAGTGGATTGCCAGGCCCTTCTCCCATTTTTGCGGTGCTGGGAATTGAACTCGGGACCTCAGAGACTGCAGCGCAGCGCTCTACCCACTGAGCTAAATCCCAGCCCCTTGGCGCCCTTAGGCACCAGTAAGTAAACCATCAAGTTATACAAACCTCTGGTCTAGTGTTCAGTGAGTAGAAGTGGCAGCCCAGGGGGACAGCGTTTAGGCAGCTTGGACTTTCTATAGAGATATATATTTTTACGTTTGCCCATAATCTTCTCCTTAACCTATTTCCCTTTTATCTTCTCTCCAAATTCAACCTCAGTAATTATCTTAGAAAAATTAATCCTTGTTTCCCATTTTGTGACTCACGGGATTGACTATAATTACTCTGACAAGACCATTATGCTTTCTGTGTGTGGTGGTGCATGCCTGTAATCCCAGAATTCAGGAGGCAGAGGCAGGAGGATCGTTGAGTTCAAGTCCAGCAAGACCCTGCTAAAATAAACAAACAAACAAACCAAAAAACCAACCAACCAACAAAAGGACTATCCTTAAAGTAAGCAAAAAAAAATCTGTGTGGTTGAAAGGGAAAAGAATTATTCTTTTCTTTCTTGCAGTTGAACCCAAGGCCTTGTGTGTGGTAGGCAATTGCTCTGCCAGTGAGCTGCATGCCCTGCCTCTTTTTTGTTTATTTTCTGAAACTGGATCTCCCTATGTTATGCAGGCTGCCTCTGGCCCTAAACTCATGATCCTCTTGCCTCAGCCTCCTCAATCGCTTGTTTGTCTTCAATCGCTTTGTTGTCCACTGGCAATGCCATGGAACCTGGAAAGAAAGACATCTTAAAAAGAAACAAGTATATCAGCCTCTGCAGACCTTGAAAGGACCCAGTGAATCCCGTTTAGATTCTCCATAGTCTCCACATCCATTTTCATCCATCAATAAACTGCTTCTGTACCTTAACACAACTTAAAATGTGAAATAAAACAGAAACAATCCAGTGCTGTAATTTTATGGCTTGGTTTTGTTTTTTTATTGTGCAGGTTTGAGGAGAGAATATTATTAGTTGTGCATATTGTTTTTATGAGCATATGTGATTGGACTTTCCAAAAACGAGCTAGACAGCTGGAGACTGACCTACATGCGTTATGTTTGGCCCACACTGTGTATTAAACATTTTTTAATTTATTGCCAACACTTTAAGTTCTAGGAGTTCCACACAATGATTTGGGCTTCCTGCTTCTGTTAAAAACATCATCATTTGGCAACACTGGGCTGAAATTTCTACTTCATGTTATAACCTGGGGCTGAGTAGCAGCAGCTTCCCCCCCCCCCCCCCCGCAGTACTAGGGGTTGAACCCAGGGCCTCACACTTGCATGCTGTGCAACTGCTGGACCACTGAGCTGCACCCTCAGCCCAGTTTTGTTTTTTTTTACCTTTTGAGACAGGGTCTCATTAAGTTATGCAGACTGCCTCTGGTCTTGAACTTGTAATCCTCCTGCCTCCACCTCCCAAGCAGCTGGGATTACAGGCGTGCACCACCGCGCCCAGCCAGCAGTGCTTCTGTAGGGCATTATTTCTCCAGTTTGCCGCAAGCCTCCCTGCTCCTTGATGTTTTACCCATTTTCATTAGTTGCCCTGGTCCCTGGAGAGATGAGTTTGTGATTTCATAACATGTTGAACCGTAAATGCACATTTTATGCCTCATATAGTTAACAAATTCTCACTGAATAACTTTAATGTCGTACAAGAGCTCCAAATGTGCTCCAGGGATTCACAGTGTGTTTGGGAAGATGCGAAGGAATTGCACAGCAAGCGAACTGGTACAGGCGCACTCGCCTAGAGGTGTCAGGAGGCAGTGAGTACATTGGCAATTTGCAGATGAGAACTGTTAACAAGGGCTGTGACCTCAGAAGGAGTGGCCTTAGGAAGATTAAGACTGAAGCTGTGCTTTGAGGGATGGGCAAGAGAAGAGTGGCATGAACATTCCAGAAGAAGGAAATCATATAAAATGTGAACAAAAGCGCTGGAGATACAGCGTGGTGGTAGTGAGTCTGGTGACTGCGCATCTGTGAAGGCTGTGTGACATCCACCCTTGAAATCTCAGTGTCATTGTCCATTCTTTTCAAGTTTGCCCTGGAAATTCTGAGACAACAAGCGGTGTGTGCAAATGCAGCTCTTTATGAAAAGCAGGTTTTCCACTTTCTGGTTTTGTTTTTGTTTTTTGAGGCTGAGTCTTGCTTTGTAGCCCAGACTGGCCTGGGCCTCTGTGGGTAGGACATCCTGGAGTCAAACTTGTGATCCTCCTGCTTCAGCCTCCTGAGTGCTCAAATTACCCCTGTGCACCTGTTTGTCCATCTTATTTGGAGGAGATTTTATTGCAGAGGGACAGTACACACTCAAGGGCGAATAGGCTTCTCAAGAGAGTTGTACTTTATGGGCTTGGCTTGGTGGGTTTGTTTTGTTGTTGTTTGTTTTGAAATAGGGTAGTGCTCTGGGGTGGAACTTTCTGTATAGCCCAACCCGCAATCTCCCTGCTTGAGCCTCCTGAGTGTTGGGATTGCGGGTGGGTGTGCACCACCACGCCTGGCCTCGCTTCCTTACAGCTCCTCCTTTCCCACTTTTTAAAACATCTTTTGTCACTTCTTCATGGTTCTCTTTCCTCCAAGAAAACAATTAGAAGAAACCTTGATTTCTGTCAGGTCTCTAGAATAACTGGCTTCGCCTTGCCCCTCAGCACCCTTGGGCACCACTCGTTATGACACCAAGTGATACAAACCTCCCTCCTCGCAGTCAGTGAGTGCAAATGGCAGCCCGGGGGGAGGGCTGATGGGGCCTGTTGGGTCCCTGTTCGGGCACCAACTATGTTGGGCCCCACGTTCGGGCGCCAACTCTATGTGGGGCACGCGCCTCCCGGTCCGGCCTGGAGGTTCTGACGGACTGCGCCGCCGCGCACACAGATACTAAACACAATTCACTTGGGACCCTCGGGTGAGAGGCACAGACTCCTGCGGCCCTCCGGACCCTAGAGGAGATGGGAGAAAGGAAAAGCCTCAGGCGCTTTTGCCTTCCAGGGGCAAACACCTGTGTTGGTTGTCTTGGCGGTCAGGAGGAGACAGCTGTTGCTTCCTTGGTGATCAGACGGAGAGCAGGTTCTTTTCCTTGTTGAGGATTGCGACAGGAGAGCTTTTTTTCCTCACCGAAGGTCCGGGAAAGAGCAGCGGGAGAGGCGCTTCCTCATCGGTGGTCCGGGCAGGAACAGGGGAGAAGGCGCAGGAAGGGATGCCAAAAAGGCCGTGCCAAAAAGAGGCCAAGCTGCCGCAGTGCAGCTCTTTATGTAGCTCGCCCATGGAATGGCCTGAGCCAATCAGCTTTCAGTCCAATTGTCCAATCAGGAAGCGTTTTGTACAAACGTGCAACCAAGTTACTTTCATTTTCCCTAGATTTCTAATTTACAAACCAGATATTCAAACGCCATTTTCCCAGTTTGGGAGTTTTTGCCAATTTCCTCCCAATTTTTCCCTACAGGGCCAGTGTTTGGGCAGCTCGGGCTTTCTACAGAGATATGTATTTTTATGTTTGCTTATAATCTTCTCTTTATTTCCCTTTTGTCTTCTCTCCAAACTCTACCCCAGTAATTATCTCGGAAAAAGTCATCTTTGTTTCCCATATTATGATTCCCAAGACTGACTATAATGACTCTGACCCATGTCCTCACAGGGCGTGGTGGCACTGCTGTGATCCCAACTCACTGGAGGACAAGATGGGAGGTGTCAGAGGCCAAGGGAAAGAGGCGCGTTGTGAAGTTAGGGAAAATGAAGAGGAAGGGTGGAAGAAAGAGTGGGCAAGTTGCCATGTACTACCAGATCCTGGAAGGGCCCAGGTTCACTCCACACTTTCACTCACACACACACTGACACACTTACTGACACACTCATACTCACCAACACACTCATACTGACACACTGTCACACATTTGCACACTGACACACTCATACTCACCAACACACACTCTCACTGACATATTCATACTCACACACTGTCACTCTCTCACATTTGCACACTGACACACTGACACACATGTTGACACACTGACACATTGGCACACACACCAAAGCATTCACACTTATACACACTCGCTGACACATATACACACACATGTGCACACACACATACACCCTGGAGAGCCTTTCTTGCACATCTGTAGCCCTCCTTTGTCCCGGGCTTGTTCCTTTAGGTCGTTGGAACCTCCGAGACAGGTTCTTAGGATGGCTTTGCACGTCCCTGGCACGATATTTGGTGTTGTACAGAAATTGTATGAGGGCAACCAGCCCAGCCCTGTGGTCCACATAGTGGCTGTGGGATTCCAGCTTAAATTAGAGGAGCGTCCCCCCCTTTGCTGTCCCCCACTGGCACACACTCTGTGAACATTTGTAGTCATCCCAGGTAAAGGGCTGGGTTTGGGTTGTTGAGGGCCATCAGCGTCCAGCAGAACTGCTTGCAGAGGAGAAGCAATACCTCTCGAGGAGGCTCAGCCTTGGGCGCAGCTGGGGGAGTCATGGCTTTGCTTCCCACCCCGTAGGACTCAGGCCTCACTTGTAAGTCAAAGAGTTGGACTTAGTAAGGCTTCCCAGCCAGTTTTAAAGGAAGTTAGTAGGTATGAAAAGATTAAAGATTATAAAGAGTTAAATAAATTTATCTTTTATTACCAGGGTATGTCAGTGTCATTAAAAGCTGAGTACATGGTGAATCTGAGAGAAGAATGGATATGCAGTGTTTCCCAAACTCAGCTGATCACGTGTCACAAGAGCCTTTCACCTATGCTCTCAGTACAAAATTACCTCCTCAGTCTTCTATCTGTAAAACTGTTTGGCAAAGGCCGCTCTGTACTTTTTCTTCCAGCCCTAATATTTGAATATTCTAAGTATATAAAAAAGACAACAAAAGCCTAGAAAGCCAGAGATGTTGTCTTAGTCCACTTACTGTTGCTATTACAGAATACCACAGGCTTGGGAATTTATAAAGAAAAGAAACTTGATTCTCACAGTTCAGAAGACTCGGAAGTCCAATCGCACACCATAGGTGCCTGGCAAGGGACTTGTTGCTATGTTACAACATGGCAGAAGGCATCTCATGGCAACACAGAAAGGTGGGCAAGTTCTTTCTTTTATCAAGAGCTCATTCATGAAATAACAGCCTTTGTCCATTCACGAGAGTGGAACCCTTATCACATAATCACCACTTAAAGAGATGAGTCTCTGTCCTGGTGCCAGGGTTCCTGGAGGTAGCCTATCTTCTCTCCCACCAGGGCATTATCCTAGAGGAATTCTAAGTCCTACTCCCTGCTCCCCCAACCTACATTCTCAAGACATGGATGTTCTGGTTCTAGGTTGGGGAGGCAGATGGAACAGAAAAGTGGAAGGACAGAAGTAAAAGAACAGAAATAAGTTTGTGGTTAGTCATTTTTGCCATGATGGAGAGGAGAGCAAGAAGTTAGGGCTGCGAAGACTTTGTGAGATAAATTGGAACTTTTTCCAGTGGGGATGTAATAAAAGAACCTGAAACGGGAATCTGCTGACCTGGGTCTAGTCCATACATGGTGACTTGGGGATTGCCACTCCTCTCTCTGGACCTCAGTTTCCCAAGAGAGTCTTTTTTTTTTTGTGGGCTTTTTGGTTTTAAGATTATATGATTATATGACAACATTTGCATCTAGTTTAAGGACGGAAGCTGTAGGAAAGATGTATGAGGAAATGAAGGTTGAAACCTCTTTTTTTTTGGCCATTTGTTTCTTGGCAGGGTCTTGCTGTGTATCCCAAGCTGTCCTAGAACTTGGGATCCTCCTGCCTCAGCCTCTGGAGTGCTGGGATCCCAGGTGCGTAGGCGTGTTAGTTACTTTCTTCATGCTGTAACAAAATACCTGATAAAACAACTTAAAGATGAAAGGTGGGTTTGTTTACTCCACTCATGGCTGGAGGATCTCAGTCCATAATGGTGGGGAGGCATGGCGGAGCCATTGGCCGCAGGGCCTGAGTTGGAGGATTTTACGTCATGACATCAAGGAGCAGAGGGAGCAACAAGCACTGGGGACCTTCCTGTACCCTCCAAAGTCCCACCGCCAGTCACCTACTTCCGCTATAGCGTTCATAGTGTTCAGGAGCATGACCTTTTGGGGACACTGTAGATTTAAACCATAACAGTAGGTCTGTGCCACCTCCCACAAGGAAGATGACATTTTGATTGTTGTTGTTGTTGTTAGGTGCTGTCGAGTACAGTCCGACTCATAGCAACCCTCATAGGGTTTTCAATGGCTGACTGTTTCAGGATTGCCTTGGGAGTGGGTTGCCACATCCTTCTCCCATTTTACGGTGCCGGGAATCGAACTGGGGACCTCAGAGACTGCAGAGCAGCACTCTAACAACTGAGCTAAATCCCAGCTCTACTTTTTAATAGTACCCTGCTAACTGATCTCCAACTTCTTGGGCTATCTATAAAATTGCACAAAATCTAGGTGGCATCTGTTCAGTAGACTTGTTATATCAATGTAGCTTGATTTTCCAACTAACTAAAGCCATCAAGTAACCAAACTAGGTGGAATTATAACCAACTCTCCAAGAGCTGATTTACTAACATTCATCCAGGCTGTCGTTAGTGCAGCAGCTGGATAATTGTACTTTTGTGAGCCATTTCTAACTTACATTTCTTTGCTTGTTTGCAGTATTGTGACATGCTCTAGATTTAATTTGCTTTCTTGGATGTTTGCTAAAGTTTTAGTAATCTCATAATTATAAGACATAATAATAAAAGATGGGTGTGGTGGGGGACGTCTGGGAGGCAGAGGCAGGAGAATTGACTCAAGTTTGAAGTCAGCCTGGGCTACACAGACCTTGTCTCAAAAACAACAGCAACAACAAAGCCATAGTAATGCATATCTTGTGGTTTTCTGTATTTTGGAAGCACCTTTGTATTTCTTTTTTACATACTAAATGTGTACTTCTTGTTTTTAAGTTCCTGTATGTACACAATTTGGGGAGAAGGACTGGCAGCCCACTCCCAAAAATCAATCCACCGTTAAAAACCCTATGAACAGCAGAGAAGCACTGACAGTAGTGTTTCGCCTGTTGTGTGCAGAGTCACTATGAGTCAGATACCAACTTGATAGCACTTAACAACAACATGCACACCTTTATTTGCTGCTAAAAATTAAAATAACACATTAAAATTTTCTTTTACTGCAACTCAAATGTTTGAAAACCAGAAAATCTAATTATCTACCCAATTGTTACACTCTACTCAAACTACCCAATGTTCTCTTCACCTCCCTTTAAGTTATTGTATTTCATCTCACAGACTTTGGGCTTCTAAAACACACAAGAAGACTTGAGACCTACTGGTGCTTCTTTGGGTGAAATCGAAAAATAGAACTAAAATATTTTGAAGTCATTGCATATATATTCAAACTACACAGATTCCTTATAAATTGCTGATAGCAAAGTAGGAAGAGATACCCAACACCAAAAAAGGGGGGAGATAGAAGAAGAGACAGACATTACAGAACCCAGATCTCATATCAAAATTAGGTAAGGACTCTGTCCTAGCATAGGGTAGCTTTCTCAGCCTGCTGCATTGAATTATCAGCAAGAAAGAACAGTTTAATATTTGTGCCTAAAAGCTGGGCACAGTGGGAGGTGGGGGAAGGAGGTCACAAGTTTGACGCCAGATGCAGCCTGTGTAACTTAGCAAGACCCTGTCTCAGGGTAAAAATAAAAAAGGGGCTGGGAATATAGCTCAGTAGGAGAGCACTTGCAAAGTATGTACGAGGCCCTGGGTTCAGTCCCCCAAGTACCACACACACACACACACACACACACACACACACACACACACACACACACAATTATGGCTAAATTGATTCTTTGCATGATCATTCTCTTCTAGAATTCTCAGAAGGATCCCATCCATGATCCAACCGCAGGAGCATTTGAATAGTGTATTCTTGCTTCCCTTTGAACTACAAAAGCCCAACGTGTCTTAGTTAGGACTTCTGGTTATTACTGATATCAGTTTTTGCCTCCAAACTGGGTCCTTTTACTCTTAGAATTATACTGTTGTTGTTATTGTTAGGTGCCGTTGAGTGGAGTCTGACTCCTAGCGACCCTGATAGGGTTTTCATTGGCGGATTGTTTGGGGATTGCTTTGGGAATGGACTGCCACATCCTTCTCCTGTTTTGGTGGTGCTGGGGATTGAACCCAGGTCCTCAGTATGGAGCAGCGCTCCACCCACTGAGCTAAACCCCAGCCCCTCAAAATTATGGAACCAATAATAAGACCAAGTACCAATTGGCCAAGAATAGAAGTTGGAGACAAACTTGCAAGTCAATTTCTCACCTGGTGGGGGTGAGGAGATTATTCCTACAGAGCAAAAGAAACCAGGGGAGGGATCAGCTGAGAAAGGGAAGGAATCGTGTGGCACCCCTTGCTTTCATTTGTTCCGTGATTCATGGTTGTTGTCTACTCTTCTGGCCTGGGAGGGTGTGTCCCTCAGCATGCAGTTGGCATTATAATAAAGGTAAAAGTTGTCTCCAGTTTCTCCTGGCCTACCTGAAAAGCAATTTATGGCCCAGCGGCTACCTGTCCCCAAAGGTAAACAAGATTAAGGGTGGGTAGAAATTCAGCTGGGGCCAGTAGGCAGTAGGCAGTAGGCAGTAGGCAGTACTCAAGTAACTAAAGAGAACTGGCTAGACCTGCTCTAGGATACTCCGTATAGTATAAAACTTCAGCTTTCAGGCCGTGCCTTGCCCTGAGTGGCTCAATTTTATGAAACGGCACTTTGCTCCATTTTGAGTGCAAACATCGAGGCAGAATACATCTTGTTTGGGCAAGGAACCAGCCACCAGATCTGACACAAACCACAAATCACACACTGACCAGTATCTTATTTATGCGAATAAAACCTTACCACATAGGAACTTGCCAAATTAAATACAGAACACACAGACACAGGCAGGCGTATCAAAACCATATGAGAAAGGTCAGGCCTGGGAATTTGCTGAACCCCCCCCCCCAACAACAACAAATGATGCAACCCTTCCCTTGGACCAGATAAAAAGAAGGCCACCTACCATGAGTGTGGCAGCACCCACCCACCCATCACAGAACTGTCTGGTGGATGCATCACAGCATCAACAGGTGACCAACTCCCAGCCATGTTCCCAGGGCTTCAACTCAGCGCACTCCCCCTGATTCATGCAGCCCGCTGGACTTGCTGTTTGTGCAGGCTCAGCTCTGCGCCCTTGGAGCAGGTCTGTGACTGGGTCTGACCCCCTGTTGGTGGCTCTCTGCATCCTCATTCAGGAGGGGCCTCTTTGAACCCTGTGTCTTCTTTAACCCTTTCACAGCCATCCTGTATGTGTGTGTAAGAGAAGTAATGTGTGATCTGAGAGTTAATATTAGTAGTTAAGATTGGAATAAGAGGACCTATGAATAGCTGGGCATGTGGCACAGGTGGCCAGACTACTGAGATGCCCAGGCTGACCAAGAGCCCGGAGTTAGCCCGAATGGGCCCCTTATCTTAGGATTCTGTCTTACAGGGCTGCTTCACAAATTCCTTTAAAAGATCACTAGATCAGAATGCTCTGGGCCAGAACAAAGGACTGTAGATGTGGGCAGTAACTTCCGGGAACTCCCAGACCTCAAGATAATACAAATGGCATACTTTAGCAACTCAAAGCCTCACCTTATCTGACTTTCACTTTCTCCATCCCCTCCTTCCCTGCTTGTAACCCACAATAGAAGCCTTTACCCTGCAATGAGTCGGGGTCTCAACACTGAACCACTGCGCTGGTGAGGTGTGGTACCCTTGAGCTCGAGCTTTAATAAAGGCTCTCTGTTAGTGCATTCGACTTCAGACTCCCTGGTGATCTTTGGGGAACTCGAACTTTGGGCACAACTACCAAGTGACATTAATAGTATTGTCAGTGGCGGTGGGGGGGGACACAGCTCAGTGCTCTAGGCCGTTGAATTCCCTGCGTTAGGGACCTCTATTTAGGGGAAGCAGGGAATTGGCTCCATCGCAGAAAAGAATTTCAGGACAAGTCAGTGTAAAACAAAGTTAGTGAGTTTATTAATTAGGGATAACAGTACACACTTTATATTTAAGCATGGCATTTGGAGAGATGCTTAAGAAAAGAATCACAGTATACATTCAAAACATGGGCACAGGTTTCCCAAGAGAGAGAATCACTTAAGAAATAATCATAGCACACATCCAAGGCATGGATACGGGCTTCTTGAGAGATAATTGCTGAAGGAAAGAACCATGGCTGCCCCGTGTTGGTGCTCACCTGTCATCCCAGTGACTTGGGAGGCGGAGGCGGGAGGATTGCAAGTTCGAGACCAGAGGCAGTCTGCGTAATTTAGTGAGAGCCTGTCTCAAAAAGTAAAAAAAAAATGGGCTGAGGTGCAGCTCAGTGGTCCAGCACTTGCAGAGCATGCAGGCGCAAGGCCCTGGGTTCAACCCCCAGTACAGGAAAAAAAAAGTTCCATTGCTTAGGGGGTTTAAAAGATTAAGTAGAAATGTTTTGGTATACTGTCTATCTGAGGAACTTCTCTTTTTAGTAAAATGAGACTTTAAGGTGTTCCTGAAGGTGCATTGTACAGGTTTATAGATAAGAAAGAAACATAAAGAAGTTGCCTATGCATATACTGACTACACACATGGCCCATAATCCTGTTTGTATGATTCTCAAAGAAGCCCAGGACTACAAAGAAGAAAGTAAAACACGAAGGTCACATACCTTTTGGCCTTTGTTGTTAGGTGCCATCGAGTCAGTGTCCAACTCATAGCGGCCCTATATACAACAGGCGAACCACTATTGTCAGTGCTTCTCTGCTATTCATAGGGTTTTCAATGGCTGACTGTTTTGGGAGTGGGTTGCTGGGTCCTTCTCCTATTTGGCCCTAAGCATAGCTTACTGCTATTTTAACATTTTCACATGAAATATCTCCCAACATAATGTCTCTATGAAGGCCGTCCTCACAACAGTTTTCTGCAAAGATACAAAATGCCCATCTGTGTTTCTTACGGTACATTCACGAGGGTCACTTTACCGTACTTTTTGCTCCACTGTATATGGAATATCCCCCCATCCCCTCTATTTTCTTCTCCCCCATTTTCTTCTGGAAAATTGTTATTTGTTCCTGAAGATCCTGCTCAAATGTCATCAGAACACTATGAACACATTGTGAGCCTCCTGTTGGAAATGGCTACTCTCCTGTGACTGTGCCTCTCCTGTATACATCATATCATCGCCCTATATGCACACTCGCAGCTTTTTAAGGATGGCACCCACGTTTGGATTTCCCCTTGTCGCTGTACCAGTTTTGGTGACTGGTAGGCCATAAACACTGAAACGTTCGCTCAAAGAGGGGATGAAATATAAATATGGACCCTTTTCCTTATGATTAACCAGCCCCTAAGTTCCCCTGAGGGGCTGGGATTTAGCTCAGTTGGTAGAGTGCTGCGGTGCAGTCTCTGAGGTCCTGAGTTCAATTCCCAGCACCGCAAAAATGGGAGAAGGACCTGGCAATCCACTCCCAAGGCAATCCCGAAACAGTCAGCCATTGAAAACCCTATGAGGGTCACTATGAGTCGGATACTGACTTGATGGCATCTAACAACAACAAGTTCCCCTGACGAGGAACTGTATTATTCTCCCATCTGTTGTATAGATATTTTGACTGAAACTTGGTATGTTAGATATTGCTGTTGCTGTTAGGTGTCCTCGAGTCTTCTCCGACTCATAGTGACCCTTACAGGGTTTTCAATGGCTGATTGTTTCGGGATTGCCTGGTGAGTGGATTGCCCTGTGTTTCTCCCATTTTTGTGGTGCTGGGAATTAAATTTGGGAGCTCAGAGACTGCAGAGCGGTGCTCTACCAACTGAGCTAAATCCCAGCCCACGTTAGATATTTGTTGCTGTTGTTAGGTGCTGTCGAGTCGAGTAGGTATCTGACTCATAACGATCCTCATAGGGTTTTCAATGGCTGACTGTTTCGGGATTACCTTGGGAGTGGATTGCCAGGTCCTTCTCCCATTTTTGCGGTGCTGGGAATTGAACTCAGGACCTCAGAGACTGCAGCGCAGCACCCTACCAACTGAGCTAAATCCCAGCGCATGTTAGATATTAAACAAGTTAAATTGTTTGTTATAGTTGTGGATCTAGACTATGTTTGCCAAGAGTGAATAGTTTCAATTTCCTGAGTCTGTGAGAACAGACCCCTTCTGCCAGTCTACATGTAAACCCCGCCTGGTTCAGGAATCATCCAGACTCTGCCTTCTGGAGTCCCTGGCTGGCAGGCCGTCCTGTCTCCTGAGGCCTCAGGCCAGGGAGTGACTGAACTACATCAACTTGAAACTGCCCACTGGAGGAATTCTAATTGCTATCGAGGCCTGGGCTTTTGTTCTGGTGCTAATTATCTCCAGCACTGTTTATGTAGGCAAACTAGTCAGGCTGTCTAGCTTCCAGGATCTGCTGGAGGAAAGAACCACCAGGAGGATGGGGTTTAGGGTGTATTTCACGACCTATTTCCCTCTCCACTCTGGTTTTATTTTATTTTACTTTATTGTTTCTCTCCCTTTATTAGTAAATGATGGTGGAGTACAGAGTAATACAGCATTGGCTTTTTCCATTGCTCAACCATTATATCACTTCTGGCTACACTTTCATCAACCCACAAGGTTTATGGAGCCTTATGACTAATATGTAGTAAAACTCAAGTGCATATTTGGGTTATATTCCCCTATTTTTCCCAAGTACTCATGAAGTTTCATGGTTTACACTGAGATTGCCCCTCCCCTTTTATCCCTCTACACTGACTCTCCTCATCCCACCTTCTGCAATCTTGGCTTCCCTTGGCTGGTTCCCTCCTTCCTTCTTTATATTGTCCCTTATTCACTGAGTTTAATTGTGCATTTTTTTTATATATCAACTTATGTATAGGGCTTTGTTCTTCCTTGAAATAGGATTCAGCTCCCACATGTGAGTGAGAACATAGTCCACCCTGCTTTTAAACCTTTCACTCTCCAGGGCTGTACAACCTGTGTGATGGGAGAGGCTCAGCTTTTAAGTATGGGCTTGGTGAGTGGTTGATTTCTGAGCTCTGAGTCAGAATCAGTTGAACTTTTGAGTATGGAAGCTCACTTTGTTACTTGGAACCCTGTTATACTGGGCAAAACAATTAACTTCTGAAAGCCTCGAATGAGCATAAAATGAATGTAAAACCTGTCCTGCCTATTTCACAAGTCCTTATGAGATTCAAACAAGTGAAAGTTCAAATAGTCACAAATGCTACGAAAGGATACATGAGGTATTATTTATTATGTATTTTATATTACTGTTGTTGTTAGGTGCTATTGAGTTGGTGCCTGACTCATAGCGACTCTATGTGGAACAGACAAAACACTATTGTTAGTGCTTCTCTGCTATTCATAGGGTTATCAATGGCAGGTTGATTTTTGGGAGTGGGTTGCCAGGCCCTTCTCCTAAGCCTGCAGCACCTGGTGTTCCCAGGCGGTCTCCCATCCAAGTACTAACCAGGTCCAACCCTGCTTAGCTTCCAAGATCTGATGGGATCGGATGCCACAGTGGTACAGCTGCAGGCTATGTTTTACACAGTGTGCACTAATTTGTCATAATCACCATGTGAATGTGTGCAAAGGGTGTTTATTATGATCATCTTTATCTAGCTCTTTAAACATCTGCACATCATATGCCTTGTATGTTTAAGGTTTATGTACCATCTAAGAAATAATTTATATCCCACCACTCTGGAGGATGAGGCAGGAGGATCATGAGTTTGAGGCCAGCCTGGTCTGTATATTGAGCCCTGTATCAAAAAATAATAATAATAATAATTTGTTAAAGGTCTTACCTAGTTTCCTGCCCTTTACAATTCACACAAAGCAGAAGATGAAACCAACTTATAAAAGTATCCTGTGAACACATTTGTGAAGTCGGGCAGAAAATGTGAGCGGGCAAGCTCTGAACTGCCCTGTCCCAGAAGGAAGCAGGGAGGTTTTGTCTAGAAGTTTAATTCTTTCGCACTGCTTTAGCCATTATTTGGGACACTTAAATGAAAACACATGCTGCTTGTCCTGGCAAACAAGAGAGACTTTTAGTGCCTTGGGTAGCCTCATGAAAGACATTTGTTCATGATCAGTACGGGAGGCACTGGAAAACATTTTCTTTCTCTCTCTTTCTCTTTCTTTCTTTTTCTTTCTTTCTTTCTTTCTTTCTTTCTTTCTTTTTCCTTTCTTTCTTTTTTGTTTTTTGGGTTTTTCTTGTTGTTGTTGTTGTTGTTTTTGTTTCTGTGCTGGGAATGAAACCTAGGACCTCCCTCACACTAAGCACACATTCTAATACTGAGCTACACTCCTAGCCCCAGGAAAAATAAAATCCCCCAGACCCAGACCTTGCCCAAAGGTGCTCACAATCTACTTACTGCTGTGATAGGTGACAGATGGTGAGTGAAGAGCTTGTTTATTTATTTACTTTTGGTGGTGCTGAGCGCCTACTCTCCCGCTAAGCTATGTCCCCAGCCAGAACTCCGTTTTTTAGGTCTCCTTTTCCCATGTCTGCTAATGGAAAGCTAAGGGAAGAAAAACATGAATAGAGCCAAGAGAAGCGTTACCAGAGAAGGCTGGAGAGATGTGCTGGTGAGGAAGAGCCTGAAGAAAGGACGATACAGGAAGGGGTCCAGGCCAGTCCTGGGCCCAGACCAGTCAGGGTTGGAGCTGTCTTGCTGTCCTTGCTGAGCCATGGGTCCCTTCTGGGCCCAGTTTCCTTTTGTGTAAGCCTGAGAAGCTGAATATTCCTTCCAAATGTCAAGTCATCTAGTTTTATGGTGTAAATTTAACTGTAAATGTATCTGTTTGGTTTTTGAGAATAGATTTACTTGGGAGTGGCCGTGGAGGGTGATGGTTTGGGGTTCTGGGACCAGAATGCTTGGGTCAAGTCCAGCTCACCATGAGCTGTTTATGTGACCTTGGGCAATTCACACGGCTACTCTTGGCCGACCTTCCTCCATGATAAGAGCAGTGACTGGCAGATAGCAAGTGTCAGCACATGTGATCTTCTCCCCTTGATGGACCCTTTAGAGCACAGGAGGTTTGAGAGCTAAGCTGGTACTTTGGCCACATGGAAACTACTTATTTTCTAGGTGACTGTGAAAAATAAAAAGGTTAAAGAACTGGAGCGAGACAACCTTATCCTTTTTACTTTACCTGAGATTGAACTGAAGCCCTAGAGGTGTGCTGGGAGGGAAGGAACACAGTGAATATTTTAGGGTGATAGGGCTAGTATTGTGGTTTGAATATGAAATGTTTCCCATAGACTCCTGTGTTGAAAGCTTGGTCCTCAGTGGGTGGTGCTATTTTGGGAGGTTCTGGCAGGGTTAGGAGGTGGGACTTAGCTGGAGGAAGTAAGTCACTGGGGACAGGAACTTGGGCATTTCTTGTTCTGGGCTCCTTCCTGTCTCATTCTCTGCTTCCTGTCTGCTATGAGGTGAAGAAATTCTTCTGCCACATGCTCCTACAACCACGGTGGTCTGTCCAAGTTCATAGAGCCAGGCAACCATGGACTGAACTCTTGGAGTCCGTGAGCCAAGATAAATTCTTCTTCCTATAAGTTGTTTATGTCAGGTATTTTTCTCCCAGAGACGCAATAGTAACTAACACATGTCGGGTATTGGGTACCCCCTTCTCTCTGATCTAGGTTGTCTTGTTATGGAATCATGGTAGGGTCCTTCTCAGGTGGTTTTGGCCTGGAATTCAGTTTCTGAGTATGTGAATAAACAGGTTGAAATAAATTGAACAGTTCTGTACTAGAGTGATCTTGTGAGAGAACCCTCTTGTTACATAATTATAGTATTAGTGCTTTACACATTGGCTTAGTAATTCCCGTCACTGCTTTTCTGGTGGAGTGTGTAACTGTGCCCCATACAGAACTCTTTGGGTCCATCCTTACTCTCAGTGTGTGACAGAAGGCTTATTCTACAAATATAATGCTGAATAGAAGAAGCAAGAAGAATGACAGGAAGAGTCTTGAACAAGATGGAGCTCTTTCAAAGGCCAGAAGCCTGAGGAAGCCCACTGTGATGTGTAGCAGGTGCTGATTTCCATGATGGAAACACTCCCACGATGGCCAGTTTCAAGCTACTGGCCTAAATGTCAATTGACTTGAGAAAGTCCTGTAAATTTATCAGTTGGTTTTCATGCCCCAGCAAGTGACGGTATCCTACCTCTGAAGGGATATACCAAAGAGACTAGCTGGTAAAAAATAAATGTTATATAAGTTATGCTTGAGTTCAAAGGATGGGGTGGTGAGAAATGAGGACCAGATGGGAGTGCCAAGATCAGATTTTTTTTTTTTAATGTAGGAAGCAGGAAGTTCAATAAGATATTAAGCAGCCAGGTAATATGTCAGCCTTTTAGGGAAGGATCCTTGGCAGCAGCGTGCAGCAGGTTATAGAGGACAGTGGTGTCCACAATACACGTTAGGCAAGTTCTGGAAGTGGTGTACATCTTACCCAAGGAAGCATTGGGAGGGGGAGTGGAGCTGGGGGTAGAACTAGACTTAGAAAATATTGGCAGGAGGAATTGAGGCGAATCGATGGTGGCTTGGAAATCATGTCAGACAAGGAAGCTGCTGAGCAAAGAGTGTAGTTAGCTTGTGTGTTGTCGTGGCAAAATACCTGACAGAAACAATTTAGGGGAGTTAAGATTTATTTCGGCCCATGGTTTAGAGGATCTCAGCCCGTAGTGGTGGGGGAACATGGCGGAGCAGCTGGTGGCAGGGGCCCTGGTGGAGGACATTACCTCATGACATCAGGAGGCAGAGAGAGCTAACCAAAACTGAGAGTCCAGGTAAAACCTCCGAATGCCTGCCCCCAGTGCCCACTTCCACCAACAAGGTCCCACCTTCCCAAGTCTCACAGCTTCCCACCGGCAGCACCACCCCCTGGTGTCCAAGCATTCAGACACATGACCTTTGGGGGACATTTTACATACAATCTATGATAGAAAATATCGGGTTTCTACCTTACAAGCTAGATTTTCAGTCAGATAATTTCAAATTTTAACATAATGAGTTGTTATGTTGGGGATGAAGAAGGGAGAGTACACTGTGTTAATATTTCTTTTCTTTTCCTTTTTTTTTTTTTTTTTTTATGGTGCTAGGGACCAAACCCAAGGCAGGCTCTCTACCATGGAGCTATACTTCCCAGCCCCTTCACTGTTCATTTTGAAGAGATCATAGGCTAGATGGTTAGAAATATAGGTCTGGAGCTTGACAAAGATCAGAGACTGGAGACAGAGGTGTCAAAGTCTGCAGTGTGTGAGTAAAGGTCATTGCCATTCAATTGAATAGACTGCTAGTAAGCCCGTCCTATATGCCAGACACTGTGCCATCACGGTACAATGTCTTGCTGAAGGAAAGCAGGAACTTTAAAGATGAGTAAAATAAAACATATAACTTCGGAGAACACCATCATTTAAGGGGCCAATGGGCAGGAGAGGAAGAATCAATCATTGGGAATGGGGGGGGGGAGAGAGAGAGAGAGAGGGAGAGGGAGAGGGAGAGGGGAGCAGTGCAAATTGTTAGTGTGGCCAGAGAAACAAGAAACTGGAGAAGTTAAAGGGACAGAAGGCTTAAGAAAGACTGTTGTCACATGCCTGCAGAGAGGCCAAGTAGGTCATTGGTGAGCCTGATAAAGTTGCATCAGAGATATGGGGCTTGAAGCCAGACTCTAATGTTTTGCAAAGTGAGTAGGAGTTGAAGACATAGATAAATATATTTATTTGTTTGGTGAGTTCATGTAGACAGGCAGCTTTCACAGTTTGCAGAGATAAGGAAGACACTCAAACAATAGCCTGAGGAAGAGAAAAAAATAACATATATATAATATATTATATATATATATATATATCTATTTTTTTTTTTTTTTTTTTTTTAAGTAGAGAGAGACTTAAACATGATGTTTCTAAAGAAAGAGCTTGTGATGAGTGAGAAGCAGGGTCACAGAGGAGAGAAAAGAATTGAGTGACATGAGACCCTCCAGAAGGAAGGAGAGCAAATGAAGGGTTGGTCTTGGGAGAATTCATAGAAGTTCATAGTGGTCAGGGGGAAAGGTGTCATTTAGCTCTACATAGAAATTGATTTCTGCTGTGGTTGTTTCTGCTTTTATCTTAAAGAAGACAGTGAGTGGCTTTTTCTTTTCCTTTTCTTTTCTTCTTTCCTTTCTTTCTTTCCTTTTCTTCTTTCTTTCTTTTTATTATTATTTTTTTAATTTTTTGCTGTACTGAGGGGTTGAACCCAGGGCTCACACGTGCTAGGCAAGTGCTCCACCACTAAGCTGCTCCCTTAGCCCCTTTTTAATTTTATATGTTTGAGACAAAGAGTCTTGGTAAGTTGTACCAGCTGCCTCTGGCCTTGAACTCTCACTCTTCCTTCCTCAGCCTCCCAAGTCCCCGTGATTATAGGTGTGCACCATGACACCCAGCAATAGTGGCTTTTCCAAGACTGCCTTCTTTGAAGCCAACCCATTGCAGTCTGGAACACTAACAATTCATATATTCACGTTCATTAATATTCTCTCTCTCTCTCTCTCTCCCTCTCACCCTCTCTTTTATTCTCTCTCTCTCCCTCCTTCCCTCCCTCTCTCTCTTTTTCTCTTTTCTCCTGCTCACAAGGCTTGTAAATGGTGGTATTCTCCAAGGTTCCATTTTTAAATTTTATTGAGCTTTATAATTCCTGCTTTCCTTGAGCAAATTCCATCCCACCCAGTTGCATTTACCATGTGGTCTAAAGTCCTTCTAAAATTTATGTTCTGCCGCATGTGATGGCGCAAACCTATAGTCCTAGCTACTTGGAAGGCTGAAATGTTAGTGTGGCTAGTTTGAGGTGAGCTTGGGCAAACATCACAGGACACTCATCTCAAATAAAAGAAAAAAGAAAAAGAAAAAAAGAGAGAAAACAAAGAAAAGAAAGGAAGAAAGAAAAAAGAGGAGGGAGAAAAAATAAAGGAAGAAAGGAGAGTTCAGACAACTCTGTCCTTTGCTTTCTGGTTTTATTTTTGTTTATTATTTATTTGTTTCTTTTTTGTTTGGGGCTTTTTGTTTGTTTGTTTGGGGGGCTGTTTGCTGGTTTTTTGTTTGTTTGTTTTGTTTTTTGAGGCAGGCTGTCACTCTGGAACTCACTGTGCCCAGGAGGCTGTCCTTGAACTCTCACTGATCCTCCTGCCCCAGCCTCCTGAGTGCTGGGATTACAGATGTGCACCATAAACCAGGCACCAAGTCTGCTGTTTCTTTGTATTTCATCATTTCATTCCTGTCAAGCTCCCTGTCCTGTGAGGAGCGGCATGGCTCCTGCTTGTCCTCTACTAATTGATAACAGTGTTGACAAGAGTTTAGTGTGTCTGCTCCAGAAATCTTGGCAATTACAGTGATTCTCTGCTAAACCTTGGCAGGTTTCATTGCACTACAAAACTCAAATGATTGCCCTTTTCCAACTTGCCAAAGAACTTAAATCGATCATTAGAATCTTCGGTGTGTGTGTGTGTGTGTGTGTGTGCACGCGTGCACGTGCCACCCACACTGACATATTGGTTTACTCTTTTATTTATTTAATATCAACGACATTAACAACTATTTAAAAGTTTTGTAAAATTGGGCAGTTGATGTCAGGGCACATATAGGAGTTGAATTGTTTTATTACTGTTCATTTGCTGCTGCTTATGCTTGCCAATGAATGAATATTAAAGGAATCCCTGAGATAGCTGTTCACTGTTAGATGACTTGCTCTTGGTCTTGATGTTCATGAATGCTAGCTACTGGTTTTATAATACTGTGCTTTTCATGGCAAGGTAAACGTGTGTGTGTGTGTGTGTGTGTGTGTGTGTGTGTGTGTGTGTGTGTATGATATACAGTAATGATATTTGTATGGGAGGCGATTGGCTCTGGAGCCTGGCTGTCCAGAGGCGGGGGTGGGGGTGGGGGTGTGTGTGCATTACGGTCCATAGTGTCCTCAAGGCACACTGTGAGCCCCGGGCACAGCCTGGAATGCTGCATTATGGTGCATTCCGCCCATCAGGTTGTCCTGATCTCTGCTAGCATTGTTTACAGATCTTATGATGGCACTAATGACTTCACTAATCACCCGAGTTCTGTTTCATATTCTGCAAAAGTTACCTGTTGCTCTCTAGCTGGTCCCTTTCCTCTGAAGGGCCTTTGCTGTGTGGGTGAGTTAGGTCTCTTCTCTCTACACCGTCTTGGAGAGGCCTCAATGCAAACCTCATGCCTTCAGGGGCCCTAGGGGAAAAGACCTCGGGCTGTGTGGTCATTGCACATTTCTGAAAACCTCCTGGTTTCGTCTAAGCTGATCTGCTGCTCAATGCTGGGGCCTCTATTGGTGGTATTCCTTATTTCTTGCACCATCATTACCTTCTCTCAAAATAGCCAGACATTTTTTTATGTGTGTGATACCGGGGGTTGAACCCAGGGCCTCAAGCTTGCATGCTTTACAAGTGCTGTACCACTGAGCTGCACCCTCAGCCCATTTTTTTACTTATTTGAGACAGTTGTTGTTGTTAGGTGCCGTCGAGTCGGTATCCGACTCATAGCGACCCTCTGTACAACAGGGGAAACACTATTGTCAGTGCTTCTCTGCTGTTCATAGGGTTTTCAATGGCAGATTGATTTTTGCAAGGGGGTTGCCAGGTCCTTCTCCCAAGCCTACAGCTTCTGGTGTTCCCAGGCGGGCTCCCATCCAGGTACTAACCAAGCCCGACCCTGCTTAGCTTCCGAGATCTGACGATATCGGATGCCACAGGGCTATGGCTGCAGGCCAGACAGAGTCTTGCTAAATTATGCAGACTGCCTCTGGTCTGGAACTTGCAATCCTCCTGCCTCTGCCTCCCGAGTCGCTGGGATTACAGGCATGCGCCACCGAGCCTGGCTCAGCCAGACATATTTAAATATATGTTTCAAAGCACTTTAACAATGCTTAAAGTACAAAATTTCCCTCTCTTCTATTTGCACTTGAAGCATTCTTCCTTCACTCCTTGTATGTTATTGGATTGGGATGTGTTTATTTAGAAAACAACAACAAAAAAGGATGAAATGCTGGAAGTCACAAATCCTAAACCGGAGCTAAACGGACAAGTTCAGTTCTTGACTAAGCCTTCCCAAAGAATGGGACTGATGGCATCTGTCCCCTTTCCCTCACAGAGCTGGTCTGGAAATGAACGGGCATCTCGTGTATGAAATACTGTAAGTTATCAGCTCTACAAGCCAAAGGCGAGTGGGATTTGTTGCTGGGTTACAAGTGCCCAATGCGTCCTCCAGTCTAGTAGTTAGTTGTGTGCTATGAGTTCCGAGGCTGAGCTGGTGAGTGTAGCGCTCCTACTGACAAAGCTCTCCTTTATTCCCTCCCTCATCCCGCAGAGCAACCTGATACATTACCTGGGACTGAGCCATCATCTGATCGCACTGAATTTTATCATCGTTTCTTTTGGCAAGAAAAGTGCATGGTCATCTGCCCAAGTAAAGGTTACTGACACAGACTTTGATGGGGTGGAAGTCAGAGTGTTTGAAGGCTCTCCAAAGCCCGAAGAACCGCTGAGACGCAGCATGATTTATATCCATGGAGGAGGCTGGGCCTTGGCAAGTGCAAGTATGTCTGGGTCACCTTCAGATTATGTGGTTGGCTCGGGGAGGGTGCGTAATTGAGTTTGGCTTTCTTAGTGGCTAAGGGCCTGCTGCCATAGTACTATGGGGTCCGATCCCGTAAGATCTCGGAAGCTAAGCAGTGTCAGACCTGGTTAGTACTTGGATGGGAGACCGCCTGGGAACACCAGGTGATGCAGTCTTGGGAGAAGGACCTGACAGCCCACTCCCAAAAAACAATCAGCCATTGAAAACCCTATAGATAGCA
The DNA here is from genome assembly GCA_007922755.1 of Pedetes capensis. NCBI lineage: Eukaryota > Metazoa > Chordata > Mammalia > Rodentia > Pedetidae > Pedetes > Pedetes capensis. Next base: position 183,004 of record VMDO01001382.1, read on the forward strand.
GAGAAACATTAAAATACTGTTTCGCCTTTTCTAAGTAGGGTCATTATGAGTCAGACACCGACTCCACGGCACCTAAGAACAACAAGGCTCTCTGTTGGTACAACATACATTTTCACTTATTGGAAGAGTTAAAGGATTAAATTCTTACATATTAAAATTGCTTCTGTCCCTGAAGACCTTTGGGTCCTTCTAGGAAATGCTAAAACTTCTTAAAATTGTAGCTCCTTATGTGTTGGTTTAAAGAGAATACCATATTCTTCAACTTTTCCTGAATCATAGCAAATGATGATGTTAAAAGAGCAAAATTTTATGACTTTAAAGAGGAAACTGCTTATTTGCTGTGATTTTTTGGACACGTATACATTTGAAGCTACAAAATCAGAATTAATTTGCATTTTATATGTTGTTATTGTTAGGTGCCGTCGAGTCGGTATCCGACTCATAGCGACCCTCATAGGGTTTTCAATGGCTGAGTGCTTCGGGATTGCCTTGGGAGTGGATTGCCAAGCCCTTCTCCCATTTTTGTGGTGCTGGGAATTGAACTCGGGACCTCAGAGACTGCAGCGCAGCGCTTTACCAACTGAGCTAAATCCCAGCCCTGCATTTTATATAGCCCATTATAAAATAAATATTTAGTTAAAAATATACTCAAAACTAATCTACTGTAGATTTCCTGTTACAGTAATTATATTTGATCAAAAACCAGATTTAATTTTTACATTTGCATAGGTAACTATTAATGTGATATTTGTTAGCACTCACATTTTATTATTTGTTTTTATTATAATTACCTTAACTCCAAGTTTTTAAAAACAGTCCCCACTTAGTGGAATTTAAGATTGGGCAGTATTAATAACATTTTGTGGTGATTAACCTTTTATCTCTTTTAGAAATCAGGTATTATGATGAGCTGTGCACAGTAATGGCTGAGGAACTGAATGCTGTTATTGTCTCCATTGAGTAAGTAGTTAATGCTAATCATAACTTATTTCTTCTTAAGAAGAGATTCTAGGTAACATTCCAGTAACTTTATTTTATAGGCGATAGAGTATAAAATAAAGGTCCAGAGTGATAAAGAGATTCGTGTAGTCACACTCAACATAATCAGGAAAAAAAAGACTTCCGATATGATTCCACTTTTTTGTTTTTAACAGTACTGGTAGACAAGTATTCTACCACTGAGCTGTACCGTAAGTCCCATTTTTTTAACTTTTCATTTTGAGACAGGGTCTCACTAAGTTGCATAGGCTGCCTCTGACCTCGAACTCATGATCCTCCTACCCCAACCTCCCATGTCACTGGGATTACAGCTGTCTAAGCCACAGCATCTAGCTAACATTTCTTGAACTAGCTTTAATGATACCTAGAATTGCCTTCTTTTTTTAAATTGTTTTTTCCGGTGCTAGAGGTCAAACCTAGGGCCTCGAACATGCTGGTCAAGGGCTCTACCACTGACCTGCATCCCTACACCACCTTCTTATTTTACTTTTGGAAACTGTTGGAAAAGGAGTTGACTAAAAACTAGAGAAATATACAAGTATCTGCAATACCTGAGTTTGATACTTTTTGAAACTACAAAGCAATCAGATGTTTTTATTTTTTATTTTTTTATTTTTATTTATTTATTTATTTATTTTTTTGTTAGATGTTTGAAACAGAGTCTCACTGTGTAGCTCTGGTCTCAGACTCAATCCTCCTGCCTTAACTCTCCAAGTGCTGTGACTGCAGGTATACACTACCATACCCAGCTTTTCCTAGTCTGAATAAGCCACTTTTCTGGGCAGTTAAGAAGACTGTGAGTAATAGTGGTAATAACACACAAATCATGTCTGTTCTGTGCCAGGAAATGTGCAGGTGCTTTTGTATGCATTGCCTGGCCTCCTTTAGAATTTGTTTTGTTTTGTTTTGTTTTGAGACAGGGTGTCGCTCTGTAGCCCAGGCTGCCTTTGAACTCATGGTCCTTCTGTCCCAGCCTCCTGAGCGCTGGATTCTTTAGAGCTTTGTTCAGATAGCCCATGTACAATTGTGGTCTATCTTCCTCTGCTTTATTTCCCTCCAAAGCTGTCACCAATGCCTGATGGGCTGTGTATTTAATTTATTATGTGGCTAGTGTTGTCAGTGGAAATAGTATGAATTAACGACGGTGGGGATCTTAGGGACTTTTGTCTGTTGTGCTCGTTGCGGAATCATTAGTGCTTGGAAAGATCTATGGCCTACAGTGGACGTTCAGTGCATGTGGAATAATTGAACGGAGGGTCTCTCTTCATTCTCATGTAAGGTGCCCAAGATAAGTATTTTCCTGTCGTCTTTGTAGCTGAGAACATTGAAGCCCATGAAACTCATCTGCATGAGGTCCCATAGCTAACCAGTCACCTAGATGGGTGGGGGACTGACCGCAGGTCAGCTGGCTTGGGAGGTTCCTGTGCCTTTGTGGTGTAACATCGAGCCAGTATGGAGGAAGTTGATCATGCTGAGTGTCTGTGCCCAGCCAACATCACCCACTTGATGTAATGCAAGTGTGGCCAGGTCTCCCCTTCCCTCAGCCTCTGCCAGCTTCTCTCTCTCTCTTGTCCCGACCCCACCCCTGAGATCTCAGAGAATCCTCTCTCGGGCAGTCTGTAGGAAGGGCCACTGCTCTCTCGCGTACGTAGGCAGTCCTGACGCTGTGAACAAAGGCCCTGCAGCCACACTGAGCGCTGCTGTGGCGGCCTCCTGAGCACACGCGGCTCTGGACAGCTGTCAGGCCTTCTGCACTCACACCCAGCCTCCCAGATCCTCCAGGGCTCTTGGCGCAGCTTGGTAACGCAGGAACCTTCGGGTGAATGATTCTGTCGTCTGGCCTGGGCACCTGGCCACATGAAAGCAGGGGCTGTTTCAGCAGCCAAGGCCCGTCTTTCTTCAGGGGCCCTCAGCAGTTTCCTGTGTCGTTCCAGCTCCGTGCAGGCCTGAGAATAGAAGGGAAGTGGGGCTTGCTTCACTCGGCACTATGAGGCTTCTCCGTTCACAGGCGACTTGCCCTCCAGGGCTTCAGTCCCAGCCCTTGGCAGTGCAGCCTGAGCTCTTTGCATGCCCTTCCCTACCTCTCACCAGCTCTCCAGCAAAACAGGTGTTCTTTTGAGTCTGTTGTTGTTGTTGGGTGCCGTCGAGTTGGTATCCAACTCATAGCGACCCTCATAGGGGTTTCAATGGCTGAGTGCTTTGGGATTGCCTTGGGAGTGGATTGCCAGGTCCTTCTCCCATTTTTGCGGTGCTGGGAATTGAACTTGGGGCCTCAGAGACTTCAGCGCAGCGCTCTACTCACTGAGCTAAATCCCAGCCCCTTTTGAGTCTAGGCTTATCATAAACACAGATAAAATGGCAGGGGTTTTGTTGTTGGTTTTGTTTTGTTTGGAGACAAGATTCTCACTATGTAGAACAGGCTGGCTTCAAATGTGCCATCCTCCTGCCTCAGCCTCCCAAGTGCTGGGATTACCGGTGTGCGCCACCATGCCCAGCTGGGTCAGATGTTTTTAAGAAGTTTTTTTTTTTTTTTTTTTTTTTTGAAGAACTAAGATTCAGAAGAGGTTGCTGTCATCTTAGCGCCCCAGTGTGCCTAGCCTGTGTAACACAGCATCCAGTTTATCCCCTGGGAGGCATCACAGTGCCGTGGTCAGGTCCTATTACTCGTGACTATGGGACCCTCAGGCAACTCCCTCAAACTCATGTGCAGAGGAGGGTTAGGAATCCCATGTGACCCCAGGAGTGAAAAATAGGAATCTTTCTTCTGGATCCTCAGCCCATAGCACAAGGCTTAAAACGTGCATGCTAAGTAAATGCATACTGAGTTGGCATAATGACTTCAGTGCGCCGTCATGGAGATCAGTTTAGACAGTTTATACAAAGGCTTCAAATGTTCTAAAACATTGGACAAGTCTGCAGGATTAGTGCTGTACCCATTGAACAGAAGGTCACTTTATCAAATCTATTTATCAACAGGCCTGCAGCCATAGCACTGTGGCTTCTGATCCAGTCAGATTTCGGAAGCTAAGCAGGGGCGAGCTTGGTTAGTACTTGGATGGAAGACCACCTGGGAACACCAGGTGCTGTAGGCTTGGGAGAAGGACCTGGCAACCCACTCTCAAAAAACAATCTGCCACCGAAAACTCTATGAATAGCAGAGAAGCGCTGACAATAGTGTTTTGCCTGTTGTATGTAGGGTTGCTATGAGTTGAATGCGACTCAATGGCACCTAACAACATTTATCAACAGGCATTTGGAACTCACAGCACTTTTTTTTTTTTTTTCCAGATATAATGAGATAAGTTGGTTAGGTTCCAGGGTGACCACAGAGGGCCTTATAACCTGTGCTGCAGTTGAAGTATATTATTGTTGTTGGGTGCTGTCAAGTTGGGTCCCACTCATAGTGACCCTATGTACAACAGAATGAAACACTACCCCACACTGTGCCATGCACACGATCTTTTTGTGTTTGAGCCCATTGTTGCAGCCACCTGTATTTCTTCTCATTTTGACTCATGCCACATCAGCAAGAGGAGGTCCCAGGGGCTTCACTCCATGCCCATCATTAAGGTCAGCTCTACTTTGAGGAGGCAACTCTTCCCCAGTTGTTTCGTGAGTGCCTTCCAGCCTAAGGGGCTCATTTTCCAGCACTATATTTGACAGTGCTTCTCTGCTATTCATAGAGTTTCCAGTGGCTAATTTTGGGGGGAATATGTTGCCAGGTCCTTCTCCCTAGTCTGTCTTGGTCTGGAAGCTCAGCTGAAACCTGTCCACCATGGATAGCCCTGCTGGTATCTGAAATACTGGTGGCATAGCTTTCAGCATAACAACAAGCTGACAGGCACGTGAGGGATTGAAGCATCGCCAACGCCGTGTGATTGTGATGTTTCTTTTGGAAAGAATGTTCAGCAGTCTAACTGGGGAACATATTTCTTCTCACTAGCTTTTGTTTTTCTTCTATTCCAAGAATGTTGATTGAATCCCTGTTTTGTGCCAGTTGCTGTGTTAAGTTTTGGTGGCAAAACAGAGCAATAAATTAATTCCTATCCTTATGTCCTCCCAATCTAAATGAGAAAAGAAACCTTGAACAAATAATGTTAAGCGTTATAAGTGATGTGAAGTAGAAGGATGACTAGCAAGGAAGACATATGTAGGCAAGATTGTACCTACTTTCTTTCTTTTCTTTTTCTTTTCTCCCTCTCCCTCTCCCTCTCCCTCTCCCTCTCCCTCTCCCTCTCCCTCTCTCTCTCTCTCTCTCTCTCTCTCTTTCTTTCTTTCTTTCTTTTTTGGTGCTGAGGACCAAACCCAGGGCCTTGCACTTGCAAGGCATGCACTCTAACAATGAGCTGAATCCCCATCCACTATACTGATTTGCAAGGGTCAGAAAAGGCATCTTAAAGAAAGTGATGCTTGAATAGCGTCTTAAGGATGAGCAGAACCTAATCAGACCAAGCGCACTGGTCATGGGGGTGGAAAGCGTTATGATGAGGGAGCTTGGGAAAGAGGGACAGAAGCAGAGAGCATTAAGGGGATGAAGTAAGAGATGATGGAAGGCTGTGTGTTTCCGGTGGTGATGGAGGAAAATAAGAATGAGGGGAGAGACCCAGGGAACACTGGGCCCTTGGTTCTCCCGGAGTTCCACCTTCTCCCAGCAGACACGCTGTCTTCAGCCGGCTGTTCCTTATGCTCGAGGCCCATGGGAGTGGGTAGTGGTGTCTTGGCCTCGCTCCAAATGGATTGTGGCCTCAGGGAAGATTATAGTGTTGAGAGGGCTGGCAAGCAAGGATTGAAGAAGCCCTAGGCATAGAATCACCTCATGTGATGTGGGCACCAGCAGTTGGCACTCCTCTGTTTATGCTGCCTATGCCGGCGCAAAGGTCTAGGGACAGATCTAGCAATTGAAGTAAGTAAAGACCTTCAGTTATTAAAAAAAAAAAAATAGGCAATGGCTGGGCCTACTACTTGTTATTGTTATTAGGTGCCATTGAGTCATAGTGACCTTCATAGGGTTTTCTATGGCTAATTGTTTTCTAGATTGTATTGGGAGTGGGCTGCCACATCCTTCTCCCATTTCTGTGGTTCTGGGGATGAAGTGCAGGGCCTCAGAGAGCACAGAGCAGTGCTCTACCAACTGAGCTAAACCTCAGCCCATGGCTACTGCTTAGTGCCTTCTATAATGCTCTGCTATTTTTCATATTTATTGCACAGTAAGTATTTGATAAGTAAGTGAAAACGTTTGTCTCATCATAACTAAGTTATATGAATGTATCTTCATTTATATAACCTAGGAAAGTCTTATTTTACATTCATAAACTTCAGTGCAGGTTGGTTATAACATTGCTACCTTTTTACCAGTAGCTTGTTTAATAACAAGACTAGAACCATAAGACATAAGAGATAAAGAAGATTTAATATCTTTCTTTAAAAGATAAAGTACAAGATAATAGCATATAGTATGTTGGATATTATCAAATTCTTTCCTTTTTTTTTTTTTTTTTGCCTCGGGGTCAAACCCAGGCCCTTGTTCATGGTAGGCAAGCACTCTGCCACTGAACTACATCCTCAGCCCCAATATTGTTAAATTCTATAAGAGATTCACCCTGCTTTTTTGGGTGTGGAAAACTATTTCGAGTTGTATTTTGTTTCTAATTAAATATTTACTACACTGTAAGCTCTCCATTTATAGGTCACAGTCCTATTGCATTCCACCAAATGTCAGGTGATGCCTGATGTCCAAAAGAACTTAAAGTCATAAAGAGCCACCAGGAGGAGTTGTTGCTAATGTGGACGGGCAGGATGCCTGAACGCTGATCTTGGTTTGCTGCTCACAGATGAATAAGCAAGGGACTTTGGTGCCTCTGTTTTTTCCACCCATAAAATCAGAGGCATACAAGCTGATAAAGGAATGGTGTTTTTATGAGACAATATATATACAATGGCCTGCAGCTGTAGCACTGTGGTGTCTGATCCTGTCAGGTATCAGAAGCTAAGCAGTGTCAGGCCTGGTTAGTACTTGGATGGGAGACCACCTGGGTACACCATGTGCTGTAGGCTTGGGAGAAGGACCTGGCAACTCAAACCCAAAAAAATTAATCCACCATTGAAAACCCTATGAATAGCAGAGAAGTACTACAATCGTATTTTGCCTGTTCTATGTAGGGTTGCTATGAGCTGGACTCCGACTCGACGGCACCTAACAACAACAACATATATACAATGCTATCTTCATAAATAGTTGTAGGTCTAAGATCCCTTGGAAAGGTCATAGTGACCTGGGCACAGTAGCACATGCCTGTAATCCCAGTGACTGGGGAGGCAGAGGCAGGAGGATCACAAGTTTGAGGTCAGGGAAAAAGCAAATGCTGTATTGCTCTGTACCCCACCAGCATTTACCAATAAAAGGGGGGAAAACAATAAAACAAGTTCGCGGTCAGAGGCAGCCAGTGAGACCCTGACTCAAAATTAAAAAAAAAAAATTAAAAATGGGCCGGGGGTGCAGCCCAATGTTTGAGCACTTACAAAGTATGTGTAAAGCCTTGGGTTCAGTCCTCAAGTACTGCAAAAAACCCAAGCCAAAACAAACCAAAACAACAACAAAATGCATAGTGATGGTGGCCTAGCAATGACTTTCCTTCTTTCTGTCCTCAGTCATGAGTAGAGAATCCTTGGTTGTCATCCCCACCTGGGAATCCATGGGGATGTAGCTCAGTGGTCAATATGACATCCTGGGCTCCATGCCTAGCACTGGAAAAAAACAAAACAAAACAAGAAGATTTGTTCAAATCATCCCTTTTACTCAGTCGTGTCAACCTTAGCAAACCTACATAGCCTCACTAATAAGTTAATAGTAATAGAGAAAAAGTACTGTGGCTTCTTCTAAAAAGTTGTTTTATTTTCTTTATTTTGCTTTTATGTTAGTTAACTAATTCCTCCTTTTAGAAATATTTAACTAAGGTCTTGGCTCTGATCCCTACAAAAACAAAAAATCCCCAGGCTTCTGTTGGGTGGTTTAGATCTTTCAGAATTTCAGGGTTTGGGGGAGGCTGGAGCTTTACACAAACCCCATGTCACAGCACAGAGCGCCTGTGACCAAAAGCCACCGCGAGCTCCTGAAGCCCCGTCTCCTACACCTGGGCCTTAGGGAGCTATCTTTAGTTTCTGGAGCCACACCAAGAGAGGCCAGAGGGCGTGGCACCAGACCCACTCGGACTCCCGTGCCCCCAAGAGGAGTGCTCTCGCCCTCTCTGTGCCCTTGGGGTGAAGGGCAAGGCTGGCCTCTGAGCAGGAGGAGGCAGTGTAGATAAACACAGAAAGCCTGCGACCTCCCTGCTGTATACATGGATACGTCTCCAGAAGTTGTTTTGTGGTTTTTCCGCTTCAGTTGAGAATGCTCTACCACTGAGCGACAGCTCCAGCCCTGTGAAGCCCAGAGCTGGCAAGAGATCCTCAGAAGCTTCATATTATTTAAGTAGATCCCAGTTCTAGGCTGGATCGCTGTACTCCTGGGATCTTGGTGAAGCATCCCAATATCTGTCCATTCTTTTGGATGTTATTCTTATCCCACCAGCCACACCTGTGCTACCTCCACTCTCCCTTGCTGAGCGATCAGTGGTCCCAGGCATCTCAAGTAGACAATTTTGATAGTAAAATCATCAGAGAAGACCTTTCTTCAACCTTTCCACACAAACCATTTTTGAGAATGAGAAGAGACATTATAATCTGGTCACAGTCCCTTCTACTCCAGTGCAATTTTGTTGTATGTTGTTTTATGTATCAATTTATTTATTACTTATTTATTTTGCAGTACTTAAGGGTTGAACCCAGGGCCTCCACACATGCTTTACACGTTCTCTACCACTGAGCTGCACTGCCCACCCCCAGCCCAGTTTTTTACTTTTTATCTTGAGAAAGAGTCTCGCTAAGTTATACCACGGTCTGCCTCTGGCCTCAAACTCATATTCCTCCTGCCTCTGCCTCCCAAATCACTGGGATAACAGGCAGGTACCACCGCACCTGGTTATTGTTTGTTCTTTAAATGGAACAGAAGATTGTTAGAGGAATAAGTAGATTATCCCTTTGGGGTTGTCTCCTTCAGATATGCAGCATGATTTGGCTATAATTATTGGCTTATTTTGGATACCCTCTCCAGACTTGGGGGATTAGTAACCTCTTATGTTCCCAAGATTAATCTATTGAGCTTTCCCTGGGAGTTGGCAAAAAGGGAGGAAAAAACTAAAAAGGCAGTGAAATTTCTCTTTCCTGCCAATTCTATCAGGAACATGATTTTGTTCCAGACTGTCAGATGAACCTTTCACCCAGCTGGCTCTACATGAAAGAAATTCTGTCCTTTCCCACGGAAGAAGGTGGTGCAACCAAACGGGGGTTTCCAGGTTAGGTTACCTTGAGGGAGAATGCGCACACACCCCCGCCCTCCCAGGACGCTACTGTCATCCCAGGCTTCAGGCAGGTCACATCCCCCTGTCCTCCAAGCTGGCGCAAGGTTCCTCCCTTTAACTTAAGGAGCAAATCACCAGTCTTCCTGAGCATCGCTCCAGTCCCTGGGTCCTTGTTAATATCCTGGGTGATGGAGTATTAGATCGTGGGAGCAGTGCTTCTCATGCCAGGTAGGTTGCTCCCTTAGACTTGTGGAGCAAGTTGAAATGTCTGGATTATAACATATCACCAAAGAGACTTTGGGGCTTCCATGAAAAGAGTTACTTTGGGTTGGGGACACAGTTTCATGGAAGAAGTGGCATTTGAAATGAGGTATAAAGGGTGGGCCTGCAGCTGTACCCCTGTGACGTCCGATCCCATCAGATCTCGGAAGCTAAGCAGGGTTGGGCCTGGTCAGTACTTGGATGGGAAACCGCCTGGGAACACCAGGTGCTGCAGGTTTGGAAGACTGACATGGCAGCCCACTCCCAAAAATCAATCTGCCATTGAAAACCCTATGAACAACAGAGAAGCACTGACAACAGTTGTTCCTCCTGTTGTACACAGGGTCGCTATGAGTTGCATATTGACCCTATGGCACCTAACAACAACATAAAGGGTGGGAACATCTGCTGAGGAAGCAAGGGAGGAAGGACTCAGGGGACAGAGAGAGGGACCAGGGGGCTGGGAATAGGGAACGCAGGAGAGGTGTCCAGAGACAAAGGAGAATATGACTGGGCCCTGACATCTCTGAGCCCTACTTGCACATGAGAATTCCTTGGGCTTTTTTTTCCCCAATACAGATGGTGGGTTTCACCCCAGAATAATTGAATTGCAATATTTTGTAGAGGGGCGTACACCTCAGTGTGGTGAAGAACTGCCAAGTTTATGTGGGTAGGCAAAGTGCATGCAGCATTGACAACCCTGTGCTGAGGCACAGAGCCCAGGAAGTGCAGTCCTTGGAGAGAAGCCAGCGGGGGAGGAGGTCAGGACAATGGCCTATTTTTATGCTTTGAAAGCCATGTGGCTTATTACTCTTTTCACCCCAGGTAATGCTCTAGGACATATGTCTTACATGCAAAAGGTACAAGATACATCTTTAAAATTTTGTTCCTTGGAAAGAAAAATGTGCTCTTAAAGCTGTACTAGGAAGCCCAGGCACCATGCTGGGTGTTTTGTTTTGAGAATATTGCAAATCCACTGACATCCTGGGAAATGTTCTGAGATGTCAGAAATCCAGTTTTGAAAATGTACTGCTCTGAGAAAGTTGTTGTAGACAAGATACACGTCCACCTGGAACCTTGCATTCTTACTCTTAAACCTCAGGTTTGCTCTGAGATTGGAGGGAGACACATCTATAGAACACTTGGCAAATTGTCTCACCTGGGAGGAATCTGATAGGTTTTTCAGAGTGTGCGCATTCATTCAGTTGATTAAACTTCATGCCTGAGTCTGCACTGAGTTTTGTGCCTCTAGAAGGAGGCATGTGCAGGGTTAAGACAGCAGGCCCAGCTGGCATTGCAGAGTCATCTCTTCTTGCGGTGAATTGGGCAAAGTAAGATACACATAAGTGTGTTTGTGTGTGTGTGTGTGTGTATATCAGGTGTTTTAACTCAAGATCTTTAACTTTTTAGTTAAAAAAGTTATAATCCTCTTTTAGTACTTTGCAGGGACAGAATTTTGAGCAAAGCAGCAGACAGCAAATATATTCATGTGTGTTTTTCTTGGCTATACCACTCATGAACTTTCTCCTGACCCTCAGTTTTCTGTGTCTATGAATACATTATGAAATTTTGTTATACTTCTTGGGTGAGTTTCAACTACTGTGAAGGTTCATCTTCACAGTGACCTAAGAAATATCTAGTTTCAGTATATTCTCCAGTCTACACAAATGGTGTCCCTACTTACTGAGTAAGGCTAAAAAATGTGTCTAGCTTGAATAAAGAAGAGGCACTAGAAGGTGGATCTTTAATGGCATCAGAAAGACTTGTATCATGATGTTTATTCTAAAGAATGTTTACCTTGTTCTCTAAGCCAGTTATTGACTGACAAGATTGATCAGTAGCATGCTCTTTTAGATTACCAATTTCCTTTGATCCAAAGATGTTGACATCTTTTCTGAAGTAGCATCTGAAAACTCAGTTTCATTCATGTATATGTCCTAGTATGAGTTTATGTTCTGACCTCTTGGGTAACCAGAAAAAAAAAAAAAAGTTCTTCATTATATATGGGATATTGATGAAATAAAATGTCCTTTACTTTCACAACTTGAGCCATAAAGTGCATCTGTTTTTCTTGGAACTAAGAATTCAGCTTGGTAAAAATGAGGTTACCAAGGACTGGGGTAAATAGAATCTTGTGAGATGTTGCCACCTAGTGGAAAAAACAGTGTAATCCTACTTCTGCCCATAACGAATTAACCGAGTAGTAGCAACTGGGAGAGAGTGAAAACCAACTGAAGAAAAAAACATTTTAGATGATTAGTTGGTCATCACAGATGAAAAACTAAGAAATTAGAAATCTTATTTTATGTTGTATATAGCAGCCGCTAAGAGGATATTGCATTTAGTTTCTTCTTTTTTTTCCTTTTCTATTCTTTTTTTTTCCCTCTGTTTTTTGTTGCTGTTGTTTGTTTTGTTTTTGTTTTTTGTTTTTTGCAGTAGTATTACTGCTGGGGAGGCCTCAGCCTCCCCAGCTGGGATTACAGGCATGCAAAACCACGCCCGGCTTCCTAACCATATCTTAATAATCAAAACTTACCTTTTAATTTTAAGTTTGCTTTTGGAGTTGGTGGTGAGTGTGTTCTATTTTGTTTGATGGCTAAGAGGTTGGTGGGGGGGTTGAAGGAATTTTGATGATATACAATTATTACTTTTTTATTTTGTTGTTTTGTTTGAGATAGGGTCTCACTATTAACCCAGGCTGGCCTGGGTATTGCTGTATAGCCCAACCCGCCCTCAACTCAAAATCCTCCTGCCTCAGCCTCCTTGAGTGCTGGGATTATAGATGAGTGCCACCACACCAGAGCTCAAAATTATTACTACTTTTTTTTTGAGGTGCTGAGGGTGGAACTCATGGCCCTGGGCATGTCAGGCAAGCACTCTAACCACGGAGCCACCCCTGCAACTCAAACTCATTACATTTTAAACTAACTACTTTTGCAAGAAAAGAAATGGTTTAAATTTTATATTTTACATTTAATTGCTTATTTGTCTCTTTCTGGGTTTCAAAGAACCAGCAGTTCTCTTTAAACTTTAAATGGCCTCCAAACACTTGGTGAGAGGGATTCTGAGATGAACACTTTTGTCTTCACAGATACAGGCTCGTTCCGCAGGTTCATTTTCCGGAACAAATTCACGACGTTGCACGAGCCACCAAGTATTTCCTGCAGCCAGAAGTCTTAGAGAAGTATAAGGTTGACCCAGGCAGAATTGGCATTTCCGGGGACAGTGCTGGTGGGAATTTGGCCGCAGCCCTTGCACAACAGGTAACAGCCCTGCCCTGCGGGCCTGGTGGCAGGAGGGTGCATGCAACGTTCAGCAGACCAGAACATTCTCCGTGACGTGCAGCAAAGGCATTGCCCACTGCGCAGGCGCAGTACTCGTGACTACCCTTGGAGAGCCCTCACAGGGCTTTCTCTAGTGGGCAGATGGCCATTAAAAGAAGGTCTGAGTGCTTGAAGATTCCCTGATTATAGCCCATGTCAGAGGACTCCCTTGTTCCTCAAAGTGATGCACACAGAAATTATGTATCCCCTGCTCTTGCCCTTTTGGGAGAAGGACCCGGCAGCCCACTCCCAAAAAACAATCCCCCATTGAAAACCCTATGAACAGCAGAGAAGCACTGATAATAGTGTACTGTTGTACATAGGATTGCTATGAGTCAGACACCGACTAGATAGCAACTAACAACTACTACTCTTGCCCTTGTTTCACTTGAAAAATGGACTATTTTTGCTTAAATTCTAGTTCCTGCCATTGTTTTCTTAGAACTTTGTGACAAGTAAAAATATCAGTATTTCCCAAAGTTTTCTTTTCATACAAAAAAGAAAAAATTAGATGGTTCAGCAATGTAGATGTTAAATTACAAGTTGATCTGAGCTTTACCTAGTTAAATTCTAAGAAAACTGTGTCTAGCTCTCATGGCACCCAAGGATTTGGGCAGCTGTGTAAACTCACAGATGAACGCATCTTCTTCCTCTTATGGATGGAATAACTTAAGAATAACATCTCTGTCTTCTCACTTCAAAATTCCTTTTTATATCTCCCAATAGCCCCTGCCATTTTATTTTTGATATACCTTGGTTTCTTTCTCCCTCGCTTCAATAATAATTATTAACTAATAATAATTACAGCACTAGATTGTCCATATGGCCTGGGCAAGATGGCCACCCAAGTGTCCAGACATGGTCAGAAGACAATCCTGGTGCAGTGAGGAGCACATTATAGGCTTCAGAGTGAGACAAAACTGGAATCTAATGTGTGCTTCACCTGTGAGAGATACAGGGCCATTTGCCAGTCTCTTACATCCTCTCAGCCTTAGGAAAATGAGGGTAATGTCATCTGATAACAGGGCTGTTGGGAGGACTTCAATGAGATATATGCAATTCTTGGCACATATTATTATTTGATTATTTCCTCTTGCTTTTTTCTGAGCAGTTACACCTTACCTGGGGTTGGGCATCTGTCCTTCCTTCCTTCCTTTTTTCCTTTCTTTCTTTCTTTTTTTTATGAGACAGGTCAGGGTTAAGTAGCCCAGGGTGGCTTCCATCTTACAATCTTCCTGCCTTGGCCTTCTGAGTGCTGGGATTACAGGTGTGGTGTGCGCCACCATGCCTGGCTGAGGATGGGGTTTTGAAGTCCAGGAGTGAAGCAAAAGTATATGGCTAAAATTACCTGGAAGCTTAGGGACCTCTGAAGCATAGTGACCTAGCTGGCTTCCTTTTTGATGTTATGTGGCAAATGTATAATTTTAGACACTCAGATAACAAAATGGAGCAATATATTCACCCTGTGGAAAGCCACAGATGGACCGAGATCTGCTGATGTGGAGGATTTTCTCCCATTCCCATTTTAACTCAGGGACATGTGGAATGGAGGGTGGACTGTGAGCACTATTTAAATTCTCACTCCCTCGCCAAGCATGAACGTTAACTGCTCATCACATGACATTCCACCGAAATCTTTCAGAGTATGATCTCTTTTGGAAGAGTAACTCCCCCCTACTCCCCTGCCTCTCTCTCAGGTCATTAACTTTTGGGGCCTTGTAGGAAATAAAAAAAAACCAAATAACATTCACAGATTATTCATACATAACACCCAGCAAGGTGTGCTAAGTGCCAAAGGATAGATACATGGCAACATTGCTGATGTACTGGTATCATGTAAAACCCCCAAAAGTGTCAGTGGGATTTCAAATGCTGCAGAGGTTGGCTGGGTGTGGTAGCACAGGTCTGTAATCGCAGCACTCAGGAGGCTCAGGCTGCAGGACCATAAGTTTGAGGCCAGCCTGACTACCTAACAAGACCCTGTCTCAGAAAAATAAATAAATAAAATTACAAATGTCTTGCATCATGGCTTCATTCAAAATAATGAATCATAAACAACACAATTGCTTAGTAAATATCCAACAACTTGGTAGGGTGGTGGTGATGGCGAATTATTTATTTATACACTACATTACTTGTACCACTCCTGGTAGAAATTAACACTTGCACATTTGACTGATTCAAAGCGCTACGTGAAAGTACAGAGTGTGCCCTCTGGAAAAGGAACCATGCAAAATGAAGTCATGTGTTTCTTCTCTTCCAGTTCAGTCAAGATGCCAGTCTAAGAAATAAGCTCAAACTGCAAGCTTTAATCTATCCAGTCCTCCAAGCTTTGGATTTTAATACACCCTCTTATCAGCAGAACGTGAACACGCCCATTCTGCCCCGCTACGTCATGGTCAAGTACTGGGTGGACTACTTCAAAGGCAACTATGACTTTGTGCAGGCCATGATAGTTAACAACCACACGTCCCTGGATGTGGAAGAGGCCGCTGCCCTCAGGGCCCGTCTAAACTGGACGTCCCTCTTGCCCACATCCATCACCAAGAACTACGAGCCTGTCATGCAGACCACGGGCAACGCCAGGATCGTCCAAGAGATCCCGCAGTTGCTGGATGCCCGTTCTTCCCCACTCATCGCAGAACAGGAAGTGCTTCAGCACCTCCCGAAGACCTACATTCTGACGTGTGAGCATGACGTCCTCAGGGACGACGGCATCCTGTACGCCAAGCGTTTGGAGGGGGCAGGGGTGGAGGTGACCCTCGATCACTTTGAGGACGGCTTCCACGGCTGCATGATTTTCACAAGCTGGCCCACCAACTTCTCGGTGGGAATCCGGACTAGGAAGAGTTACGTGAAGTGGCTGGATCAAAACCTGTAAAGGAGTGACACTTCTGGAAGGCTCCGGGCCCCCTCGACCTCCTGTACCTGCTGTGGAAAGACATGTACTTTTCAGACACCTCTTCCCCCCACCCCTTGTGACCCCTGCGTTTTGGAATGTCTATTCCCTGCAGATTTTATGATGATCTGATTTTTAACAATGGATTTCATTAACTTAAGTGCAAAAGCATCTGAACGTGGTTCCCAAGGTGGGCCATTCTCTCTGTTTTTTCTTTTGACTCACTATTATGGATACCCATGCTGGAGACGGTTGGATCAGGAACTGGAAATCGCTCCGGGTCCTGCCTTGTCAAGATGTTCTTTTCAGAAGAAAGTTTTTCCAGCTGTGGATGAGTGAATGACCTTCAAGGACTTAAGAAAACGGGAGCGCTTCTTCAACTTGGTGGAGTGGACTTTGGATTCAGAGCAGTGTTAAATGTGTGCACTTTCGTGTCAGTGCCGGGGACCAGGTGCCCTCTGTTCTTTGTAGGTGGTTTTGCTTCCTATGGAGATTTCCACAAACGCTTTGTAGCAAGACAAGTTTCTCAGAAGACTGTCTTCCTCCGGAGTGTTAATTTTTATGAGATAGCCATCTGTAAGTCCAGTTGGGTTAAAACGATACTTGAAAGTTACTTTCTACTACTATTACGAACAATTACCGCGTTGCATGCACTGGATATCTATACGTTGTTAAGACCTTTTGTTTGGTTATATGGTCTCCTGGGAGAAATCTTTTTGGAAAACAATTTTTATTTAGAGTAAATTTCCCATTGTGAAATAAGTAAAAACAGACAAACAAAACACTCTATTGTCTCATAAAAATCCTTCTGGTGAGCCAGGTGCCATGGTACACACCTGGAATCCCAGCGACTTGGGAGGCAGAGGCAGCAGGATTGCAAGTTCAGGGCCAGAAGCAGCCTGTGTAATTTAGTGAGACCCTGGTTCAAGATAAAAATTAAAAAGGGGGTTTGGGGGTAGAGCTCCGTCATAGAGTGCTTGCAAAGTATGTGCGAGGCTCTGGGTTCAACCCCCAAGTATCACAAAAAAAAAAAAAAATACTTCTCACATAAATTATAAAGAACAATATGTACATATTTGATATAGTCAGGAAGTAAAATACACTTAATATTAATTTAAAGTTATGAAAAATACCTTTAGAAAGTCTAGTCCTTTCTTGAAAACTCAACTTTTTACTTATATGGCTTTAAAACGAGACTATTTTGGTATAATATATATATTTTTTAAGTTACTTAAGGTTAATATATGTAGCTAGACAGGATTTTTCTGAAAGACCTCTATATTAAATATTAAAAATAATGGTATTTTTAAGAAATAACCTTAGAGTTATAGCCACATGTAATTTTATGGAAAGATAAGATATTAATAGTATAATATAAAATATTATGTGCATAGACAAATTTAAATGATTAGAAACTCTAAGTGCACCTAGTAAAGACATCCCTAATCCAAAATCCAAAATGCTCTAAAATCTGAACTTTGAGTGTGGTTATGGAAAATTCCACACCACAGAAGTTTTGTTTCATGCACAAAATTATTAAAAATATTGTATAAAGTCCCTTTAAGAGTGTGTGTGTAATCAAACAAATTAATTTCTTTTTTTAGACTTGGGTGCCCTCCTTGAGATAGATCATTATGTATAGGCAAATATTCCCAAATCCAGAAAAATCAAACACTCCCATTCCCAAAGATTTCAGATGAGGGATACTCAGCCTATATTTCAGTGGCTTAGTCAAGACACACTGCTCATGCCTGCTCTCAATGGTCAGAGGAACCCTCACTCTTAATCTTCTGAGTGAAGGGCAGACGTTGGCACCTAGGTCCTACACCCCTCATTTTCTCCTTCTAGTCGGGTCTAGAAGTTTCAACAGCCTAAGCTGACATTTCTGTAAGGTCTTCACTCCAGTGGGAGCATCTTTGCCGTCGCAAAGGAACTCCCATTCTGATTTGAGTTGAGCATCCTGCCCGGCTTCCTGGCCACCCTACCTCTGACCTAATGCTGCTGTTAGGGATTGGGGAGATCAGCAATGTAGCTGGGTCATGATACCGTGCACCATGGAGAGCAAGTAGAGCCTTCTCACTCCTTTGGAGGGTGGATATTTCCCACTTCTGGCAATGAGACAACGGATGAAAATTTGCCTCCTCAGTGTTCATTTATTGTAAGAGCCAATGGCATTTCATGTACAAAACAGAAGTAAATGCCATAGTATGCATATTTGTGTTTGCTGTGTGTGTGGAAATAGTCAGACACGCTCCTTTGCTAATGTTTTACCCAAGTCACTTGCCATCCCTGGACCTCTTCTCTCTTTCCTCTAAAATCAGAGCACTGAATTACTTGATCTTTGAGCTCTCTTCCAGCTATAAAGTCCAACTATTTAGTCAGACTCAACAGATTGGATCAGCCTTTTCTGTGGTAATATTTTGGTAGATCATCATTCCATATTCGTGCAGACTCATGCATCATCAAAGACTGACTTCTCTGAGAAACTGAGGTTTTCCATCTCAGCCCATACACCATCACAACTCCTGCTGAGCTGGGTGTAGTCGTGCACGTACCTGAAATCTCAGCACTTTGACGGCTGAGGCAGGAGGATCGCACATTTTCCACCCAGGGCTAGGCAGTGAGACCCTGTCTCGAACAAACACAAAAGCCTGTGGTAGGTCATGATTTTTCACATTTGTGATATCAATTGATGTTCACCTTTAGCTGAGATTAGGAGAAAACAATCATGGTGGTCATAAAACAAAAACAAACAAAACCCCTGGAGTTTTAGTTATTTTTTTATTTTTTATTTTTGTCTTGAAACAGGGTCTCACTGTGTAGCCCAGGCTGGCCTTGAACTTGCATTGATCTTCCTGCCGCATCCTCCCAAGTGCTGGGATTACAGGTGTGCCTCGCCATGCCCCTCGGAGTTTTAGTTGTTCTACTGATAGTGACTCTTGTCACATGATCATACTCTCAGGGTGCTTGTGGATGGAACCCAGGGCCTGTGTGCAAGGTGAACACTCCACCGCTGTGCTGTACCTGCACCCCCATGAGTATTCTTTTGGGCACCTTTCAGATGTGGACCTTTTTTGAGTTTGACTACCTCTAAGAAAGAGGAAATATAATACCTGCTTAGAGTTCCTTCAAGTGACATTTTCTCCCAGAATCCTGAGCCAAATTCTATAATAAGGACAGACAACAAAGGATTCCACATTTCTACAGCGCTCTCTCCATGAAAAGAGAATGAAGGAAAAAAGGAGTCAACCACTGTTTCTAATGAAATTCTTGAGTTTTACCGTTCTTTTGGGTTCTATTCCTGTAAAGATGTCTGTGTTCTACAGACTGATTTTTTCAGTAGTATAGCTTTGTTTTGTCCTATTTTATGAACGTTGGTAATCTTTTGTAATATCATTGTTGCCTGTGAAATAGGAACACTAACGTGAAGAAAAACCTTGAAGTGCTGCAAAACGTAGTGAAGTATAAATTAATCTTCATGTTCTATCTTTGACTTGTGGAGAATTTAAAACTTGTATAATCATGTAGGTGGGTATAATAGCTTGTGCATGCCCTTTGACTGTTTTCCTCTTTCCCACTGCAAAGGGGAACGCAGATACAATGAAGGATTTTAGGAACAACTATGTTTTATAAAATGAAAATCCAGTGTGGAGAGGGGAAAGTCTATCTCTGTTTGAAGTCATGTTTGGCAATAAAGTGGCTCCATCTGGGCATGCGTGTCTTTTCCTTGGCCTGGTCATAGTTTCTGGTTCCCACCTGCGACACTGTTCCCTCTCTCCTTTTTTCTCTGTCTTTGAGATTCTTGTCTAAATCTTTCTGTCACAAAGAGGTGGTTCTGTGACCTCCTTGGTAACATTGATTTCATGTCTGGATACATAATGTGTGGCCCCTGCCCAAGTGAAACCTGCCTCAGACTGCTGGAAATATGTATAAAATTTGGGCTGAAGCTGGAAGATCAAAAGCTCAAGGCCACCAGGCTTGGTGTAATCCCAGCAATTTGGGAGGCAGAGGCAGAAGAATTGCAAGGTAGAGGCCAGAGGCGGCTTGCATAACGTACTGAGTCCCTGACTCAAAATACAAAGTACAAAGTGGGCTGGGGTTACGGCTCAGTGGTTGAGGGTTTGCAAAAAACCCTCATGCACATGTTTGCACATGTGTGAGGCCTTGGGTTCAACTCCCCAGTACTGCAAAAGAAACAAACAAAAAGAAAATTCAAGGCCAGCAGGCTACATAAGGAGCGACTCTGTCTCTATTAAAAAAATAAGTCACTTCCTGTTGTTAGGTGCTGTCAAGTCCCACTCATAGAGACCCTGTGTACAGCAGATCAAAACACTTCCTGATTCTGTGCCAGGCACATGATCTTGTTTATGTTTAAGCCCATTGTTGCAGACACTGTGTCAATCCATCTGGTGGAGGGTTTTCCTTTTTTTCGTTGGCCTGCCTAAGTCACTCCTACTGTGTGAATTAGGCTTTCCTATTCAATTATAGCTCTTTTCATCTTCTCCAACAAAACCTCTGGTATGAGGCTATTTTTTGCTAGAAAGATGCATCAACAGTCCCAATAATTCTCCTTTGGGGCATTTAAATATAAACTATATGTGGGCTTATTTGTGTTTGTTTTTTGTTTTTGCCATGCTCAGGATCCAAGCTGGGGACTTGCACACTCCAGGCAAGCACTCTATCACAGAGCTACATGTCTAGCCTTCTTATGTGTTTTAATATTGTTTTTCTTGTGATTTTCATTCTCTCTCTCCCTTTTTTAAAAAAATATTTATTTGTTTGTTTGTTTGTTTGTTTATTTTGTGGTACTGGGGGTTGAACCCAGGGCCTCGCACTTGCATGCTTTGCAAGTGCTGGACCACTGAGCTGCACCCCCAGCCCATTTTTTTTTACTTTTTGAGACAGGGTCTCGCTAAATTACACAGACTGCCTCTGGTCTCGAACTTGCAAGCCTCCTGCCTCCGCTTCCCCAGCTGCTGGGATTACAGGCCAGGCGTGCACCACTGCGCCTGGCTTGATTTTCATTTTCTTTTTATTCCTCATGTCTTTTCTTTTTTCTTTTTCTTTTCTTTTTTTTTTTTTCTTTTTCTTTTCTTTTCTTTTTTTCTTTACATCTCATGCTTTCTAATGGATTCTATTTACACATCTAGAATATATTGAGCCTGCAGCCACACCACTGTGGCAACCAATCCCGTCAAATTTCAAAAGCTGAGTAGGGTCGGGCCTGGTTAGTACTTGGATGGGAGACCGCCTGGGAACACCAGGTGTTATAGGCTTGGGAGAAGGACCTGGCAACCCACTCCCAAGAATCAATCAGCCATTGAAACCCCTAAGAATAGCAGAGAAGCACTGACAATACAGTTTCACCTGTGGTACATAGGGTTGCCATGAGTTGGACACGGACTTGACGGCACCTAATAACAACAACAGAATATATTGATTTCAGTACCTGATTACCCATATACAAAAGATTGGAAATGTAAACATGTTTTTATCAGGCACACATGGATTGCTCACCCTCTCACTCAGCTCATCCTGTGTCATTAGAAAGTGAGAGGGAGCAGTGACACTATTTGCATGTTTTCTGGTTGTATGGTTCCTCTCCCAGATGTCCTCATGGATGAGGCTCATTGCTGACATTTCTGGTTAGATGCCCTCTCCTCAGAGGAGTCCACCTTCTCAGCCAGACTGTCTGCCCTCGCCAGCGCCCAGCCCCTCCACTCACCTTCCCTGCAGCCCAGGCACTCTTTGTCTCCTGGCTCTGTTCACTGCCACTGCTTTCTATCTCACTTCTGGGTCTGAAATCATAGTTATTTAATTATATGCTCACTTTCCATTTTCCATATCCTTCAATACAAGCTCTCCGAGAGCAGGAACCCTGTCTTGTCGTTCCTATTTCCCTAGCACTTACAGCACGTGGATTGCCTCCCCCCACCACCCCCAGCACTAGGGGATTGAATCCAAAGTGATCCACCCCTGAGGGCACCCCCAGCCCTTTAAAAAATTTTTAGTTTGAGATAGAGTCTTGCTAAATTGTTCAGGCTGCCTCTGGCCTCCAACTCGTGGCCTTCCTGCCTCAGCCTCTGAGTGGCTGGCCTGAGCCACGGCACCTGGGCACATAATGGGGCTTTTCCAAAAAGTGTTTTTGAAGCTGGGTGCAACTTCAGTTGTGGGAAGAAGAAAACAAAATTCATTCCAAAAAAGTTTGAATTTAAAATAGGGTAGTTAACAACAGGGTGTACATTAATTTGAATTATTTAATTTTGCTTGGAAATATTTAGTCTTAGTAACTATATTTAATATAAACTTAGTTATTCCTAGGAGAAATACATGGAAAATATAATTCTTCTAAGTTGAATTTTTCTTGGCAAGTATTTACTCAAAAACTTTTTTTTTTTCCAGTAGTAGGGCTGAACTCAGGTGCCACACAGGCTTTGCAAGTGATCTACCACTGAGCTGCACCCTCAGCCATTTTTCTCTTTTTATTTGGAGACAGGGCCTCTCTGAGTTACACAGGCTGCCTCTGGCCTTGAATTTGCAATCCTCCTGCCTCTGCCTCCTGAATTACTGGGATTACAGGCATGTACCTGACACCCAGCTTTGTTACATTTATATGTCTGGTGATTTGGAGAATGTTCCAAAGATTATTTCTGGCCCCTTACATTTCTAACCTTGTCTTTCCTCTATCCATTTCCAGCTTCCAGTGCGTCAGGCTTCCAGCACTGGGTTCATATTGCAATGTATCCAGCCTTGACTTTAGCAGAGTGTAGGATAGGGGTGTTCCTAGAAACTGTCCCTTGACTGGCTGAGTCAGCAATAATTTAATAATTTAAATATTTAATTATAACATATAACTAAATATGCCTGCAGCCGTAGCCCTGTGGCATCCAATTCTGTCAGATCTTGGAAGCTAAGCAAGGTCAGTCCTGGTTAGTTCTTGCATGGGAGACCACCTGGGAACACCAGGTGCTGCAGGCTTGGAAGATGGACCCAGCAACCCACTCCCAAAAATCAATCTGCCATTGAAAACCCTATGAATAGCAGAGAAGTACTGACAATAGTGTTTCACCTGTTGTACATAGGGTCACTATGAGTCGGACACCGACTGGATGGCACCTAACAACAACAACACACACACACATAACTAAAGATGTATACACACACACACACACACACACACATACATACATACATATGTATGTATATCTATATATACACATATATATGTATATCATATATATATATACAAGATATACATGTAAATATATAATTATAATAGTTATATCCCACTACACCAAAGCAAAATATATCCCTACCTCAGTCTTCCCTTGGTAGGATCCCCAGAAATGCCTGCAGCCACTCAAAGCCATCTGACATGAGGAATCATGGAGGAAAAGCTGGAGTGGAAAGACTGGGAGATCTAACCAATCATAGTTAAAATGCCTTTTGACCTTTTGTGTGTTTTTATTTTTAAATACATTTCTTTTTTCTCTCTTTATTGGTAAATGTTGGTGGGGTAGAAAGCAATACAATGTTGGCTTTTTCTATTCTGCAACTCTGACATCACTTTTGGTTACCCTTTTATCAACTTACAAGGTTTATGGAGCCTTTTGACTAATATGTAGTAAGCTCATATGCATTTTTGGGCTATAGTCCCCTATTTTTCCCATGGCCTCATGAAGTTGCACTGTTTACACTGAGATCATCCTCTCCCCCTTTATCCCTCTACACTGATTCTCCTCGCCATTCCACCTTCGGCAATCTTCCCTTCCCTCTGCTAGTTCCCTCCTTTCTACACTTTATATTGTCCCTTCTTCCCTAAGTTGAATTGTGCATTTTTATATATCAACTTATGTATAGGATTTTTTCTTCTTTTAAGTACGATTCAGCTCCCACATATGAGTGAGAACATACGGTATTTCTCTTTTTGAGCTTGTGTTCATTCGCTTAAGATGGTGTTCTCCAGTTCCATCCATTTTGCTGCAAATGACATTATTTCTTTGTTTTTATTCCATTGTGTATTCCATTGTGTATATGTACCATAACTTTTTTTTTTTAATCCATTCTTCTGTTGATGGGCACCTTGATTGGTTCCATATCCTTGCTATTGTGAAGAGTGCTTCATTGACTATGGTGATGCAGTGTCTCTGTGGTATGATGACTTTGCATTGATTTTCTTTTCATGGCACTAAGGTGACACCCAGGACCTCCTCCATGCTAAGCAAACTCTCTACCACTGAGCTAAAGCCCTAGCCCAAAAAGCACCAATCATGAACCTGGGAATGGAGTCTCCAGATCCCTGAGAAAAGCCCTTTCGAGTGAGGAGCCTAAACGTAAGTTTTGTGGGAAAGGTGCCCATGCTCAAGACTGCGATCCATGCGTTCTCTCTCCTGTGCTTCTTCTGGGCCATCCTACAGCCCCAGCAGTGCAGCCAGGCTCAGACGAAAGGTTCTGCCTTCGTCCCCTTGTGCTGGCATGGCCTTATACACTCCCTGTTTCCTTAGTTTCCACCACCTTCTCTCTGGTTACCCAAGCTGGAATTAGGACGCTTTTCTTTATCTCCTCTGGTTCTCCAACCTTTAATCAGCAGCCAAGTCCCATCACTTTTAATTCCTAAATCTTTCCGCAGTCCATTCTCTTCTTTGCATCACCAGACACCCTTCTCTAGTTGAGTCTCTCCTCACTCCTTGCCCAAATAATTGCAGTAGCTGAGTGGTCTTGTCTCCCTCCATACTGTGCCCCTCAAATCCATCCACTCCACAGCTGTAAAAACAATGCATTAAAACTCACACCTAGGCTGGGCACATGGTACACGCCTATAATCCCAGCAACTCCGGAGGATCACAAATTGGAGGCCAGAAGCAGCCTGTGTAATTCAGCGCGTCCCTGTCTCAAGATTAAAAATAACAAATGGGCTGGAGGTGCATCTTTGTGGTAAAGCACTTGCAAAGTATGTGTGAGGCCCTGGGTTCAACCCCCCTGACTACAGCAAAAAAATCAAACAATTAATTAAAATGAGAAAACCCGAACCTATTTCTAAGCTTGAGGTCCTTCAGTCTACTGGCAAGGTTCAGGTCACTTAACATTATCTGTATCTCATGACTTTGTCCCTGCCAGCTTCTGCAGCAGCAGTGCCCCAAGTGTGGTCTGGGGACCCCTGTTGTTGTTAGGTGCTGCTGAGTCAGATCCAACTCACAGCAACCGTATGTACAACAGAGGAACATTCCCCGACACTGTGCCATGCTCGGCACTGTCAGTTGTCTGCTGTTCATAGGATTTTCAATAATTTTACGGCTACTGCCAGCAGAGGGCGCCTTTAAAAGGCACTGGCCTGAGGCACCTCACGCTGCTGTTTGTGTTTTATCAGGACTTGAAATGAGGAAAAGAAAAATATCTCCTAGTAGCTTTCTTTTACCTATAAAAAGTGACCAAAGAGCCATGCCATATTTCATCACAGAATATTTTTTTGTTGTTGCTGTTGTTTTGTTTTGTTTTTGTGGTACTGGGGGGTTGAACCCAGGGCCTCACACTTGCATGCTTTGCAAGTCCTGTACCACTGAGCTGCACCCAAGCCCACTTATTTACTTTTTGAGACAGGTTGTGACTAAATTACGCTGGCTGCCTCTGGTCTCCAACTTGCAACCCTCCTACCCCCATCTCCTAAATCGCTGGGATTACGGGCATGAGCCACTATGCCGGCAAATTGAATTTTTTTAATAAAGAAAAACCTAAATTCTCATTAGTACCTGGAAGAAAATGACTACATTCTCAAAACAAACAAAACAAAACCAGACTAACATTGATTCTTTGTTAAAACATGACTCATCTCTCTGCTCACCACAGTATTTGTACATGTTTTTATTCAAGGTAGATATTTGTCATCCATTTGGAGAAAGGCTGACAGAAAATTGGTGTTCTGCCCTTTTGAAGAACCACTTACTGCAGCAGGAAATACAGGACCCTCACCTTTCTGTTGTGTTTACTGGCGAAACCTCACACCCAGCTCTACGGTATGGATTCTTAGCTGTGGAGAAACTGCCTGTGAAAGCAGTAAGTAAAGCAAGACTAGATGGCCTTCCAAAGCCAAAGCATATGTTCGGTTCAAACAATACTCAACAGGGATGTTTGGGAAGTTGCCACACATAAAATAAAAGATATTATGTGCTCCATGATTAAGAGGAAAAGCTTGCCACTTGGCTCACATGGAACTAAGGAAGCCACATGAGCCAATATTTAGGAAGTGAACCCTAGCTCCAGCTTTGCCAGCAAACGTCTCAGAACACTTAGGTAAGCCTTCATGGCTACCTTGCTTTGCCCATTTTAAAAGTTGTGTTTAGCTAAACCTCTTCCTTACACCACAAAGATACTTGAATCAGCTTATGTCGGGTGCGGTGGCACACACCTGGAGTCCCAGGGACTCAGGAGGCGGAGGCAGGAGGATCGCAAGTTCGAGACCAGAGGCAGTCTACGTAACTTAGCAAGACCCTGTCTCAAAAAGTAAAACAAAAAACAAACAAACAAAAAGGGCTGAGGGTGCAGCTCAGTGGTCCAGCACTTGCAGAGCATGCAAGCGCAAGGCCCTGGATTCAACTCCCAGTACTGCAAAAAAAAAAAAAAAAAAAAAAAAAAAAAAAAAAAAAAAAAAAAAAAAAAAAAAAAAAAAAAAAAAAAAAAAAAAAAAAAAAAAAAAAAAAAAAAAAAAAAAAAAAAAAAAAAAAAAAAAAAAAAAAAAAAAAAGAGATACTTGAATCAGCTTACAATTAAACAAAGAACACAGTGAGATAGGGATATAGAAATAGTAGCGCTCCACCAAGGAATAGAACATTTATGTCAACTAGAAGAATCAGCTTTTGTGGTTGAACTTCTGGTTTGACTCTGAACACCTGACAGTCAAGGCAAAAAGTAAAAAGCATCACTAGTAATTCAGCCTTTATTATTTATATATATATTCTATTATATATATATATATGCAACATAACAGGACTTATCTCAATATATACAATTCAGCCTTTATTTTATATATATATATGTATATATATAATCTACATTATATTTATTCTATAGAATATATTTATTTATATATATATTCTATATATATTCTATCTATATATTCTCTCTATATATATTCTACGTATATATTATAATATAGAGAGAATATATAGAGAGAGAATATATGCTATATATGTGTGTGTGTGTGTGTGTGTGTGTGTGTGTGTGTGTATTGTTATTGTTAGGTGCCGTCGAGTTGGTATCCGACTCATAGAGACCCTCATAGGGTTTTCAATGGCTGTTTTGGGATTGCCTTGGGAGTGGATTGCCAGGTCCTTCTCCCATTTTTGCGGTGCTGGAAATTGAACTAGGGACCTCAGAGACTGCAGCACAGAGCTCTACTAACTGAGCTAAATCCCAGTCCACACACACACACACACACACACACACACACACACACACACACACACACACACATATATATTAAAGGCTGAATTATATATATTGAGATAAGTCCTGCTATGTTGTCTATGCTGGCTCTGGACGCTCTATCCTCCTACCTCAGCCTCCCCACTGTTGGGATTACTGGCACACACCACCCCCGGCTCCAGCCTTCATTTCAGGAAGAAAGATGTCTTCCAATTTCTTGAGGGTGACGGTCTTTCCCTGGCATTGAATTCTAAACATATGGGTGAGCAAGCACCTCAAAACATGAATCGAACATGCTACCATTATCTGGATCCAAAGCTACCACAAACATGGTCCAGCTACAAACCACAGAAAATCCTCTCTCCCTCTTGCAAACATGCAACAATCCACTGTCAGTCCAAAGGCAGCCTCACTCTCCTCAGACTCCCAGGCTCCAGGCAGTGTGTGTCTTCCTTTAGGTCTGAAGCTTTCTATTCTGGGGGAGGTTTTTCCCATCTTGAGCTAATGAAGCCGACTATTAGTGATTCCAAACTAAAGATCTTGCTCCAGAAATTCTTATTCAATGAGTCCTGGGCATTGAGAATTGAAGAAGCCCAATAGGTCATTCTAATGCATTGATGTACTATTGCTTGAGAATCATTGGATTACTGCTGCTACTACTGCTGCTGCTGCTGCTGCTGCTACTACTACTATTACTACTACTACTACTACTACTACTACTACTACTAATAATAATAATAATAAAGATTCATCTGCATTGAAGTGGGGCTGAGGAAGTGGAGGATAGGGTTCTTCACATTAAAATGCATGAATGACTACATGTTGCATCAGCGGTTTTCAGGTTTTCACATGGAAGGGAATTCTCTAGAATGTTGGTTAAAATGTAGATTGCCGGTCCACCCCTAAGGCTGCTGATTCAGTGGGTCTGGGACAGAACTTGATCATCATTTACATTTTAGCAGCATCCCAAGCAATGTAAGAACATATTGGGAGAACCCCGAGGCTACATGCCCCTGCCTCTGCTGATCACCTAGCTCACAAACAGGATGGAAGGCAGGCACATGCGCATTCAGGAAATAATTTACACCTCTAAAGATGTTCCACAAGATGTTTCAGAGAAGTGGATAGAAAATGATTTCTGTTCTGGCCTTTGCTAATTCTTAAGAATCTATGATAGATGAGCCAACTGGCAGATGCATCATATTCCCTCTGAACATAAAGTCAGGTCCTGACAGGAAAGAAATGGCAAGCTCAGCTTGGTTCATTTGCACATGTAACGAAGGGACACTTTATGAAGATGTGGGCAGGGCTTCAGCAAAGCAACTAGAGACTGGACAGTTCTGGGTGATGTTAATTTAGAATGATACTTAGCAGAAATAATGTTGTTGTTGTTGTTAGGTGCCGTCGAGTCGAGTCCGACTCATAGTGACCCTATGTACAGCAGATCGAAATGCTTGCTGATTCTGTGCCAGGCAAACGATCTTATTTATGTTTAAGCCCATTGTCGCAGTCACTATGTCAATCCATCTGGTGGAGGGTTTTCCTCTTTTGCGTTGACCTGCCACTCTCCCAAACATGATGTCCTTCTCCAGGGATTGATCTCTCCTGACTACATGTCCAAAATATGTAAGACGCAGTCTGGCCATTCTTGCTTCCAAGGAGCACTCTGGTTGCACTTCTTCTAAGACAGATTTGTTGGTTCTTTTGGCAGTCCATGGTATATTCAATAGACGTCTCCAGCACCACAATTCAAGAGCATCAATTCTTTTTCTGTCTCTCTTATTCAATGTCCAGCTCTCACAATCATATGATGCCACTGAAAATACCATGGCATGAGTCAGACGCACCTTCGTCTTCAATGTGACATCTTTGCTTTTCAATACTCTAAAGAGATCTTTTGCCACAGCTTTTCCTAGAGCAATGCATCTTTT
>VMDO01001383.1:0-212137 GCA_007922755.1 Pedetes capensis
AAGAGTTCTAACTTCTTATGCTATTGCAAATGAAGGTACAGTTGTTTCAGTAACCTCATCTGCACATAGCACCAACACACAGAGGTTTCAGTAAATGCTGTGTTAAGACCAAGTTGAGTCAATCATACCTGAAGGGCATCAGTAGCAATAGAACGGACAGGGTGGGCCAAGGGTAGGGACAATAAAGAAGGAAAAGGTCTAGTACATAGAAATCCAGTTCATAGAATTAGGCAGGGCAGGAAGGATTAGGAAAACATAAAAAGATCAGACAGTAATAGTGACAATCCAGATTTAGGACAAAAAGAGTCAACTAGGTCTCAAATATGGAGGCAGACAGGGTACAAAGCCCTAGTCATTAGAAGACACCCAGGTAATAGCTAAAAGCAAAGACTAAATGTTTCCTGTCCCCTTTTATATTCTGTGCTTACTGTCTGTGGTCGTTACCCTAATTAAAAGTGCAAAGGTCCCCAAGAGATTCTTATAATAATATGACAGTAGTATTACATAACGCTCTGAATCTTACCCTGATACACCAGGTTTTTGTAGGCAGGGTTTCAAAATAATGGAAAATGTGCTACAAAAAAGTTATGGTCAATTACACTAAGCTACTTGATTTTCATAAATTATTCTTCAGCATTTCTTTGGTTTTTCAAATAAGTACTGTTGTTGTTGTTAGGTGCCATTGAGTGGGTATCCAACTTATAGAGACCCTGCCATACAGCAGGCGAAACACTATGGTCAGCGCTTCTCTGCTGTTCATAGTGTTTTCAATGGTGGATTGATTTTTGGGAGTGGGTTTCCTGGTCTGTCTCCCAAACCTACAGCACCTGGTGTTCTCACGCAGTCTCCCATCCAAGTACTAACCAGGCCCGACCCTGCTTAGCTTCCGAGATCTGACGGGATCAGATGCCACAGGGCTATGGCTGCAGGCCCCAAATAAGCACTGAGCACACCAAAAATACTTGAGATTCAAAGACAGGCAAGATAGCCCCTGCCTCACTGAGCTGCAGTTTAATGGGAAAGATACAAACCAAGTACTGTGATATTGTGAGCAATGTCAAAATAGAGACAAATAAATGGTACTGCAGAAACAAAGATGGGGACCACTAAGTAAACATTTGTGAGATTTGTTGGAATTTACCCTCAAAAACTTCTGCAGCTTATATTCTGAAGGCAACAATGAAATGATCCTTTAGTGTCTGAAATAGAATGTGTTGTGTGGCCTAAAACACACTAAAATTCTTACTAGCTATGATGGGGAAATATCATCGGCCAAATAAAGAATTTTTCCATTCAGTAGTAGTTAACAAATAAAACGTTTAGGGTTTTTTCTTTAATCAGCCATTTCTCAGTTTGTACCAAAATTTCTTTATACACTTAAAGATTTTACAGCTTCATTTAGGAAGAAGTCTTAGAAATGACAAAAAATAGCTTCCTTGTTTTCTAACACACTTAGTACCAGGCTATATTTACTAAGCTACTAGAATAATACTTTCATGTAGATGTCATTGGTGAGATACCCATTAACCCTGTGTTAAACACTATTTGGTCACATATATCATGAGTTGCTGCAACCTGGAATTTCTGACATGCCAAACAAC
Source organism: Pedetes capensis (assembly GCA_007922755.1). Lineage (NCBI taxonomy): Eukaryota > Metazoa > Chordata > Mammalia > Rodentia > Pedetidae > Pedetes > Pedetes capensis. The sequence goes on from VMDO01001383.1 coordinate 1,602, forward strand.
TCTGTTATATTCCCCAGAATAAGCCAGAGAATAGTTTTCTTCTGCATTCAAAGCAACTGGCTTGGGAGGATGGTCTAAGGAAGAGAAGTGCTAGATAAGCAGAATTAAGTCTGCAAACAAGTAAAGAGCCAGTGTTGATTTCAACCTGATTTGGGCTGGCAGTTCAAAACTACAGCATTGTCTGTACCGTGTTTTCATCAAATGGGAAGTATACAAATATTCATTACTGATGACAAAGTACTGAGGCTTAGAAATTTAAGCAGAATCAAGATTATCTTGTGATGGTCATCAACACATGCTTGCATTCTTACAGATAAGCAATAAGGAGAGTTAAGATGGTAGGCCAGGAATTACACATAATCTGAAGTGAACAGGTAATGAAAAGCACACGATGCCCTGTATCATATGTGTCTAGATATCTGGAGCACAGATTATCACTGCTGCCTTTCTCAGATCCCAGTGAAAAGCCAGCTATGCCTATGAAGGTCAGAGCAAGCCGAGATGTGGCCTCTCATCCAGCACAGATTCCTATAAGTGTCCTGGGGTAGTGTTGGATAATTTGTTGAGTAATCAATCCTCAACTCACTTTTTTCTTGAACATCATAATTTCTATTTCCTGAGTAAACAGATGATTTGTAAGACAGACAGTTCTAAAGCTCTGCTATAGTTTTCCCTGTCCCAACTACTCCTTTTTTTTTTTTTTTTTTTTTTTTCTGGTACTGGGAGTTGAACCCAGGGTCTCCCACTTGCATGCTTTGCAAGTACGGGACCACTGAGCTGCATCCCCAGCCCCCCTCCTTTTTTTTTTTTTTTAACTTTTTGAGACTTTTTAATTTTTTGATAACTCGCTAAATTATGCAGACTGCCTTTGGTCTTGAATTTGTGATCTTCCTGCCTCTGCCTCCCAAACCGCTGGGATTACAGGTGTGTGCCACCGCCCCCCGGCTTCCAACTACTCCTTCATACACTCAAAAAGCCACTAAAATAGCCACTGAATGAACCTATCTCAAAGGTCACTGCTATGCAGACACCAGTGTGATTCAAGTGCATATGTGGTAAACACTGGCCTATCTGTGAAGACTTAATTTTGCTCTTGATGATCTGCTTTACAGAAAAATTTCCAGTATTAAAGACAAATAGTTGTATAAAATCTTCAAAGTTCCCTCCAAGGACATTCTGCTTCATTAAATTCCCCAATCTGCTCTTATTTGTGCAGAGTACTAACAAAAGAATAAAAGAGATGATGTGTATCATTTTTGCCAGAGTTTTCAATAAAGTAAGCAGATATGATGAAGTTGGGTAGCAATAAACCATGGAGGGGTTCAGCCTTGTGTTCATCTCACCTGCAAATAAAATCTTGTAGTAGAATTTTTGAAAGACATTGCCTGTCCTTTGTGAATACTCTGTCAAGGACCTGGAGTGCATAAGTAATCTATTTCATTTGCCAAGCCCAGTGATAGCAATCTATATTAGAAAATTAAAAAGAGTATGATTTTAACAGGCAGTTAAAGATAATAAGTGTCATTGAGTGGAAAGATTCAGGCATATGTGTCTAGCTGTTTTTCTTGGTTCATGAACTTTATGCTAAATCACAAACATTCATCCATTTAAGGAAAAAGAGGAAAAGGCAACTACAGTTGCTTTATGAGTTATGTGTTTACACAGTGATAGATCACAAGGAGATATGTTGTCAATGACTTCACTCTTTCTCCGAATGCCCTTTAAAAAAAAATTTCAGGCCTATTACTCAGACTTCCCAGTGACCATCTTTCTTAACCATGAGCACATGACAATGATCAGGCAGAGGTCAAGTTAATCCTGCTCTGCAACACAGCTAATAATATCTTCTACGTCCATCATCAAGCAAGCACCATCAAAATTATACAGACAGGCCTTGCCTAAAACCTTCTGTCTTTCTAGTTTGCCTTTCTTCTGAATCATTCATAAACAATCTTTTAAATTTAAAATTACTATTAATTTTCTAAAATTATAATTTTTATGGGCTCAATTTTTTTTTCTCATTACATCCTACAAGTGCCAATACTTCTTCAGTTTATGATGATATCCAGGACAGACAGACAAGACGAAAGCTCTGCTTTACATCTCCCACCTGCCATATTAGAATCAATTTCCAGATTAATAGACTTCCTGGCTTTTCTTGCTATAGTGAACTTTTAATGTCATTTGTATTCAACATAAAATTCTTAATCCAATCTTGCTTTGCTTCCATGATAGAACAGTTAAGAACCAACTCATGAAGACTACGTTGACTTAACAAGAGAAAAATTACAATGATCCCAAGGTAGCAGGTGAGTGACTACAAATGAGGAAATTTATTAAATCAAAATTGGGTATTGTCTTAGTCTGTGAAGATGTTTTCAGTCCACAAGAGTCATGCATAGAAATAGGTGTACGTTCAATTCTGTGACAGCAGCCTAAGACCTCTTAAGTGAATCAAATCCCTCCTATAGTTAAAAATAAAACAATTTAGGGACCCTCAAAACATGGATCAGACTCTTTCTTTTTCTGCTCCATTGTGCATGCAATGTATACAACCAATGTCACAGTTGTTATCATTCTATATTATAATTGTTTCTCCAGTAGATTTTGAGCTTCTTGAGGGTAACGAAAATGTGTCTTATTTTTGGTTTAAGTCAGAGATCAGCATTGTTTGTAGAAGGGAAATATTCTTCAAATCAAAGGCTTTCCCATGCAAAACTATGTGTACAGAATCTTTCCCTAAGTGGTTGAATACATAATGTCATTTTTTCCTAGCTCATGGTATATTTGGGGGCTGGGACTTGTTGGTTTTGTTCACTATACCTTCACTAGTTGAAGAATACCTAGCACATAGTAGGTTCTCAGTAATTTAATGAATGAATGAACAAGATTAGGTCTGCAACTACTGGGGTGGCATGGTGTTAGAACATATATCCTACTACCTACCTAACTTGTGGGAGATCGTTTGCCTAAAGAGTACTCTATTGCATCAAATGCTGGCCCCTTAGCCCACAGATATTATATAGCATGGTATTTCCCAAAGATATTTGCTAATAGGTTGTATGAGACTAAAAATTCCATATTTAAATAAATACTGGAATGTTGGTTAATGAAGTCCAGTCTTTTCTGCATGACTGCTCTGAGCCTTTATTGTGAGACTCTCCAAAAGTTGTTTGGTCATACACCCATCGGAAGACATAGATGCAGACAATGCAAATTATAATATATTTCTAATAATTTTATTTCTAATAATACAAGAGTTCATGGTTAGGAAGATGTTCCCAGTGAAAAACTTTCAGAACTGCAGGCAGGCAATACTGGTTAAGATAGTGCTAAACCTGAAAGTGATATAAATTGGTTATTCACTTTTGGAAAGTAATTTTATAATACATTCAAAAATTCAAGGAAATAATCTACAGCATTATAATATATGCACATGACATGTTTAATATAGTGCTAATATGAGAAATAACTGGAAATTAATTAGGTAAGAATAGACAATGGTTAAATATGAGAATGGGATCTTAAGCACCCACAAAAATAATTATGAAGACTCTGTATAGCAGCATATAAAAATTATTGTGATAAAAAGTTGTGTCAAAAAATGTGGGATGAAGTTATGTCTATGATTTGGTTATACAGTTAAGTAAAATAGTGTGTGCAAACATGAAATCATTGGAAAGGGAAGGTGCAATTTTAAACAGTTGATTTATAATGCACTTTTTTCCATTTTTATTTTCATTAACATTACTTATGGCAAAAATAGTAACAACAACAAAAAGAAAATATTGGGTGCTATTTCCCCAGATTATTCTTTTCCTACTTCCTCAATATAAATGTCACCTACCATGAGAAAATGTTTAAGTCATTCTACCTGACACTTATTGATGGGAGATAACACTTTAAACTTCATTAGAAAGCTCTACACTGAGAATCACTCTGGCAGGAGCAAACCTTTTGCTAAAGAATGCAGAAGGACAGGGACATTAGCAAGGTAAAATGGTGCAGCCAGGAAAAGGAACCCAAAGAAACTCTTCTTGACAAGAGTGTGGACAGCTGACCTGCCCTCCCTACTCAAAAAGTAAAGATCATTATTCCTTTGAAGGAACTTTAAGTTTCTAGCTAGGACTAGGCCCTAAATCATTTTTAATGCCCTTTCCCAATAAATATGGGGAAACGTTTCCTTACGAGGCATCAAGGAAAACGAATTCCCACAAATACTCGTCTCAAACAACTTTAAGTTGTTCCCATACCGTAACAGATTAAAATTCATGTCTAAAAATCAAAGAAGAAATGAGTACACAATTGTAGTAAAGAAGCAAATGAGGTCAGCATCGTGTCCCTGTAATCCCAGTGACTTGGGAGGTGGAGGCAGGAGGATCACAGGTTCGAGGCCAGCAATAGCCTGAGTAACTCAGCAAGACACTGTCTCAACATGAAAAATTTTTTAAACTGACTGGGAGTGCAACCCAGCAGCAAAGCACTTACAAAGTTATGTAACAAAGTGTGAGGCCCTAAGTTCAGCCCCCAAGTACCACAAAAACAAAACAAAACAAAACAAACAACAACAACAACAAAAGAGTAGTAATGTTCAAGAGATAAGACACAAAGAACTTTTCTTATATCTTAAAATTTTCCCCTGCTTTATTGAGGGATAATGGATTAATAAGAATTGGTATACATTGAGGGTACACTTGTTGTTAGGTGCCTTCGAGTTGGTCTGACTCATAGTGACCCTATGTACAACAAGAGAAACACTATTGTCAGCACTTCTCTGCTATTCATAGGATTTCCAATGGCTAATTGTTTTTTGAGAGTGGGTTGCCGGGTCCTTTTCCCAAGCTTACAGCAACACCTGGTGTTCCCAGGTGGTCTCCCATCCAAGTACTAACCAGGCCTGATCCTACTTAGCTTCCAAGATCTGACAGGATTGGACACCACAGTGGTATGGCTGCAGGCCTGAGGGTACATAATGTGATTTTATATTAGTGAGTATTTATTGTACAAAGTAAGGGGTTTAACTGCATTTCTGTTGTTTTTAAGTGCCACTGAGTGGTGTCCAACTCATAGCAACTCTATGCACAGCAGAACAAACTACTCTTGATTCTGTGCCAGGCACATGATCTTATTTAGGCTTAAGCCCATTGTTGCAGACACTGTGTCAGTCCATCTAGTTGAGGGTTTTCCTTTTTTTCATTGACCTGCCACTCTCCCAAACTAGGAGGACTGGTCCCTCCTAACTACATGTACAAAATACATAAAAAGCAGTCTAGCCATCCTTACTTCCAAGGAGCACTCTGGTGGCACTTCTAGGACAGATCTGTTGGTTCTTTTGGCAATCCACTGTATATTAAATGTTCATCTCCAAGACCATAATTCAAAAGCATCAGTTCTTCTTTTGTCTCCCTTGTTCAATGTCCAGCTTTCATATCCATATGACGTGACTGAAAATACCATGGCATGAGTCAGGCACATGTTCATCTTCAATGTGATATCTTTACTTTTCAATACTTTAAAGACATCTTTTGCCACAGCTTTTCCCAAAGCAACACATCTTTTGATTTCTTGACCGCTGCTTCCACAGGTGTTGATTGTAGAACCAAATAAAGCAAAATCTTGGACAACCTCAATCTTTACTCCATTTATCATGAAGTTGTACACTGACCCAATTGTAAGGATTTTTCTTTTGTTGACATTGATTCACAATCCATACCAAAGGCTCTGTTCTTTGATCTTCATCAGTAAACATTTCAAATCCTCTCCACTTTCAGCAAGCAGAGCTGTGTTATCTGCATAACTCAAGTTAATGAGTCTTCCTCCAATCCTGATGCCACGTTCTTCCTCATGAAGTGCAGCTTCTCAGATTATTTGCTCATCATAAAACTGAAGAGATATGGAGAAAGGATACAGCCCTGACACACACCTTTCTCAACTTTAAACCAGGCAGTGTTTCCTTGTTCTGTTCGAATGACTGCCTCCTGATCCATGTACAGATTTCTCATAAGTATAATTGGTGCTCTGGTATTATCATTCTTCACAGTGTTATCCATAATTTGTTATGATCTATATAGACAAATGCCTTTGCATAGTCAATAAAACACAGATAGACATCCTTCTGGTATATTCTGCTTTCAGATAATATCCATCTGACATCAGCAATGATATCCCTGATTCCCCACCCTCTTCTGAATCCAGCTTGATTTTCTGGCAGTTCCCTGTCTATATACTGCTGCAGTCGCTTTTGAATGATCTTCAGTAAAATTTTGCTTGTGTGTGATATTAATGATATTGTTCGATAGTTTCCACATTCACTTGGATAGCTTTTCTTGGGAACAGGCCCAAATATGGAGCTCTTCTAGTCAGGTGGCCAGGTAGTTGTTTTCCAAATCTCTTGGCATAAACACGTTAGCATCTCCAGTGCTGTATCTGTTTGTTGAAAAAGGAATTTTTATACATTCCCACTAGCAATGGATGAAAATTCCTTATTCATAACATCAGCAGCAGCATTTGTTGTTTGTTTTCTTGATGATAGCTATTCTGACTGGGTTGGGATGGAATCTCAATGTAGTTTAGATTTGCATTTCCCTAATAGCTAAGGACGTCGAGCATTTTTCATGCATTTACTGGCCATATGTATTTCTTCATTTGAAAAGACAATTCATTTCCATTGCCCATTTATGGATTGGATTTGCTCCTTTATTAATTTTTCTGAATTCTCTATATATTCTAGATATGTATCCTCTATCCAATGAGTATTTGGCAAAGACTTTTGTTGGGGTTCACTCTGGCCCGGCAGGGTAACGGAGCTTGCCTCAACACAGGTACTCAGGGACCCTTGGAAATAGGCAAGAGCAGGTGGCGCCAAAGAAGGACCTTGGGAGCCTTCTTGCAAATAGGAACAGAATTTATTAAAAAGCACCTACATAGGTGAACAAAAGGGGGTGCAGCACAATGATGCTCGATGAAAGTGTACCACAGTGTGTCTCCTGTTGCCTCTTGCAGTTTGCCTTCTCTGCTCTCCTCCTTCCCATGGCAGGGGAAGAAAAGCAGAGAGCTCTTCATGTCTTGCTTGGAGCCTTCGCCACTTCGGAGCCCCTGGGCTTGACACAGAGTCTTGCTTGTAGGCCTCAGATGTCTTCACTGGTGGTGCTTGAGGTTGCAGGTCTCAGGAGTAGGGGGTGGGGGTCAGGTTTGAAAGGGCTTGGATAGCAGGTGAACAGGGGAGGATCAAGACCATAATGGACAACAGGGAAGCTAGTAGTTCGGTGGGGGTTTATATAGCTTCTACGAAGGGGGTGTGGACCCAGAAATAGCCAACCAGGGAGTGGCCTGTACTGGGTGTGGCAGTTATGTAACTAGGGATTTGAAAAAGAAAAATTTTGATAGGGGGGTTAGGCACAGGCCAGGCCAATACTGAGCTTTCTTTTCTGACCAATCAGGTGGCTCTGGGCAGCCAATCAGATTGAAAGAGGCCACACCAGAACTAAGATATTTGGGGACCATCTTGGATCACTTGATGGGAGGGGGAGGAGTGGAAAACCAGGATGTGGGGTAAAGGTCGCCAGCCCTGAAGGATAGATGTTAATCCTCCAAGCGGGCCAGACAAGCCTCCGTCCCTAGAATTCTTTCTAGGACTCTCAACTCTATGTCCCGAGTTATGAGTGGGAAGGGCAGGGATAGGGTAAAACTTGGATATGGTTCAGGTCTCTACCTGGGTCAGACAAATCTCCACCCAGGCCCACTCTAGGTCTTTCTTGGGGACCCCCAAATGATTGCTAACAGACTTTGTTCCATTCTATAGGCTCTCTTCACTGTGTTCATTATTTCTTTTGCTGTGCAGAAGCCTTATTTAATAAAGTCCCATTTATCTATTTTTGCTCGTATTTCCTAAGCTACTGGATTCCTATTCAGAAAATTTTGCTTATGCCTACATCTAGAAATGTCTCCTCTATGTTTTCCTCTAGTGGCATCAAAATTTCAGGTCTTACATTAAGGTCTTTGATTCATTTTGAGTTGATTTTTGTACAAGGTCATAGAGATCTAGTTCTGGTCTTCTACAAGTGGATATCCTGTTTTTTCAACACTAATTATTAAGGAGCCTACCTTTTTTCCCATTGGGTGTAGCTATTTGAACTAAATGCTAGATCTTCTATTCTATTTCATGAAGGCACCTAACAACAACAACAACAACAACAACAACAATGTGTATGTGTGCCAGTACCATGATGTTTTTGTTACCATGGCTTTTTTGTATAGTTAGAAATCAGGTATTGTGCTGCCTTTCTCATTGCAGTTATTGTTCAGGATTTGTTTGCCTATTCAGAGTCTTTTGTGTATCCATATGAATTTTAGAATTGTTTTTTCTATTTCTGTTAAGGAATGACATTACAATTTTGATAGAAATTACACTGAATTTATATATCACTTTGGTAATAACATCATATTAATGATATTCTGCTGATCCATGAACATGGAATGTCTTTCCATTTTCTAGTGTCTTCCATAAGTTCTTTCTTCAATACTTTAAGTTTTCATTGTAGAGGTCTTTAATATCTTTGGCTTAGTTTATGTCTAGGGTATTTTTCAAAATATTGTGAATGAAATTGTTTTCCTGACTTCTGTTTCAGCAATGTCACTGTTAGTGTATAGAAAGGCTATTGATTTTTAAATGCTGATTTTGTTTCTTGCTACTTTGCTAAAATTGTTTATCACATCTAAGAATCTTCTGGTGGAGTCTATTGGGTCTTTGGGTATAGGATCATATCATCTGCAAACAGGGATAATTTGACTTCTTCCTTTCATACTTGTATTCCTTTTCTTTCTTGTGACTTATTCCTCTGGTGAAGAATTCAAGCACTATTTTGAATAACAGTATTGATAGTATACAATCTAATCTCATTCCTGATTTTAGAGGAAATGTTCTCAGTTTTTCCCAAGTATAATATCTGTAATGGGTCTGTCATAAATAGCTTTAATTATGTTGTGGCATGAAGTGTGATCAAAAGATATGGTGAATGATTAAATTTTAAAAATGTTATTACATTAAAAGACATTGCCATCAATCCCCTTCAAAGTATTTCCCGTGGCTTCAAACACACTTATCTTATCATTCTTGCCACTTTCTGAAGCAGTTCTGGAAGTCCTCTTTTGTGAGTGTCTTTAGTTGCACTGTCATGGCTACCCTGATATCCTGAATTGATTCAAAATGTTTACCTTTCATGGCCATTTGACTTTGCTGAAGAGCCAGAAGTCTCAATGATTAAGGTGGATAAGAACACACTGCAATGTTTTTATCTGACAGAAACTGCCACATCAGAAGTGACATATGACACAGAGCATCGTCATGATGGAGGATGACACTACAGTTTAGTGTTGAATTATTAACTTTTGGTGGAGGCATGTTGTGTTGTTTTGTTTACATTTCTTGTGTTTCTGCTTGAGGGCTTGCACATCTGTGGCCAAGTATTGGTTGATGTATTAATCTCCTGTATTCTTTTAGCTGGAGTATTTGCAATGTTGAGTTCGAAATAAGATGTGGCTGGTTTGAGGTGCAAATTCTCTCCAGTGGCCTGAAAATGTAGCTCAGTAAACATTCACCCAATGTGCTCAAGTCACCACCCCCAATCCCCAGCAGTACTCTGAGAGCAGAGAATTAACTCAGAGGACAGCTGCTTCCCAAGTATTCCAGTTTAGTGTCCCAAACTTCCAGTGATATGTGCTTGGGAGGCATTTGCCATCTTCTCTTCCCTAGAACATGTTGTTTCGACATATGTATACATAGTGGAGTCTTAGATTTTCAATGAAAGTTGAAGAAAACTCAATTCTAGGACACACAAATGATTTAAAAATCCAATTGTTTAGTAAGTAGCTACTTATTTCCTTTCACATGAAAGAAACTATGCTGCAGCTTAAGAGATTCAGTCACTTTATTTTCACCGTTCAGCTGTCCTGTTGCTAATTTACCTTCATCTCCAGGTTCTATTTTTCTCTTCTTCCCTTTTATAATACAATTTATTTTAGTCCACATGTGAGAGTTGGTGAAATGATAGGCAAAATTGTACATATTTATTGAAGGTAGAAAAAGTCATGGGTCAAATGTAAATGGGACCAAAGTAACCTGTTTTAATGCATGTACTTAACATGCCCATGTATCACTATATAAAGATGCAGATTATAGCTAATGTCACTGAACATTCCACATGGCAAATCTTTGCTTATATTAATCCATTTAATTTTCACAACAAATACACAAAATTGGTTCTATTATGATTCTCACTTTACTGTTAAGGAAACTATAGCCAAGAGGGGTTAATTACCATGCCCAAATCACAAAGCTAGTAAGTTTTACAACAGGGATTTGAAGCCAGCATTTGGGCTCCAGGACCCAAGATCACCCTTCTCTGCCATGTATACTGTAATTAGCAGTATACAGGGGACATTGTCTACAGTGTCCCCTGTGGATACTGTAGAATGATCTGTGTGGAAATGAAAGGAAAAATAGAAAAACAAGAGGCACAAGAATTGCAAGAAAAACACAATGCTATATCCTGTGGCTCAGTTGATCTAAATTATATTTTTACATGGTTAATTTTTATAGGAAAATTATACACTATAACCAAGAATAATATTAACATATTTTATGTTTTGATTTCATAGGTAATTTCCAAATGTCCAAATATTACTCTTGATATTTGAAGAAAATACAGTGATGTTTAACTGGTAAGAACAAACTGTTGTTTCTTCCTTGCCATCTGTAACTTCTATCTGTATTTTGTAAAATGTTTGTATGTCTTTCAAACAAAGCAACAATATATAAAATGCTACTTAGCTATTAAGAAATCACATACCACCAAGTATGGTGCCACACATCTGTAATTCCAACACTTGGGAGGAGGAAGCAAGATTTCGAGTTTGAGGCCAGCTTGGGGGAAATATGGTAAGCCCTTACCTCAGAACAAAACAAAAACACAAAAAGAAATCACATGCCAATGTCCATAAGCAGATATTTGATGAAATATAATGTGATCTACCCATATTATGGAATATAACTGTGCAATGGAAAGAATGAAGTAGTGATACAGGCCGTAACATGGATGAACTTTGAAAATACTATAAATGAAAGAATCCAGACACAAAACGACACATATCATCTAATTCTATGTATTTGAAACGTCCAGAGAAGGTACATCTACAGAGACAGAAAGTATAGTGCTTGCCTATGGCTGAGTGAAAGGTAAGGGGAAAAGGAGCAAGACAGCTAATGGGTATGGGGTTTCTGTGAGGTAATGAAATGTTCTACAATTGATTATAGCGATGGCTAATGTAATTTTTGAGCTTATTAAAAAATCATTTCATAGTACATTTTAAATGAATGAGTTATATGACATGTGAACTATATTTCAATAAAGTTGTTATATGTTTAAAAGGAATTACATAGAAACACTTAAGGAGTACTCTGTTACCTCACATATGGAGTTCTGATTTCATGATCGTTCCATGTGAACATTTTCATGTAGCAACCACATAAGGTGTACCACAAGATTAAAGCAGAGGAGGAGCTTTACTCAAGTAAAGAGATGGATAACAACAAAAGTTGATGAACAAAGCCTGCTTCGAGAAACTAGGACTTACTAGAATTACTAGATAAAGTGATTTTCAGAGAATGGTTCAATCCCTCTGTAGGTGATATAAAGGGGAAGGGTGAAATTACAGAGAACTAAAATATATAAAATAGATATAAAGGAAGCAGTAGTCAAGAAATCAAAAGACATTGCACAGGGAAAAGCTGTTGCAAAAGACCTCTTTAAAGTGTTGAAAGTAAAGATGTCACATTGAGAACGAATGTGCGCCTGACCTTTGCCATGGTATTTCCAGTTACATCATATGCTTGTGAAAGCTAGACAATCAATAAGGGAGACAGGAGAACTGATGCCTTTGAAATATGATGCTGGAGACGATTATTGGATATACCATGGACTGCCAAAAGAACTAAGAGATTCATCCTAGAAGAAGTGCAACCAGCATGCTCCTTGAGAGCAAGGATGGCTAGACTGTGTCTTATATATTTTGGACATGTTGTCAGGAGGGACCAATCCCTGGGAGAAGACATCATGTTTGGGAGAGTGGTGGGTCAACATAAAAAGGAAGACTCTCAGCTGGAATAATTGGCACAGTGGCTACAACAATGGGGCCTATATGTGGCCAGTTATACTGAAAAATAAAGTCTAAAAGATAAACCATGATCACCCCTCTGAAGCTGTCTTGGAAGAGGGATGCCAGGGCAGCAGATTCTCACCCAGACTCATTATTCTTGGCCACTAAGCCACTGCTGCACCATGAGTCATCCAGCCTACTCCCCTTCATCTGATTCCATGTCATCTGGCAACCTTCTGACTGTCCTCTGGTTTCCCAACTGGACAAGCAGTGTGCATAACAAAACTAAATGGCTATAGAAATATAAAACTATAGAGCCATTGAGGTTATTGCATGTACAGTGAGTCTAGAAGAATAGAGACTAAGATGTTGACCATTGTTATTTCATAAGGTAGGATCAGAAAGAACTTTTACCTATACATATTTGGATTGGATATAAAAAAAAAAACTTTTCTACTAAGGGCAAATAAAATAACTCTTAAATAATATTTTGTCTGTATCTCCATACTAGCCAAACTAATAAACTTTTTCTAGTCGCCATGTCAGTTAAATCTTTGATAAGTTAGCTGTCTGGGTTGACTCACTGGCCTTATTGATGTTGTTTTACATGAATCTATTAATAGAAGGATGTGCACTAAATGTACTAGCAAAAAAGCCCCAGGGCTTGGTGATTGTAAGGTCAATGATACTTAGTAAAGCCATCAGGAATATTCTGTCGTAAAACCAGGACTACACAAAGTCCTCTCCATTCAAACTCTAAAGGTAGAAAATATTACAGAGCTCTAATTTGGAAAACTGCTAGAGAACTTCTCCCAGCATTTACACACAAGCAGCTCCTGACCTGCAGGCTGGCCTTTGTGTGCTAGCTTTGAAAGCAAAGAAGTTGTTTCTCTATAGTCACCAACCTCCAACACCCCTTCCCTGCCCCTGAACAGATCTGAACCAGAGAGCCCTAGGAACATGAGAGTGTTGAGTTCAGCCTGGACCAACAATCTGGGTCCTAAGTCTGACTGCCCTCCTACTCAATGGGGTATAAAGCTAAAAGGTCAGAATACCCTGCAGCAGAAACCTCTAAATGACGTGCCAATATTTTAGTACCAGATAATACCAGCTGGCTTCAACCTCCCTAAGGGATATCCAATTGGTCGTGTCCAATTGACTGTTGGGTAAGAGGATGACATATTGTCACAAACCTCCCAAATTCTACTTTTTCATAAAATCCAACTATCAAAAATCAAGACCCAATCAATTATTTAAACCTAAAATAGAAAGAATACAGAGACTTCAAACATCAAGTTGAAAGTTTGATAACAAATTATCACAGTCCTTACAAACTATCACAATCCTTTCCAACCTTGACATTCAATGGTTCCATGATCAGTGAAGACTTTCAGGAAAATATATGGGCAGAGCAGAGACTGAATTAATGAAAATCAGCAAAAGATCTATAAAGTGATTAAAGAAAAAGATAACGACTAAAAACACCCAAATAAGAGGAACACTGAAATATCAAATTAATAGCCCTGCAAATGACAGATATTAAACTTGTTCTTTAAAAAGAAAAGAAAAAAAAAATGAGTATTAATGGACCAAACTGGTATAAGTAAATGCTTTAAAAACAGAAGCATCTGTAAATCTCCACGCCCAGTGAGTCATTAAAACATCTCATTCATAAGAAATCATTTTTGTTGATCTCCAAAGCTAGATCTGAAGCTCAGATAGACTTTGACTGATTTATATGCAATTCCGGCAACACCTCTTGCCCACCAACCAGTCGTTTCTGTGTCTATTACAGATACTTTTGTCATATCAATCTTCATTAATCCCTTAAAAGCAACTAGTTTTTTCCCCTCTTTCTTCTCTGCATCTCTATCTCACCCTATGCAAATTTGTTCTTTCTATACTATCCAAAACATCAGTACCCAATCACAGCCTTCAAATAACTATAGAAGTTCTTTTTTTAGGGGGGTGGGGAGTTGAACCTCACACATACTTTGCAAGTGCTCTATCACTAGGCTGCACCCTCAGACCATTTTTTATTTTTTATCTTGAGAAAGAGTCTTGCTAAGTTACACAGGCTGCTTCTGGTCTTGAACCAGAGATCCTCCTGCCTCATCCTCCTGAGTTGCTAGAATTACTGGCATGAGCCACTATACAAGTTCTAACAGTATCACTCCCATATTCATAGTCGTCAGTTCTTTGAAATCCAGTTAAATCCTGCTTCTTTTCATGAAGTTGACCAAAGAATCAACTAATCCTCTGATAGAACTAAAGATAAGACCACAAAGAACAACCCATTTAAGATGATGCATACAAGACAGGGTTACCAAATAAGCTAATAGTCATCCATTGCGGAATTAAAAAGTACAAGCCCCTGACAGCAGCCTTGTGTCAAGAAACAGGACAGAGGACTCTAGGTCTCCATACCTAGTCAGCTCCCCTCCTGACAATAGCATGACTACTTGGCCACTGTGAGGCACGTACTCTGCTATAGGTTGTCACGTGAGCCGCCTCATCACTGTCCAGACAGAACTCTTCATGCTCCTTCACAACCACTCCTGCCACAACTGATCTTTCTGGTGACCACGCTTATGCAAACTATGATAGGCAATAATTGAACTGTGTCAAAGGAGAGTTAAAAACTAAGAATAATAATATGCAAAGACAGGGGAAGAAAGTAAAATATATGCATAGCTGCCAAAAGTACTATGAGTTTCAGAAGGAGAAGAAACCCTGGGAGAAACTTCCTCTGCCCTGGTCCAGCAGTTGTTTTTATGTGAAGCCTTTGCCTATCAACACTTCTCCCCTTAATCCTCAGCCACCATATGAATTTGTCCCTAAAGAGGTTACTCTGTCTGTATGCCACAGCCACCTTACAGGGCTCTTTCCACCTACAGATGCAGCTCCAGGTCCCCAACCAATGCCTTCCATCATACGACACAGTGGGTTTTTATTCTCAATTAGCACTACTTTATCTCACCTGGGGAAGGCAGCTTCAAGCAGGAATGTGCTCCAGCCTGGGGGTAACAGCTCACCTCTTTGGGCTAGATGGTCCCAAGGTGGTTTTTCAGCACGCTTTGCTATGCCTGTGCCCCTTCTGTACTGTAGCCAGCTCATGAGTGCTCACTGCACATGTCTCTTCCCAATTCCTTTTCATAGATCTTAAATTGGTCACTTAAAATCAGACGTAGTGGGAGCATTCAGACCATTGTTGTTACTGTTAGGTACCATCAAGTCAGGTCTGACTCATAGTGACCCTATGTACAACAGAATGAAACACTCCCCACTTCGGCAAATCTGGGTATATTCTTTTTATTCCCTTGGAGTGCTGGTTGCTAAACACTTATCACTTACTGATATATTACTAGTTATGCTGGGGTTTGTCATCCAATTTGTGAGAAATATAGTTCTGTATAGCCAAATCAATTTGACTTTAGACCTTTCCTCACTGCTTTTAAGCTTTTCAGATATTTGATGTTATTTTCTCTAACTTGTTTATGGTTTCATGGAAATTATTTAGATGCACAATGAGTTAGCAAAAAAATTTTAATATATTACCTAACCAATGATTCAGAATGACTCCTTCAATAAATAAGTCCATATTTGTACTACAGCCTATGTATAGACTATTATCTTCCATAGACCTATTAATAATTTTTAGTTGGATTTCTTATTTTTAATAGTTTATCTCCTTCTAATCAATATACTTCTTATTTTGGTCTTATGGTTTATTACACTAATCATATCTTCTAGAACAATGTTAATGGTGATAAACAATGTTAAAAAAATCTTCATTTGTCATTGGTAAGTATAATATTAGCTTGTTTAACAAGTGTTACTAAATACATAATTTTTTCTTTCCTATTTGTAAATGGTTTTTAAAAGAAATAGATGTTGAATTCTTTTCACATTTTTTTTTTTTTTGCTTTCTTTTGTTTTTTGAGACAGGGTCTCACTATGTAGCCCAGACTGGCCTCAAACTCTCAATCCTGCTGCCTTAGCCTCCCAAGTGTTGGGAGTACCGGCATGTGCCACTACCTGACTTCACATTTTTTGAGCACACTATTAGACTAATTTTATGGTGTTTCCTACCGAATATTTAACTATCATCTACCTAGTTATCTTGGGAGAAGGACCTGGCAATCCACTCCCAAGGCAATCCCGAAGCACTTAGCCATTGAAAACCCTATGAGGGTCGCTATGAGTCAGATACCGACTCAATGGCACCTAACAACAACAACAACAACAACAACAACAACAACAACAACAACAACAACGTAGTTATCTATTTATTTATTTATGAATATGGTGTTGAGGATGAAACCCAGGACCTCCTGCTTACTAAGCAACTGCTGTACCACTGAACTACACATGCAGCCCCCAAATACCTATTTCAAACACACAGGTAAAGTCTAGATCTGAGTTCAGTCCTAGCTGTAGGTTAGACCAGGAAGCTCTAGGGTAGCAGTACAGTCTGCTTTGCCATAGTGTTTCCTGGACATGCACTACTTTATACACGACTAGTAGAGATGAACGGTATCAATTCAGATAATAGAAAGGTCGCACTGGCTCATCTATGATTTTTCCCAATTAAGGTTTTCAAGTGAGGACGAGTTTTTTCTTGATTATTCAAGAGAAAGTCTTGGCAATATAAGATAATGTTAAGGGTGAGGAGAAAGCCGGAAAATCTACACAAGTGATTTACTGTAATCTAAGTAGTGGGTAGCCTGTAGCCCTACCACTGTGGTGTCCAATTCCATCAGATCTCGGAAGATAAGCAAGGTCGGGGCTGGTTAGTAGTTGGGAGACCACCCGGGAACACCAGGTGCTGTAGGCTTTGGAGAAAGACCTGGCAACCCACTCCCAAAAAACCATCAGCCATTGAAAACCCTATGAATAGCCCAGAAGCACTAATAATAATGTTTCACCTGTTGTACAAAGGGTCGCTATGAGTTGGACACCGACTTGATGGCACCTAACAACAACAACAACAAAAAGTAGTGGGTGATTCAGTGGCTTCAGACTACTACACTTTCCTTCTTTCAAGTTATGTGGCAAAGCCTTAAACGCAGATGAATAAGGCAAAGGTCTTCCTCCCTATATTAAAATGATGAATTAACAAGGCTATATGCTGAATCACCTGCAGCGTTCTACCCTGGCATCTAATCTCATCAGATCTAGGAAGCTAAGCAAGGTCAGGCCTGGTTAGGACCTAGATGGGAGACTACCTGGGAATACTGGGTGCTGTAGGCTTGGGAAAAGGACCTGGCAGCCCATTTCCAAAACAATCAGCCATTGAAAACCCCACAAATAGCAGAGAAGCACTGATAATAGTGCCAAGCACAGCAAAGTGTCAGGTAGTGATTCCTTCTGTTGTACATAGGGTTACTAAGTCTGACCTGACTCAACAGCACCTAACAAAAGCAACATATGCTGGATTAGCCTTTTACTTTTCATGAAAATGGTACCTATCAGAAGCAAGACCTCCTTCTCAAAGAAAGCATGACCCCCAGGGTTTAAGGCTACATAGAATTTCCTGACTGTGATCCTGAGGTAAATATCAACAGAGTTAACCATGCTTGTTTTTTGGTTTTGTTTTTCAGTGATACTATTAGGACTACCTGGATATAGTTCCTTAGTTTCTACTGTTCTATACTAGCTCCATTTCCCCCACTGGCCATGTTGCTTTCTGTGCCTGATTTTGCAAACATGGGGTTGCTTTAATTTTAAACTCTTACTGAGGTTTCAGTTTTGTTCTGCTTTTTTTTGTTTTTCTCCAGGATCACCTACACAATGTGGCAGCAGAAACATTTGTATTCTTGACAGAACCTCTGAGTCTAATGCTACCTAATGTTTGCCAAAGTATAGCCTGTTTGAGAACTGAGATTTTTTTTTAACCCAGTTAGCTAATAATCCTGAGTACTGACCATCAAGGAACTTAGGATACTTTTATCCTAAGTTCTTTTATCCTAAGATACTTTTATCCTTTTCACTGAAAAGTTTAAATCATTAATCTGAGGGAGTGTAAATTTCTGAAGTGTATTGGAAGAGCTGAGTCTGGCCATACCCAGCCTCCATGGTCTTGTTCATAGTGCCTGGCTACCACCTCACTCCTGATAATCCTCCTGCACCACCAGCTCCACAAACAGACCTCTCCATCCAGTAAATAGTAATTCTACCTTCTCAAGTGTTCCTAGTGAAAATCTTATTGCCACTGTCTCACAGCATATACCCAATTCATCAGGAAATTCTGATGGCTCTCTCTTCCAAATATGATGAGAAGCTGATCATTTTTTACTTCGTCTCCAGTGCTACCACCTTGGTTCAAGCCACCACTCTCTAACGTGGATTACTGCTATAGCCTTCCAAATGCTTCTACCCTTGAGCCCTCAACACTAGTTTCAATAAAGGGGAAAACCCATGATCAGAAAGCCAGAGCATGTTGCTCTCCTGCTCAACATCTTCCTGCCTCACTCAGAGAAAAAGTCAATGTTTTCATAATGATTTACAACATCCTATGTACTCTGGCCTCAACCACCTCTGACAGACTCCCTTCCTTCCACACCTCCAACCACTATGACTTTCTTGTGGCCCTTTCAGCCTCTGAAGCTTAATTTCCACCTTCTGAATTTTTCACTTGCTGTTCTCTTTGCCTAGAATGTTTGTTTCCTAGATAACAAGCTGGGGTGCCCCTTTATCTCAGGGAGACTTTTCCTGGGCACCCTAGTGTAAAATGTAAAATGCAAACATACACACACACACACACACACACACACACACACACACACACACACACATTATCCCCCTTCCCTAATTTACTTTTCTCCATAGCAGTGCAGATCTTCATCTGCTAAATTGTATAACTTACTCAGTTGTGTATCTTTCTTCTCTACTAGAAAATAAGCGTGGTGTTCTGTGCTGTACCTAGAATAGTTCCTGGCAGGTAGAAATGCTCAAATTCTACTTACTGAGTGAATGAATCAAGTTCACTGCATGAGGTGATAAAGGAAGTGACAGACTGAGATTGTGACTCTTGAGGGTATCACCTTAATCATCACAAATTTAAGAAATATTTGGAAGATGAAACAATGCACAGAGCTGACTTTATTTTAATGCAGTTGTATGGCTAAGTTGTGAAAACTTGTTCAAGAGATTTATTGAGCTGCTTCCTCAGATCAAGGACACTTAAAATTAAAGGGCTCTGAGTAGCTCAACTTGTCAGACCACCTGGTGACGCAAAAGATTGTTCTTCCATGATGTGACAAGACATCTGCACACACCAAAACTGAAACTGTAGGCAAACACTGTGGACAAGATCAAAAGAAAAGAAAACACACACATGTACACACACACACACACAGTGTTCTGTTTCTCACTAGATGTATGAACACAGCAACTGAACATTGAATTTCCTTTTCCTAGCTGAGCAGCACCCAAACTTTATGGGATCACTAACTTAAGAGAATACTATCAAGAAACCAATTTCAAAAGGTCACTATTTTTTATAGGAAGGAATCACATTTTCACTATGTTTGCCTCTGAGATAATATCTCTCAGGGACAGGTCTGAACTGTCAAGAACGTACCTCATTGGCATGACTCATATTTTCATGATGAAAACACAACAGCTAAAAGCAAAATCTGACCAACAAAAAGTCAATATTCATGACATTCTGAAGATGAATTTACAAAGCTTACAGCTATCCTAAAACTTCTGACGTGCTCAACTTTGGAATGAAATTACAAACCCTGATTCTGTGAAATGCATTCTTTTTAACGAAAGAGCTAAAATCAAAGCAGGAGCTATGATCTGTGCCATAAACCTAGAGTCATTACAAATTGTGACATGCTTGACTAATAATATACCCTATGGTTGTAGACTACAATTGTTTCTTAAAATGATACTTTCCTATCATTAGATTAACAATGCCACATGCCCAGGTCCAGGCCTTTAACTTTGTCCTTTTGGAGAAAACAAGTTTATTAAATTATTTTTCAAACTGATTTCTAGTTAATTTTAAAATCATACTATCATTAATCTGTTTCACATCACCAAGAAATTAAATATCATAATGGGCCCATATGAACAAAGCCTGAAATTCTATGAACAGTATTATACCAATGGTAATTTCTTAGTTTTAAGAAATGTACTACAGTCATGGAAGATATTATGATTATGAGCAGCTGGATAAAGGATATACAGGAACAAGCTGTACTCTTTTTCTCACCTAAACTAAATTTAGGTGAACTAAACTAGTTCACCTAAAACTAATTCAAAACAAAAATTAAAAGAGCATTGTAATTTTAGAACCACAACAAAATTTCAGCCACTTTTAGGGTAGTGAATGCAAGAAAAGCTAATGTCAAAGTTGGTGTAATTTAAGGTTACTAATACTGAATAAAGAAGGATATAGAAATTTGGAATATGTGAACTGCCAAAAATAGATACAACTGAACAACAAACCTTCTATTTATCTATCACAACAAAATATAAACACCCTGAAACATAAATAAAGGAAAACCACCTCAGAATAATAACAATGCTCATATCTTGCAGTGTTAAAAAGGTCAGAATAAGCCATTATTTCGACTAATACTGGGTATGAACGATATTCTAAATTTGGGAAAAGATTTAAGGTGTTTAGCAATTATCTCTATTTGTTAGAATTGTGAGTGATTATTTTAGTTCTTAAACTTTTCTCTACAATGAGCATGTAAAGATTTTATAATCTAAACAACAAACATAAGTATATTTTGATCTTAATGCAAGTGATCTAGAGCTGAAATAACAGGAGGCTATTTCTGTTCCTGCAAGCTCTCACACTCTTGTTCCCTCCTTACCCTTACCATCTGCACTGGTTTGGATTCTGATCAGTTTTTCCCCTGTCTACTGCATCATCAGTCAGGCGCCCAGACCCCTCCACTCATCTCACTTCTATTTTTCCCACTGTTATGAGCTATTTTCCTGAAATTCAGGTTATAACACATCACTTTTCTTCAAAACAAAACTAAACCTAAACAACAAAAACTCTACTGGCTCTCCCCATTGTCTAAAGAAGAGAAAATAATACTCTGAGGGTGAAAGGATTAATTGAAGCCAAAATTTCCAACTGATTTTTCAAGGCTTAGCCTAATATGTCCACCATATTTAGCCCCCCAAAAACTAAACCTTGCCACAAACTCAGTACCTATCTTCATGCTTCCTCCATGCCTTTAAGTTACTTCCTCATTATAAAATCAATTATTTTGGCTAACATTTTCTGAGCGCTTAATGCGCTAGGCACAAGGCTAAAGGATTTGTATACAAGTTTCTTTCATAGTCTTCTTACTAACCCTTAAGGGGCATGTCCTACTTAATAAGGAAAGGTCAGAGACATTAGCTAATTTTCCCAAGGTTGCTTGACTAGTAAGTGGTCATGTAAGAGCTTGAACTCCAGGCATCAAAGTGCAAACTCTGAACATAATCTTCTTTCTAACTTCAATGCTTTCATCAAGTCTCAGAACAAATACTAATTTCTAGTACCATCCCTTATTCTTCACATTAGAAATGATCATCTTTTCCATGGACCCATATGACAATTTAATTTCCTTCTGTACATCTCATTTCATCCTGCCTTGTATAGAGGTAACAATTTTTGCCTGTAGTATCTATTATATTCAAATGCTCTGAGGACAAGAACAGCTAAATTATTATCATGTACAAACAATATGGTGATGACTTACAGAAATTATCATACGTCGAGGTTGATAGGTAGCAGTACTAATAATGAATGTCTGCCAAAGAAGACCATCTTATTCAGAGGAAATCAGGTTGAATTCTCTCAGTTGTTTAAACATTTTTTTCAATTAGACATACATAAAATTTCAGCATGCACCAAGGCATAGTACAAAGAGCACAGGTGTTGAAGCTTGGCAAACATATTTGCCAACCCTGGCTCTATTACAAAGAAACTGCTGCATGACCTCAGGGCAACTCATTTAACCTATGTGTGCTTTAATTTACTTGCCTGCAATAGTATTGAGGCTAACCGTAACATACATAAAATACATAGCACAGAATAGCTAAGTAAATACCTGATAAGTAGTTAAGTGTTACTATTCGTTGGTTCAATAGTATGTTATTAAATTCTAGGTATGAGAGCTTGTTTCATGACCAGTGTGGACTAAGGAGGAAGGCTTTCTGAAAGGAAAAAATATGAGCTTGCTCATCAGACCTGCATTTGGATAGAAGAGAGAAAAATTCCAAATAATTAAAAGCAATGAGGCAAGAGTGCAGATGCTTATTCAAAAGGCCAGTATTCCTCGGGCCAGATGAATAAACTGAGAGAAGAATTCAGAGGGAATTTTGAACATGAAAATGGCATAAAATATATATTGTTAAACAGAATGTATGTAGAAAAGAAACTTCATATTGCTTAAGAGAAACATCCAGTAAAATGAGAATCAGTGGTTTATCTAATGAATGAATGAATGAATGAATAAGAGTTTACTATAATGAGAATAATGGAAGAAGGACGTGGCAACCCACTCCCAAGGCAATCCCGAAACAGTCAGCCATTGAAAACCCTATGAGGGTCGCTATGAGTCAGACTCAACTCGACAGCACCTAACAACAACAACAACAACAACATAATGAGAATAAGCAAGTCTTAGAAGGGAGGGTGTTATTCTTTACTGTCGACATAGTGGACTGTGGAGATGAATGGACTACAATCTGGTTTTATTAATGTGTGAGAGCTGTGTTTTACCATTTTTGTTTTTCCAGTTCTAAATTCTTTAATACCATTATTCAATCTTTTTATCTCTAACACCAATGTCAGTATTCGTACCCTATCCTGTCTTTGTTGTTGTTGTTGTTAGGTGCCGTCGAGTCGGTATCCGACTCATAGCGACCCTCACAGGGTTTTCAATGGCTGTTTTGGGATTGCCTTTGGGAGTGGATTGCCAGGCCCTTCTCCCATTTATCCTGTCTTTAAGTACCATAAAAAGCCGGGCGCGGTGGCACATGCACGCCTGTCATCCCAGCAGCTCGGGAGGTGGAGGCAGGAGGATCGCAAGTTTGAGACCAGAGGCAGTCTGCATAACTTAGCAAGACCCTGTTTCAAAAAGTGAAAAAAAAGAAATGGGCTGAGGGTGCAGCTCAGTGGTCCAGCACTTGCAGAGCATATGAGCACAAGGCCCTGGGTTCAACCCCCAGTACCGCAAAAAAAAAAATAATAATAATAATAATAATAATTTTAATTAAAAAAAAAGTACCATAAAACACATTTGTATGCACAGAGAAATAACAACTCAGAAAAGTACTACAGTCATTATCATATGATGCATAAGTATGGATAAAAAGCAGAAGACAACAGGATTGAGGGTTCCTTACAATTTTAAAATGCTGTTTGATCTCTAAAGGGCTTCAGAGCTAGGAAATGTCATTTATTATTAATATAACTTAGAACAATAACAACAAAAACTTACATCTATATTGCTAAAAAAACCAAAGGCAGCAATTTCAGACCAATTAGCCAAACTGGCTAATGAACTAGGAGGAAATGTACAATGGTATGAACTAGCATTGTTCTATGACTACAGGTAAAGAACTAGACAATAGATCCAGAACATAACATTTACTAGCAATTGACTCAGGTCTTCGAGATTCCTATTTCTTGAATAAAACTCACTCAGATGCAATTTTACACAAATCCTCTACCATGAAATGATACATGAGCCCAGCCTCCTAGTTTACATATAGGTTTTTCAAACCAATAGGTATTTGCTCATTTAGAATTGGAAAAACAAAAAAGAGAAAACACAGCTCACAAGCATTAATAAAACCAAAATGTAGTCCATTCATCTCCACAGTCCACATTAACTATGTCAACAGTAAGGAATAACACTCTCCCCCTCTAATTTATCAACAATGTACATCCTAGAAATAAATTTTGGTAACTCTTACTCTAATCAAAATTAACTTACCCTAAAATCACAATCATCAGTCAACAGCAATAGTCTATGGTAAATGGAGAAACATCCTTTGAGAATAACAATGTTGCTGTTGAAAATGTACAAAATGTGCCTCTGGTCTCAATTAAAACATGTCGAATGAAATTCTTCTAATACTTAATGTGGTACAAAATAATATTTGTTTTTCCTTTTACTATCTATTTTCATGCATGTATCGCAAGAAAGTCTCGAGGCTTTGAATTTGCTTTCACCTCTTAGCAGATGAGAACGGTCCACTTGCTTTCACAAACTGTATTTTCAATTGACCAACAGGCCATTCATCAATCTTAAGTGGGATTTGGGGTACTTAAAATAAAGATAATAACACAAAATCTGTGCTATAATCCCAGCCAAGTAATCCTGGCCCTTTAATCTCTATGAATTGGTTTCATCATGTGTAAATTAGTTACATCTAATATATAAGGTCACTCTTCACCATGGCTTCAGATTTTCTGCCCTGAAGGACACAGGCAGTTCTCTGATTAGAAGGAAGTGCATGGAGATGCCTCTGCACAGCACTGCACTAAAGACTGTGAAAACATGTCTATCAAAAATGAAGACTTAATAGAGATATTATCCCCAACTATCCCCAAGAACCTGCCTTGATCCCAGTACTGCTTATTGTAGTGATTACATATTATAAATGGGAAAAATGATGTGGGGAGATACCAAGAAGATAAAAAATCAATATCTACAGTATAGAATCATATAATATGGGCAGTAAAAAATTATATGGCTTCTTCTTTAAGTTAACTCAATAGAAAAAATCTAACCTTCTAGATTCCTAGGATAATTTAACCTTCTTATAGGAATTCAACTCAACACTGAACACCTATTATGTGCAAGTTACTATATTAGGTACTGCTGAACCCTGGCCAGGTGTGTGTGTGTGTAAAAATAGCCCCTCACTGTGAAACAGAACAAAATAATTTCTACACTAGAAATACAAAAATATTACAAGAACAGAGTACAGACTCCCATAATCCTAAACCTAACATTTAAGGTCACAGTTTATCTTCTGGCCATAACTCACACTACAGATAAACAGACAAGCTAGACTTCCCAAATCACTTTTGTCAAACAGATCATGCATTTCAAGCTTCTATGCTTTTGCTCATGCCATTCTGTCAGCTAGAATTCCTTTGGGGCTAGGGTTTAGCTCAGCTGGTAGAGTGCTCTTCTGTGCTCTCTGAGGCCCTGGGTTCAATCCCCAGCACTGCAAAAAAATGGGAGAAGGACCTGGCAGCCCATTCTCAAAACAATCCTGAAACAATTAGCTATGGAAAACCATATGAATAGCAGAGAAGGATGCTGGGCATGGCACAGTATGGGGGAGTGTTTAGTTCTGTTGTGGATTGGGTCACCATGAGTTGGACTAGACTTGATGGCACCTAACAACAACAACAAAGAGTTTCTTTACCCATGTCCCACTAACATTATTATTCATCCTTCAAAAACAAATTCCATTCTTTTTCTCTCACAAGCCTTCCCCAAGCCCAGCTGGAATTAAGGGAGATGATTTAAAAAAAAAAAATCCCCCCAAAACTCAAAACAGAGAATATATAGGAAGAAAAATGAAAAATCTGTACCCAAGGAGCTATAAGAGAAATATGAGATGAATAATTTGTCAGAGCTTTCTAGAAAACCATCATCCCATGCTTCACAGAAAATTAACAAGCCTAACAAGGTCCAACAAGAGGAATCCAAGAGGTGACAGAAAGCCTGTCTCAAGACTCCCAGGATAACAAGAAAACCAGCAGCAGAAATTTGAGAAATGTGTCTAGGAATGACAAAACTGAAGGACACTGAGCCACAGTAGGCTCTTTCATCTATTATTACAACACAAATAAGAAGCATGTGAAAAGTTAACTACCTGCTACGCAGATGATATCAAAGAATAGAATTTAGTTTGTATGGTTTTAAGATATTACAAAAATTAAGCACTTAACTCTAACAGAGGGAACCTAAGTCTAAAAAAAATACCTTTGGCCAGAAACTGGCCTATCTCATCCAAAAGGCTTTGAACTAAAAATAAAGGAGTAGAAAGAAACTATATGAACTGATACTAAACTGCATAATTCATTCAACCAACACTGACAGACCATCTCCTCAGTGTCAAGCATGCTTCTAACAATGGGGAAACAAAAGTCAATAAAACAGAAAAAAATCCCTGAATTTATGGAACTTCTGGAGGGAGGAAGCCAGTAAAAATACAAAAATGGTTTCAGGTGATGATTAACTTATAGAGAAATACAGTCAAATAGAGACAAAGGAAGTGACAGGGTAGGGGTAAGTCTGAGGGAGCAAGACTGACAGTTGTGCCAGAGAAAAGAGGAAGGCCGAAGAAGAGGAAGGATCTTCACATGCCTGAAAACTTGAGCAGGGCCAGAATCTAATAAATGAGAAGAACTGTAGGGGGTAGGTGAAGTGGGAGGCAGAGGCAGAGGCAGATTATGGCAGAGAGGAAGCCGAGATAAGTATGATGGAAGCCACTGGAGGGAGAAGACATGGAGTCTGAGTTACCTTCTTGGTCACTCAGGTTGCTGTGTGAATAAAGCACTGTAGGCACCTAAACTCAATATGGAGATGACGTGGGTGGTGGAAGCAAAGTTGGCACATGTCAGATATGATATGTGAACAAAGATTAGAGATAGTCACAGGAGAAAATTTTTAGAAAAAAACACATTACATATATGGGCTCTACTGTCAATACTATAAGCGCAAAGGACGCTCATGCTCAAAACTTTGTGGTTAGCAATTCTTTAATATTCTCCATCCCACAGGGGAGCAGGAAATGTCTTGACTATTGCTATAAAGCCAGGCACAATGCAGGTATTCTGAAAGATTAAAAAAAAAAAATCGACACTTTAGCACAAGTAAGAAAATAAAAATTAACAAAATTTAGTAGAATGAGATGTGAACATGGACCTGGAAGCAATGAAGCCCTAACAAGTCAATAGGTCAAGGAATTCAGAAAGAACCCTCAGTTGTTTCAAATAGACAAATTTACTGAAACATTTACTGAATGTCTTCCACATGCTACAAGTACAGTACAATGACAACACAGAGAAGTAAGACACCATATCTGCTGTCTCCCAGAGAAGAGGTCACACTCTAGTGGTCCAGGCAAGTCACATGCCCAAGCACACAGACTTGTAGAAAGGAGGCTGGTAGGGAGCTCTCAGAAGCCTTCAAGAAACAGCAGAGAACCAGAGCACTGCCAACACCAAGAAACATGGCAGCACCTCACTTTTAGAAAGTGGAAAAAGTGAATGTCACACACTTTGCAACTAAGCATAATTTCAACATGGGGTAAAGTTCTAGAACAGAATATCAAAGGAAGGGTTTGTGGCACATGGAAAAGAAAAGGTGAACAGTAACAGCCAGCATGTGCACCTGAGCAAGCCATTCCTGGCTAACATCACATCCTTTTTTGATAGGAGAATGGAGATTGGGAAATACATGATGTAGCTGAATTTTATTAAAACTTGTTAACCCCACTTTTGACAGTACCTCAGAGAATAAGGGACTAAAAAAGGTTTCAATTATATATAGAATTGCTAGAATGGTCTTGAGAAAAGAGCTGACCAACTAAAGAAAGTGATTATCTGAAGAAGGGTGCTAAAAAGGAAGAAAAAATATTTTTCACAACAAATGAAATGGAGCCAGGCATGGTGGCACAGGCCTATAATTCCAACTACACAGGAGGCAAGATGATTACAAGTTTGAGGCCAGAGGCAACCTACACAATTTAGCAAGCCCGTCTCAAAAAAATTTTTAAAAGGAGTACAGGGTACAACTTAGTGGTAGAGCACTTGCCTAGCAAGTGCAAGACCCTAAATTCAACCTCCCAACCAACACTGAAAAAAATAAAATAAAATAAAAATAATAAATAATGTCAAAGCCAAAGGATACTGACCATGGGAGTTTCCTAAGGCAACAGACCAGCCAGACCATACTACAGTAAATACAACAATCAACGTGCTTTTTCCTCAATAAATATAAAGGCATACACGGCTTGCTGACCAAATCATCAGACGATAATGTCTTAAGAAACCAATAGCAAATATGTTGTTGTTGTTGTTAGGTGCTGTCGAGTCGGTATCCGACTCATAACGACCCTCATGGAGTTTTCAATGGCTGACTTTCGGGATTGCCTTGGGAGTAGATTGCCAGGTCCTTCTCCCAAATAGCAAATATACTGAGTAATAAAATCAGAATTCTAAAAGCTCACATGGTATACAAAGCTGGGGGAAAATCAACAGCTTTAAGTTTCCTGAGGAAGATTCAAGTTTTGTATTTGTGTTTTAAATACCTGACTTTACAAGAAATACCAGCACAAGAAGAAAACGTTGGCTTAGGGCTTCAGGAAGCATGTTTGCTAACATAAGTGAAGTTGCTAAAAAGGCTTATTCAACATTGTTGTTAGGTGCCTTCGAGTCAAGATTGTTTTGGGAGAGGATTGCCATGTCCTTCCCCTGTTTTTGTAGTGCAATATTAAAAATACACAAGGATGAAGTGCCTACAAATTGTTTATTGAGCAGCTTTTTGTGCATGACACTGTAAGACAACTGCTAAACTATAACTCAGAAGGTAAAACACTTGGATAGCATTTACAGCAAACGCTGACTAAATGAACAAATGCACTGAACTTTCCTCCCTTCCAAAAGTCACTTCAATGACAGTAAAAGGCCTTAAAACATTTCCAACTAGGAAGGTGATGAGGGAGAGTAAACTGACCAAAGTGATTCCAGAAAGCTGAATTTCTGAGCCATCAGTAGGAAAACAAAGGGAGCAAACCAACTCACGCCACAAAACTACCCCCAAATTCAGGAGTTAGTAGTATCATATACCCCAGGAGTTGGAGGTGACAGTGGGCAAAGAACAAGAGGACTTGTTGACTTATTGAAAGGTTGCTTAAGAGCAGTTAGATCCTTTGAACAGATGGGCAATACTCCTCCTGTCCAGAGAGTTGCACCACCCAGAGATACCACAGAGAAAACAAGGATTAAGTGGAAGTTTATATATTGAATATGAGACCAATGCCTACTATACCCTTTTTCTTGGTTTGGGTCTCAGAACCTTGGAAGCCAGACTATTTCCCCACAGAGAACTAGATGAGATTTCTTTGTAGAAATCTGACTGATCTAAAAGAAAAGTCAAAATGATACTGACAATTAGGGTTTCTCAAGGAAGCAGGCCAGCCATCTGCACCCCATCATAAATCCCAGAGACAACAATCCCATTCCCAAATAATACAATGCTTTCAAGTAATCTTTTAGAGCCCTGTCCTTAAATAATGAGCAGATAGCTAAGGATCATCAGGTATTTAAGAAATCCTTTAAATATAAGTAGCAGAGAGCAGCAGAAGAAAAAAAGATGTCACGGATGCAGAGAGAAGTGAACTTAAATACACACACTTACCGATAGAGAAATAAGAACAGATGACATAAAAACAGAGAGTGTTGAAGAGAATAGCAACAAAGAACCTTATGGAATTGAGAAATTATAGCAGCAATAAAAATGGAATAGAAATACTGAGAGATAAATGGAGACAATCTATTTGGCATAGAATAAAAACAAAAGTGTTGAAAAATGAAAGAAAATCAAAGGGAAGTAGATAGGGGGAAAATCATAGGAAGAATACAGGAAAAAGAATTCCCAATTGCAAAATACGAGTTTCCATATTGAAAGAGCCCACACAGTACACAGCACAATGGATGAAAATAGATCAACATATGGCACATCATTGAAAAATGTACAAACGCAAGTTACAAAAAAAGATATTAAAAGGTTTTAGAGAGAACAAAAAGTGAATAAAAAGAATAAAGAATTAGAATGGAAGACCTCAAAAGCCACTCTTAAAAGACAAAAGACAATGAATCAATGCACTTAAAACTCCAAGGTGGGAGAGGCTGAGAAGATAGCTGAATGGCAGAGTTCTGATCTAGCATGTGGGAGGCTCTGAGTTCAATACTCTGCACTGCAAAATTACTGAAGGAAAACAACAACAACAACAACAACAACTCTAAGGGAACAAAAACTTCCAATGTAGAATTCTACATCTACTCAAACACTATATATGTATGTATGAGATAGCAATAAAAGGCATCAAAATTTTTGCTTCATATATCTCACTAAAAAAATGGATACATAAATGAGAAATTAGGAATGAATCAAGTATGATTAGCTCAGTAAACCAGCAGAATAAGGGAGAAATTAATGAATACTTTTCACTAATTACCCTAATTGTAAATGATCTTAGCTCTCCAATTAAAAGACACAGACTGATTTGCTGGGTGCAGTGGAGCATGCTTATAACCCGAGTAACCCAGAAAGCAAAGGAAGGAGTATCACAAGTTCAAGGCCAGAGGGAAGCTTGCACAACTTGGTGAGACCATATATCAAAATAATAATTAAAGATGGAGGATTGGGGGTGCAGATCTGTGGTAGAGTGCTTGCAAAGTATACATGAGTCTCAATCCCCCAGTGGCACAAAAAGATGCAGACTGGCTGAATGGGTTAAAAAACAAGATCCATCTGTTTGCTGTTTGCCAGAAACTTACCAAACTGGCAAAGACATAGGAAGACTGAAAGTGAAAGGACAGAAAATTATATTCCAAGCAAACAGAATTCTGCAAATGAGCAAGAGTAGCTACACTCAAATCTACCAAAGCAGACTTTAAGCCAAAATTAGTCAGAAGAGATAAAGAACGTCACTACATATTAATAAAGGGAGCAATCCATCAAGAAGTTATGATTGTGAATATATATGCACTGAATGTTGGTGCGTCCAATTTTATAAAACAAACAGTACTAAACATAAAGGGACAGATAGGTCCAGATACAATAATAGCAAGTGATTTCAATACCCCAAGTTATTACTAGATAGAACATCCAAACAATAAGTCAAAAAACACACTTTAGAGTTAATCTGTACCATGTATACATGTATAAGGAAAAGCAAAGGAACAGCAATAATTAAAATAACTGATAAAGATGAAAAAGTTAAAGGACTCATCTGATTTCATACTATAAAATTATAATAATCAAGACCATGTGTCATGTGGTATTGGTGTTAAGACACAAAAAAATGGATGAAATAATAGAAAATAAACCCATACACATTGTTGTTGTTAGGTGCCATCAAATAGTATCCGACCCATAGGGACCCTCATAGGGTTTTCAATGGCTGAATCCAATCAGGATTGCCTTAAGAGTGGACTGCCATGTCCTTCACCCATTTTTGCAGTGCTAGGAATCAAGCCCAGGACCTCAGACACTGCAGAATGGCACTCTACCAACTGAGCTAAATCCCAGCCCCAAACCCATACATACTGAGGTGGTATTTGGAAGAAGTACAAAGGCAATCCAGTGGAAACAGTAGTCTTTTTCAACAAATTGAAATAGAATAATAAGATAGCGAAATGCAAAAACAAAACAAAACTAAACTAAACTAAACACTCTCAACCAATTCCTCCAACATCTTGGCTGGCTTTTTTTTTTTTTTTTTTTTTTGCCATATTTGGGGGTTGAACCAGGGCCACACACATACTTTTCAAGTGCTCTCCCTGTAGGCTCCAGATCCAGTGCACTTTTTAATTTTTTTTAAATTGAGACAGCATCCCACTAAGTTACAGGGGCTGCCTCTGGCCTTGAGCCTATGATTCTCCTGCCTCTGCCTCCAGAATCGCTGAGATTACAAGTGTAAGCCACTGTGCCTGGCTTATTCCTCCAATATTACAGAAAAATTGACTCAAAACAGATCACAGACCTAAGTATAAAACACAAACTGGAAAAGTTTAGAAGAAAACATAGGAGAAAATAGTTACGACCTTGAGCAAGGCAAAGAGTTAAAACCAAAAGCACAATCCTTAAAAGATAAAAGTAATAAATTTCATCAAAATTTAAAATAAAATTAATTTCTAATAATATTAAAAATAATATAAATAAAAGTAATAAGCACATGAAAGGATGGTCATCACCACTGATCACAAGAAAAATACAAATTAAAATGAAATACCACTACATACCTATGACAAAAATTTAAAAAGTAAATTGATAATACCAAGTGTCGACAGGGATGTGGAACAACTAGAACTCTTATACATTGCTCATGAAAATGCAAAATGGTAATATGGTAAAGGCTTGCTCTCCAAGTTGGTGCTACTGGGAGACGGTGGAGGCCCTAGGAGGTGGGCCCAGTGGAAAGTTCTTAGCTTATTAGAAAGTGTGCCCTTGAAGTGGGTAGTGGTACCCTAACCCCTTAATCTTCCTCTTTCTCTTGCTTATAGGCCAGGAGGTGATTAGTTTTGCTCTGCCACATGCTTCCACCATGATGTGCTGCATCAGTTCAGGTCCAAACCCAATAAGAACTGCATCAGTCAATCATGGACTAGAATCTCCAAAACTGAGTCAAGATAAACTTTTGTTACAAGTTTATCTATCTCAAGTATTTGTTATAGTGATGGACGGCTAACACACTCTATGATCCTGAAATCCCATTCTAAGTAGTTAACCAAGGGAAGAGAAAACAGGGTCACATAAAATCTTGTAGGTGAATGTTATAACAGCTTATTAATAATCAACTCTAAACTAGGAACAATCCAAAATGTCCTTCAACTGATGGACAAACTGTAGTATATACATACAATGAAACACTACTCAGCAATGAAAGCAAACTGCTGATACATGCAACAACATGGAAGCATCTTTAATGCTGTATGCTAAAGGAAAGAAACCAAACTCAAAATGCTATAATACTCTATGATTCCATTTAAATGATATTCCAGAAAAAGGGAAACTATAGAGGTACAAACAGATCAGTGATTGCCAGGGAAGAAGAGGGATTTGACTACAAATTTGTAGTCTGATGCAACAGAACTAGTATATATTTTGATGGTAGTGGAAATTCCACAACTCTATGCATCTGTCAAAGCTCACAGAAGTGTACAACAAAAGAAGTTACTGTAAATTTTAAAAGATTTGGTCCCTAGAACCCCCACCCCCGAAATCTGAATCAAATTGACATCTGTGTAGTAGGCCTAGAGAGTACCCAGCCCAGACTAAAGTGTGGGAAATATATTCATGAAACTGAAAGAACCCCTAAAAGTATCTGACCTTACTCAAAGGTGATTCACGTAACTAGGCAAGAGACTGGAAGTCAATTAGTCATTAGTCCATTGACAACTTGGCTGGGGATATAGCTCAGTGGTAGAGGACTTGCATGGTATGCTTCAAGCCCTAGTTTCAATTCCCAATAACTAGGTAAACAGAAGAATAAGACAGCTATTATCTCCAAGGGCAACAAATGAAGTACTACATGACTCAGCTGTGAGAGTATTTACTTAGTCATAATGTAAAGACTGAACATTGATCCAAACAAGATCATGACACACCTCTAGTAGAATAAGGGCAACCTGCTGGAAGTATGTGCATTGGGTGGAGGCAAAGGATGGCATTTGAAGAGAATTCAATCTTCACCTTCCAGAGAGAAGACTGAAGTGAACACTGAAAAATGAAAAATAAGGAAATAGCCAAATAAGCATGTCAGAGATGCACAGAAGGGGGAAAGCAAAAGAATTAACTCAAAGATTGAAAAGTAATGGCTTCAGGGAAGCAAAAATGGGAGGCATTTTTGATGTTTTAAATGACAAGCACACTAGAAATGATCAGTTCTGTCAAACATATGCATGTATAGCACTCTTTTCCTTTTTTGTTTTCTGGTGACAAGGTCTCTCTGTGTAGCCCAGGCTGGCCTCAAACTCATATGGCTCCAACTGCCTCAGCCTCCCAAGTATAAAGGTATGTGCCATTACACCAGTCTTTGCATGTATGTTGTTGCTGTTGGGTGCTGTTGAGTTGGATCTGACTCATAGTGACCCTAAGTACAGCAGAACTAAACACTACCCAACACTGTGCCATGCACACAATCTTTGTATGTTTGAGCCCACTGTTGCAGCCACTATGTTTCTTCTCATTTTGAGTTATGCCACATCAGCAAAAGGAGGTCCCAGGGGCTTTACTGAATTCTCTTCATTAAGATCATATCTACTTTGTGGAGGCAACTTCCCCCAGTCATTTCTTGAATGCCTTCCAACTCAGGGAGCTCATTTTCCCACATTGTATTTGACAGTGCTTCTCTGCTATTCATAGAGTTTTCAATGACTAATTGTTTCAGGGCCTGCAGCTATACCACTGTGGCATCCGATCCTGTCAGATCATGGAAATTAAGCAGGGTGGGGCCTTGTTAGTACTTAGATGGGAGACAGCCTGGGAACACCAGGTGCTGTCGGCTTGGGAGAAGGACCCAGTAACCCACTATCAAAAAAAGAAAAAAACATCTGCCATTGAAACCCCTATGAATAGCAGAGAAGCAGTAACAATATTGCTTCTCCTGTTGTACATAGGGTCACTGAGTGAGACACCGACTCGATAGCACCTAACAACAACAACTGTTTCAGGAGTGAGCTGACAGGTCCTTCTCTCTAGTCTGGCTTAGTCTGAAGCTCAGGTGAAACCTGTCCACCATGGATGGCCCTACTGGTATCTGAAATACCAGTGGCATAACTTTTAGCATCACAGCAACATGCAAGCTCCCACAGCACAACAAGCTGACAGATATGTGGGGTTTGCATGTATAGCTTCAATAAAAATAAAAATTAAAGTCAATGTCCAATAAAGTAAAACTTAAGAATAAGGAAAAAAGAGGTAGTCCATGACAGCAAAGGATCTAGAACCATGACATCGAGGAATGGTTAGATACTCTAAGGGTGTTTTAAGTTTCACACATACACACATATCTTGGCACACAATAAAGGCTGATTGCAACTTCTCATTCTATCTGGCTAAAGGGTACAGAATAAGGACCAACAATAAAGTTACATGGAGTCAGGGCTCAGCCATGCAATAAGAAAGTTCTAGTAACTGTCTGAGAGTAGAACTGTTTCAGAAAGTAGTCAGTTCTCTGTTGCTGGGAGAACTTAAGCAAAGCTTAAACAAAATCCACTTGGTTGACATGATTTAAAATTCATGGCTACCTTGGTGGGTTACACTGCAGACCTCTCCAGTCCATGGCAATTTGTGAGATTCTGTAAAAGGATTCCTTACAATAACTTTCTTTGAATTAGTACCATTCCAAAATAGGGTAAGAAACACTGCTAGGTGAAGCAACTTAGGCACCCAGTACATCTGTGCTTCCTTTTCTGCTTACTCTATCACCTATCACCTCTTTTAACTTTTGATTTTTCACTTCAAAAGTCTTAAATATACCTATATTTGGTTATAAATCATCTAAAATGTGTTTAAAAGTAAACAAGACATAAACATTTAAGGAGTAGAAGAGAAAATGTATTTCTGAGTGGGAGAAAGCTGGACTGGAAACAAAGTAATCTCATGTAGTGGTAAGAAACAAATTAGAATTGGGCATTCCTGGACCCTATGATTCAATGGCCCTAGATCATTAAACAGGTCAGTGAACCTAGTTAAGCATGAGACTTTGGGACTATAACAGAAACACTTGGGGGTTTCTGGTAGGGTGAAGAGAGATTATGACTTACTCAAATGCATAAGAGTAGCAGGAACCACCAGAGGTTAACAAAAGAATAGTTTTATTGTATCCTACTTTAAAAATTTCTACAGTCTGAGCTGGGAGAGGTGGCAAACGCCTGTAATCCCAGCGACTCAGGAGACAGAGATAGGAGGATTGCAAATTCGAGACCAGAGGCAGTCTGCGTAATTTAGAGAGACCTTTTCTCAAAAAGTAAAAAAAAAAAAAAAAAAAAAAAAAAAAAAAAAAAAAAAAAGAAAAAGAAAAAGGGCAGGGGAGCTGGCATGCAGCTCAATGGTACAGCACTTGCAAGGCATGCAAGCATGAGGCCCTGAGTTCAACCCCCAGTACGACAAAAATAAATAAATAAATAAAAATAAAAAGCCACTGCAATCTTCCTCCATCAAAGAACAAAACTCCGACCTTAGTTTAAAGGTTGGTCATTTCAACATGAAAATTAAAGTATTAAACATAATCTAGGTATCATTTTTTTCCATAGGACTGCCTTAAGAGTCTGTGTGACTTGTCTATGGGCATCTGAAGGTCTGTTTCTTATTTTCTACTCAAGGAGAATAGTTTTCCTTTTGCTTTGTATCACTGGACACAATAAATTTATCCTAATTTGACTGAGCTCCACCCTCCCAGTTAAGCAGACACAAATCATACATCAAGAATAACGTCTAAATTCCTCTAGGGTACTTCTATATTTCTTAGTTTTGAAAATCTGTTTGGAATCTATGAAGAAATTATCACCTCTTTATACCTTCCAAACCAGAGTAATGCTTGACCATTTAAGAAACAGATTCCGCTGTGCTTGGGACAAAGCCTCTACTCCCTCCATAGTTTCTCACTTACGGACATTAGAGGGCTACAAAATGAGATGTAGATTAAAATCATGTGTGGATTCGGAGTTGAAGGTTGAGAGAGCTCCAAATACCATTAGTGTCATAAACAAAAGTTTTAGTCTCTGAATACCTGCATTTGTTCAACAAACGTTTATTGAGAACCTATTACCTGTTTGGGTCTATATAACATCAACTCTGTCCTCCATTCTTTCTCCAAGAAAAGAGTCAGCATTTGATCAGCAGATCCCATCTCCAGATGACCATGTGAAGTTTTAAGTGATCACTGTAACTTCCCCTAGCTTCTCTACAGCAGTCTTGGAGGAAAATAGAGGAAAATCCCAAAGTACAAATGGCTAGTTCCCCTTGCTCCTGACCTAGGTGTTTCCATAGCAGCTCAGAATCTGAGTTTCAAGCTTGAAGGTTTCTTTTGTACACCACTTACCTTTTCCTTAATTTCCTTTCTGATCTCAAACCACCCATATGAGAAACAATGCACATGAACAGCTTTTATTATGCTTTAATGACTTAAAGTTTATTCACACTACTTGGCTAGTATTTTCAAGAATACGTTGAAGTTTGTGATGTGCTCGGACTATCTCAAATCTAAGGAGTGGTTAAGTTATCTGCTCTAGCAAACTTCTCATTTGTCCCACCACATTCACTTTAGTTGTCATTCAGAACGAACTTGAGAAACAACATCTCAAGCAAGTATCTCAAGTATCTCAAAGTGTGCTCAGCAGGACATTCAATATTTCAATATGTAATGGAAAAACAAAAAACAACAACAAAACTTAAAGGATTGATAAGTCCAAGGAAGGGCAGGTAAGCAAAGTTAAAGTGATTTCCTGGGTGGTGGTGGTGGTGGTGGTGGTGGTGTTAGGTGCCTCGGAGTTGAATCCAACTAAAAGTGACCCTAGGTACAGTGGACCGAAACACTTTCCAATTCTGTGCCAGGCACATGATCTTATTTATGTTTAAGCCCATTGTTGCAGACACTGTGTCAGTCCATTTGGTGGAGGGTTTTCCTTTCTTTCATTGTCCTGCCACTCTCCCAAACATGAGTTCTTTCCCCAGGGATTGGTCCCTCCTGACAACATGTCCAGAATACATAAAAAGCAATTTAGCCATTCTTGCTTCCAAGGAGCACTATGGTTGCACTTCTAGGACAGGTCCGTTGGTTCTTTTGGCAGTCCCTAGTATATCCAATAATCATCTCCAGCCCCATAATTCAAAAGCATCAATTCTTCTGTCTCCCTTGTTCAATGTCCAGCTTTCACAACCATATGAGGTGACTGAAAATACCATGGCATGTGTCAGGTGCACCTTTGTCTTCAATGTGACATCTTTACTTTTCAAAACTTTAAAGAGATCTTTTGCCACAGCTTTTCCCAAAGCAATGCATCTTTTGATTTCTTGACTGCTGCTTCCACGGGTGTTGATTATAGAACTAAGTAAAGCAAAATCATGGACGACCTCAATCTTTTCTCCATTTATCCCTCCATTTATTTATTCCTGGGTGTGGAGTAAGGAAATGACCCTTTAATATGTTAACATGTACCATGTTAACATGTACCATGACTTTTTAAATGAGGTGTGTTGGGGGGTGTTGAGGAGTGGTAAAGAATGAGCAAGAAATTCTCAAACTTTTCAGACCATAGAACCTTCTTGTAGAGGAACACCTTATAGCCCTAATGTTTCAGAAGAACATACTTGGAGACACTCTGATTAATATATGATTGCAAAAGTATCTGTAACTTTAAGAGGGATAGAATGTGGAATATCTCCTACCAGAGCAGAGAGCAGCTTAAGGAGCAGATTATCTTTTCTGGCCAGGGAGTCTCCCTGCTCCTTTTGCTTCCTAGTATCTCAAGAAAAAAATATTTCCACTTTGTCTTGGTTTACTTTCTCAGATTAAACTAAAATGTAACAATTTTTAAAATATCACCCAAAGTAGAACTGCCTTCTTTGAAAATGATGGCAGATCACCTAGGAATACCAGATGCTGCAGACTAGGGAGAAGGACCTGGCAATCTGTTCTGGAAACAACCAGCCATTGAAAACCCTACGAATAACAGAGAAGTATTGTCAGTAGCGCCAGGCATGACACAGTGTCAGAGTGTTTCCCTCTGTTCTACATAGGGTGGCTATGAGTCAGACTCAACTTCATGGCACCTAACAACAACATTAAATGATTATTTCCAAACCTTCATAATTGAAATCTGCTTCATTTTAAAAGTGAGGTTTAGTTAAAATAAATAAATAATTTCCAACTCTTACCCTGGTGGTGAGGATATGTGCCTTTGTAATTTGATCTTAATGTATGTGCTAATCATTTGTGCTACAGACTCAACTTCACTGTGGCCATTTTCTTCACCCTTTCCTTTCTTACTGCTCTCTAGGGCCTTGTTGAAACGCAATATTAAATAACACAAGCATCAATTACATTAACCCTTACAGAGGCCATGATTCTCCAAAGGCTTACTGAACACAGAAATACATACATTACATTCAAAACTGTTTTCTCAATGGGCATAGTAGCACATACCTGTAATCCTAGCATTCAGGGGGCTGGGGCAAGAAGACTGCAAGTTCAAGGCCAGCCTAGTTTATACAGTGAGATCCTTTCTCAGAAGAAAAACAAAACAACAACAAACCTTATATTCTCAAGAATCAGTGAGTTATGAGGAAAGGACACAACCTTAGTCATATTTAGTAAACTTACTGCATAAGAAACTTGTTCAGACTTTAGTTCTTAGGAGAAAATGAGGGTCCAGGAGGAAATGCACAGTAGCCCCTGGAATCTCAAGTTTTATAACACACACTCTTCACACACACACACTTATGTAGATGCTGCTCCACACTGTCATACCCTGACACTAGTTTGAGGCGTGCTGATTTAAAAACAACCTATGCACTCTTTAAAAAGAGAATAAATAGCACATACAATCTTTGACAAAAGTGACATATCTAAGGGCCACTCAACATGTCAGAGGGAAGATAATGCAGCAGGAAATGCGCTCATCTGGAACTATTTTAGGCTTTATTCCACTTGAGTGATCCTGGGCTATGTAAATTTTCTGAACCTTGGTTTTCTCATCTGTAAAATGGGGCTAACACAGATATCCATTTCAGAGATATGAGAATAAAATGGGCAATATATATAAAGTACTTTGCCTGGGGCCCTCCAAACAGTTTTCTTAGGTGCCTTCAAGATCTGAGTCACAGTAACCCTATGCAAAACAGCACAAAACTCTGCAAGACACCATGCCATGCCTGGCACTATGTCATTGCTTCTCTGCTATTCATAAGATTTTCAATAGCTGTTTGTTTCAGGAGTGGGCAGACAGGTCCTTCTCCTGATTCTGCAGTGCTGGGGATGGAACCCAAGGCCTCAGAGTGTGCAGAGCAAGCATGCTACCAACTGAGCTAAATCCCAGCCTGCAAACAGTAAGTCTCCAGTAATGGCTGCCCATCACTATTCTTGCACTCACTGCCTCGCTCGCCGTCCTCATACCCAGTGCCCTTTCCTTCCCCACAGAGACCAGCCATCCATCCTTAAAGCATTGCCTCCATGTTCATGACTTAGCATTTTCTGAAATACTATTTGGGGTCTTCAGTCAACTATAGGAAACACTAGCTAGAGGTATTGACATCACTGTCACCTCAACTCACTCCATATGAAGTTGAATTAGAA
Organism: Pedetes capensis; assembly: GCA_007922755.1. Classification (NCBI taxonomy): domain Eukaryota; kingdom Metazoa; phylum Chordata; class Mammalia; order Rodentia; family Pedetidae; genus Pedetes; species Pedetes capensis. The sequence continues at coordinate 41,835 of VMDO01001383.1, forward strand.
ACTTCTGTCCTACCTCTCTCCTTTATCCTTGCTAGCCAGATTAAGTCAGGAAAGTCTGTCCTATTTCAACTCATAAAATCTCTTCTCTGTTTCTCATGTTTGGTTTGATTATCTAAACAGCTTCCTCAGTGGCCTCTGCCTTCCATGTCTCCCACTTCAAGCACAGGCATACTATTAGTCTTCTTTAAAAAATACTCAGAAAACCCCTCCATGGTTGTCCATTTCCCACCTCTTGAAATAAGAATGCCTTCCGTACACATAATATCTCTCGTCTCTTCTCTGGTCAAGTTTCCTTTCCACTGACATGCAGCAACTTGCATCTGCTTCCTTCCCCTGGATCAAGCTGTCTTTTCCTCTGAAATGTTCTCTCTTCTTTCTCCTTTTCTACTAAAATCTGTCTATCCCCCCACTATTTCTAAAACCACATTCTAGGACAGAACAAAAGTCATTTTCAGGAAGTCTGCTCCCTGACTATTACATTCTTTCTTTATTTCCCCATTTCCAGAGCACCTGACTATTCAATTTAGCCTCTCCTTATGATTGCTGTTTCATTTTTAGCACTCATCTCCTTGACATAACTCAACATTTTTGGAAGTCAGAGCCCCTATTCCAAAATTCAAACACAAGACTTTTTTAAGGGGAGGATGAGTGGATATGAGAACATCTGAGAGATTTAGTTTACCTTAATATGGTAATTGCTGAGTATTTTCATAGTTTATACAGTTTGCTACTAAGCCTATGTTATTGTTACATGCTTTTGAGTCGAGTCTGACTCACAGCAACCCTATGTACAAGGGACAGAACACTGACACTGTGCCATACCCAGCACTACTGTCAGTGCTTCTCTGCTATTCATAGGGTTTTCAATGGCTGACTGTTTCAAGAGTAGGCTGCTGGGTCCTTCTCCCAAGCCTACAGCACCTGGTATTCCCAGGCAGTCTCCCCTCCAAGTACTAACCAGGCTCAAACTTGCTTAGCTTCTGAGATCAGAGGCCAGGGTGGTACAGCTGTAGGCACTAAGCCTATGAGGTAGGTGTTATTAGTGTTTTCATTTTCCTGCTGGTGAAACTGAAGAAATAAAGATTAAGAATTTGGCCCGAATAACTCAGCTGGTCACAGAACTGAGACTCAACTCCAAACAGTCTAGCTATAGCCCACACTCCCTGCCAGTACATAATAATATTCAATCCTCTGGATTCTAATAGCCTTTTAGAGAAGAAATAGAGGAGGATTTTCTCTGAAGAAGGTAAAAAGCCACTCACCCATTAAGGAAGGGCCATTTAGTTGGGAATAGAGAAGTTAGCAGGCTAAATTCAAATGAACTTTATATTTTAAAAAGGAAAAAAATTTTACACCAGAAATATAATGCTTAAATTTGAACTCTTTTGTTATAATAAATAATGCTATAATAGGAAAATTCTTACAGGTAGCATTACTACACTTTTGGATTACTAAAACAAAGGATATCAACCTTTTAAATAGCTTTTAACATATGTTGTCAAGCAGTATCCCAGGAGGCTCATTCCAATTTATTCAGCAAATCAATAAAGTATATTTGAGTCAAAACCACATAGGCAATTAATATTATTCTGTTAACTTTTACCAAAGTAATAGGTGTAAAAGGGTGCCTCTATGCTTTAATCTGAGTAGCAGCAAGACTGAATATCTATTACAGAGATGTATTTGGCACACTGAAAGAGTGTTTCATAGAGATATTTTCATAATGATGTGAATCTTCAGGTTTATTATTGCATATTTGTAAAAAAAAAACCTGAAAACAGGTCAATTAAAAACAGAAAATAGAGGCACTTTCTTCTTATCTCCTTACTCTATCCTCGTATATTGTACTCAGTAATATAGGTCCAATAAGTGTTGTTGTTAGGTGCCGTCGAGTCGGTATCCGACTCATAGAGACCCTCATAGGGTTTTCAATGGCTGACTGTTTCGGGATTGCCTTGGGAGTGGATTGCCAGGCCCTTCTCCCATTTTTGCGGTGCTGGGAATTGAACTTGGGGCCTCAGAGACTGCAGCGCAGCACCCTACCCACTGAGCTAAATCCCAGCCCTACCAATAAGTGTATCAAGTGTTAATAGAAAGAAAAGGAAGGATAATGAAAATTTTAGAGAAAAGAGAAAAAATGAATACCAGTCAGATAGAGATAAATACCCACAAAAGTGAGATTTTAGAAAAGACAGAAAGGGAAATTGAGGGCTAGAGAAGGAAGAGGTTCTCTTAACCCTTAAGGTTCTCTTGGGGACAACTGCTTCCATGAATACTAATTAACTATTTAACCATTACTCCAACCTCAGATGCTCTTCTTCAGCTTCAGCTGTCCTTGGGTCAGACTGGGAAAGAGACATTGGGAGTAGGCAAAGAAGAAAGATGGACTTGTACAGTGGCTAGAGCCATCTCCCTGGGGGATAAGAAAATAACTGTGTGACTTTCAACTATGCACTGTGAAAGGTTTTAAATTAGAGCTATGAGAAAACTGTAAGGCAACACTATAGAAGTGTTATTCCATAGACAGAGGAAAATGGCAAAGCTATGTAGCAGATACTACTGGCTGCCTTACCCAGCTTACCCAGCGTGTTCTCTCTCTCTCTCTCTCTCTCTCTCTCACACACACACACACACACACACACACACACACCCCTCTCTCTCTCTCTCTCTCTCTCTCTCTCTCTCTCTCTCTCTCTCTCTCTCTCTCTCTCTCTCCACACTCCTTACTTCTGCCTTGCTGGCAAAGCCCTACCTTTGTTCTGGTGACGCTCCACCCCCTATATGATTCAGAGGAAATACCAGTTAGTCTAAAGCAATTACTGGGTCCTTTGCCTTCCCTTGCTAGATATTGGTTAGGAATTCGTTTGTAGCTCTAATTCCTATTAAAAGAAAGCCAGTGGACATTGTTAGCTCAGCAAAATCCCATAGGAAAAGCCACAGCCATCTCAAGATTAGTGTAAGGGAAAGCTGCCTTCCTTAAAATGACAGAAGAGAAATGAGAGAACCCAAGTCCCTGCCACCAAGCCACTGAACTAGAAGACATGCTCTACCTCTAACAGGACAAATAAATGTTGCTTAATGTTTCCAGTATTGAGATTTAAAGATGTTTTGGGTTTTGTTGTTGTTGCTGCTGTTTTTACATCAGGGATGGCATAAATGGCTTATCATGAAGAATCTTAAAAGATCCTGATCATCATTATAGTATCACAATGGCACAAAATAAACATCACTGCTACTTAAACATCTTAAAGTAATCATTTCTTTTCAATTTTTCAATTTTCTTGCTGCTTTTCCTTAAGATACACGTATGTATCCAGAAATAAAACATTTATGTTTAACAATTTTCAACATATCCGGCAACCTTAAAAACTAGAATAAAAATCACTTTTAAGAGTTTCTCTATTAAATAAATGTTTAATAATAATGTTTAATAATGTTTAATAAATGTGGGATGTCATAGAAAGCACGTAAAATGAATATTATTTTGTAAATATGTACATAAAATAATTCTAGAAGTTTATCAAACAAATGTTTGTTAAGTAAGTCTTATACAACTATTGCTATTATGAAACTAAGAAGGAGTCCAACAGGAGGATGTGGGGGGAAAACTGACACCCCTCCCTATGGAGTATATCAAAACATACTAAAAAATCAAAATCTCTTTTTGAAAAAATACTGAATTTAATACAAAACATAAAATGCAAATTTGGAACATTATATTGTGCTACATTCCAAATAAAAGATAAAAATATCAAAAGGGGAAATATATTACTATGTTTAAAACCTTAACCACAAAGTTAACCACAAGCTGATTAAGAGTGCTACCAAGATTTTTGTTGAGAATCTTCTTCTAAAGAGGAATTTGTCACTGAGCATGGTGACACATGCCTATAATTCCAGCATTCCAGAGGCTGAAACAGGAGGATTAGGACCATGAGTTTGTAGCTAGTCTGAGTTACATGTCAAGACCCTATCTCAATAGCACCAAAAAAAAAATTGTCCTTTAAAAATTTTTTGCCATATTGAATTTTAAAGCACTAGAGTTGCAAAGGTAGTTTAGGTACATCCACTGGTAGAAGGAAAGAGAATATTTCTTGTTGTTGTTAGGTGCCTTTGAGTTGGGTCTGACTCATAGTGACCCTATGTACAACAGAATGAAACACTCCTTGATTTTGTGCCAGGTACAGGATCTTTTTTATTTACACCCATTGTTGCAGACACTGTATCAATCCATCTAGTTGAAGGTTTCCTTTTTTTTCACTGACCTGCCACTCTCCTAAACATAATGTCCTTCTCCAGGGAATAGTCTCTCCTGATAACATGTCCAAAATTGATAAGATGCAGTCTAGGCATCCTTGCTTCCAAGGAACACTCTGGTGGCACTTCTGGTAGAACAGATCAGTTGGTTCTTTTGGCAGTCCATGCTATATTAAATATTCATCTCTAGCACCATAATTCTAAAGCATCAGTTCTTCTCCTGTCTCCCTTATTCAATATCCAGCTTTCACAACCACATGATGCAACTGAAAATACCATGGCACGAGTCAGGCACACCTTCATCTTCAATGTGACATCTTTACTTTTCAACACTTTAAAGAGGTCTTTTGCCACAGCTTTTCCCATTGCAATGGGTCTTTTGATTTCTTGACTGCTGTGCTGATTGTAGAACTAAGTAAAGCAAAATCTTGAACCACCTCAATCTTTTCTCCATTTATCATGAAGTTGCTTACTGACCCAGTTGTAAGGATTTTTGTTTTGTTGACGTTGAGGTGCAATCCATAGTAAAGGCTGCGTTCTTTGATCTTCATTAGCAAATGTTTCAAATCCTCTTCTTAATTGTTTCAAATATTTCATGAGTATCTACCACATACATGGACCAGCTAAGCACAGAGAATAGCAGCAACATTCAAAGCAGACAAGGTCCTCTCTTCATCAACTCAGTCTAGAAAAGGGGTCAGCAAACACTTTCTGTAAATGGTCACAGACTAAACGTTTACGTTTGCACACCACAAGGACTCTGTCACAACTACTCAACTCTGCCACTACTGAATGAAACCAGCTACAAACAATAAGTAAATGAAGAAGTATAAATAGGTCCTGATAAAACTTGACTTATGGACAATGAAATTCATATTTCATGAAACAGTATTTTTCTTTAGATTTATTTCAACCATTTAAAAATACAAACACTAGCTGGCAACCATGGTGAACACCCGTAATTCCAGCAACTCCGGAGGCTGAGGCAGGAAGATCACTAGCTCAAGGCCAGAGGCAGCTTGTGCAATTTAGGTAGACACTGTCTCAAAATAAAATATTTAAAAGGGGGCTGGGGATACAGCTCAGTGGTTGAACACTTCCTTAGCATGAGCAAGGCTCTGGATTCAACCACCACTACTAAACAAACAGCTTGCAAGTCATACAAAAAACAGGTTAATAGGTCAGATTTGGTCCATGGGCTATAGTAACTGTAGAATTATATGCTTACTACTATTAAGTGCTCGGGCTGGGATTTAGCTCAGTGGGTAGAGCGCTGCGCTGCAGTCTCTGAGGCCCCGAGTTCAACTCCCAGCACCGCAACAATGGGAGAAGGGCCTGGCAATCTACTCCCAAGGCAATCATGAAGCACTCAGCCATTGAAAACCCTATGAGGGTCGCTATGAGTCGGATACCGACTCGACGGCACCTAACAACAACCTAACATTAAGTGCTCAACGGGAAAACACATAAAACTATGGGGAGTTTTATTAAGAGATACCCTGGTTTGGAGGATAAAAAATGTGTTTTCCAAGGAAGTGAATTTTAGGCTACAACTTACATAACCAGCCAAAGACCAGAGAAGAAAGCAAAGAACCTTTTAAACAAGTGAGTAGCATGCAGGAATGCCCTGAAAAACACAGGCATATGACTGACTGAAGAACCTGTAAGGTTGAAGCACAAAGAGTAAAAAAAAAGCATGGAAAGATGACCCTTCAGAGTCAGTGACCAGCACAGAGTCTTATTAGCAAAGGCCAAGTGTTTCTGGTCTTTGTCCCAAAAGCAATCAGAACTACTAAATCATTTTAAGTAGGAGAGGAACACAATCAGCTTTGGGTTTTTCAAAGATCCTTCAGACTGCAGTATAAAGAAAGATCAGAGGGAGTATGAATGCATAGAGGGAGATCTGTAACCAAGGTACTAGCTGGAGATGGCAGAGGCTTGGACCAGGGTGCTGGCAATTAAGCTGAAAGGTAAGAGACAAGATATGGTGATTAGCTCGGAAGACTCAAAGGCAATTTCCCTTCAAGATTCAGGTTTCCAGAATCAGGACATTAGTGTCATTCAGTGAAGCAGACATACTGAAAAATACTCGGGGGTAGGGGTGAGGTTGGGAAGGACAAATTTTGAGTTCAGTTTCAGTTTTAGACAAGCTAAGTTGAGTTGCCTATACTATGTTATAACGTCAGTCAGTTGCTTCTAACAATCAGAGGCCAGGACAAGGTTTGTTTCAATTCAGTGATTCCATTTGGGAGTTGTGAGCATACAAACTGTAATTGAAACCACTGGAGGAGATGAAATCACCTAGAGAGAGGGTAAGGAACAGTGGTTCTCAGACTGGTGGCACATGAGAATCAGCACTGGAACTTACAAAATTCTTGATGCTCAGGCAGCATCCCTGAACCAATTAAATCAGAATCTCTGGGAGTGGGACCCAGGCATCAGCGTTTTTTAAAGTTCTCCAAGTGATTCTAATGTGTAGCCAAAGTTGAGAAGAAAAGAACTGAGACATTAAGAATTAACAGTGAGCACCGGGCGCCATCCAGGCACGGTGGCATATGCCTGTCATCCCAGTGGCTCAAGAGGTGGAGGCAGAAGGATTGCAAATTCGAGACCAGAGGCAGTTTGCGTGTAACATAGCAAGACCCTGTCTCCAAAAGTTAAAAAAAAAAAAAAAAAAAAAAAAATTGGGCTAGGGCGCACTTGCAAAGCATGCAGGCACGAGGCCCTGGGTTCAACCCCCAGTACAAAAAAAAAAAAAAAAAGAATTAACAAAGAATTAACAGTCAGAGCAAGAGATCACTAGACTAATTAGGTTTCTAGTCCCAGCTACATCATAATGTACCTCTCTGGCCTCAGACTACTTTGTGTTTCTAAGTTCTAGTTTGGATCAACAGAAAAGTGAAGAGAGTAGAACTGGTTTATCTCTAATATCTCCTGGAGTCTCCAAAATCCAATCCAAGCTTACAAAATTGAAGTATTTCATTCTTCCTTGGTACTTTGGGGAGAAGGGTATCAACCAACCAATGACCACTGTCAACCAATGACCAATAGTAGAATATGTTTTTATAAATAACTATCTTTCCAGGCCAATAGCTTGTGGTATTTTTTGTCTTTTGTTGTTGTTGTAGTTGTTGTTTTGTTTTGTTTTGTTTTTGGTGATGGTATTTGGGAGTTGAACCTAGGGCCTCATACATACTTTGCAAGTGCTCTACCACTGGGCTGCAACCCTAGTTTTCTATGTTTTTATCTTGAGGCAGGATCTCAGGCTGTCTCTTGCCTTGAACCTGCAGTCCTCCTGCCTTCACCTCCTGAATCACTGGGATTACAGGCATGAGCAACCATGTCCAGCCAAACTAGGGCATTGCAGGTGCTGAGCAAATGCTCTGCCACTGAGCTGTAACTCCAGTGTCCCCCCTTTTTTTAAAATTTTGAGACAAGGTCTTACTAAGTTGCACAGCCTGCCTCTGGCCTCCACTCATGATCCTCCTACCTCAGCCCCCTAAATGACTGGGAATACATGCATGAGCCAAGGCACCAAGCACATAGCATTTTTAAATGACAGAACTGTTAACATATCAAATAGTATAGATGACTGTGTTTGTGAAACTTGGAAGCATTCCCACTGGACTAGCTTTGCCATACTATATGGTGTTACTGCCCAGCTGGTAACTGCAGGTGGTTCAAAATGGTAGCATGAAATTTTATTTGGGGGTGGTGGGTTTAGCTCAGTTAGCAGAGTGCTTGCTTCATATGCACTGAGGCCCTTGGTTCAATCCTGAGCATCCCTCCCCCACCCCCCAAAAAAAAGAAAAAGAAAAGGAAATTTCACCTGGAAATTCTTTAATTCAAAATTGACCTTTTCTAAAGATTTTTTTAGGTGAGCTGTAATTTAAGATTTAGGAACTATACACGGGAACACAGAAAAAGCACACAACTCAGATTCAGAAGACCTGAGTTGAAGTTTAGATACACCACTTAATACCAAAGTTACTTCAGTCATGTTTCCTAATCTCCAAGTCTCAATTTCTTAAACAGTTGAAATGGAAAGAAAATCAACTGGAATTATTAGAGATTAAAATATGAAAATGACTGTGGAAAATATTGATGTCTATTTCCCAGCCAATTTTGACATTAACTTTTGATTTATATAACTTGAGGAGTGGCTTCTCTATGCTAACAGCATAGTATTCACAAGGAAAAAAAATCTTTATGCCATGACTTTTTTGCACCTTAGGACAAGTTTACTTTCCAGATTGTATTTTATTTTACTTTATTTCATGGCACTTGGGGTTGAATCCAGAGGCTCACATAGACTTTGAAAGTGCTCCATCACTGGGCTGCATCATCAGCCCATTTTTAACTTTTTTTTTTTTTAATCTTGACAGAGTCTCATTAATTATGCAGGCTGCCTTTGACCTCAAACCTGTGATTCTCTTTTCTCAGCCTCCCAAGGTGCTGGGAATACAGGTGTGAGCTACCACAGTTGGCTGAAGGTCATACTTTACTTGAACACTTAGTCTGTTGGTAATTCCCAAAATACTCTTCAAATTCCACAAACCAAGTATAGACAACATTACTGAAATTCTGTTAAGGTACAGTTAACATACTCAAATGCTAACCAGTATTTTTGAACCATTTCAGATTGTTTTTCCATTACTCAAAACAAAATATGAGAGCTACAAGTATATAGACCTCAATTTGAAGACCCAGGGACAAGACAGTAGACAAAAGTCTTCTAAAATCAGACAGACAAGGGGTAGTTTGTTCAACTGGAAATATAGTCTCTCTCCTCTCTCATTTCAAAGGTTAGAACTGAAGGACACAGAACTTCAGAGCACTGGCAAAATCTCCTGGACTCCAAAGCACTATGAGAAATAATGATCTGGCCATTAATGACAACGACTTACAGCAATTTGCTAAGTAATCTTTCAAAAGCCTCCTTCTTTTAAACTGGTTTGTCAATGGGAAAGAGCATTTAATAAATCTGAAGATTTACAAGAGAACTTTGAAGTTTAACATTGTAAGAATAGAAATTATGTCAGGTTATAACAGATGATACAAACTATGGAAATATGGGAATAAATTTTAAGAGTCTTAGGGAGGATTAGTGATGTAAAAAGAAACTAAAAGTAATCTTACTTTTATGTTGCTTTCAAAAAGCCTTTTAGGCAAAGGCTATCATCTATTGCAGTTTTGAGCCAATGTATAATGGTAAAAGCAAAATAAAAACAAAAACAACAAAAAGAGTTCTGTAAGAGCCCTTACAGACTCACTAGACACTTAAGATTCTTACATGTACATATCAGATACAGCACAAATTATTTTACCAATAATTCATTCCTACATAAATGAAATACTAGTATAGAATGACACTTTTAAATTTTAAATCCTAAAATAGGATAATTATTTTAATGGGAAATTATGATGCCCAGATAGTGCCAAGAAAATAAAATACTAGGAAGATTACAAGAGATAAAAGTTCGAAAGACTATAAAATCTTTCACGAGCATATACAACACAGCAAAGACTATGAGGCAAATATATTTCAAAAGTGAATCACTACTATGAAAAGAAAATGTACTTTATTTACATTGGTAAAGTCCACCAAAATTTCAAAGTTGTTAATGATATCACTGAGAAAAAGCTAAACTGGGCTGCAGATTATCTTAAAGCACGTTGTTTCAATGTACTATGTAAACTCTTTTAAGATGCTATAGCCACAACCAGGTGCTATGGAGCACACCTGTAATCCCAGCAACTAAGAAGGCGGAGGCAGGAGGATAGTGAGTTGAAGGTCAGAAGCAGCCTGTGTACCTTGGTGAGACCCTAACTAAAAAAATAAATAAAAAGTGGGCTTCAGGGGCAACACAGTGCTAGAGCACTTGCAAAGTATGTGCAAGGCCCTGGGTTCAAACCCCAAGTACTGCAAATGTTATAACCCCACTCAAACTAAAATACACACATTGAGCAGGACATTAAGAGAAAAGGAAAAACTCTCTTCTGTTTTACAAGCTAATGGTACCACTGAGAGACTAGGAATGAAAGTGGAAAAGGCAGGTAGATTTTAGCTTACACAGTCCAAGTTTGAATTCAGAGAAGGATGGCTTGGTGGAACTAGTCAGCCAGACCATGGAAGTAAACACTGGTCAGGGCTAGATTCATACTTAATGTTACTTGCTGGCCAGATATTCAAAATTGTGACCACTGCCAAGCTATTATGTAGAAGACACAGTGTGACACTGCAGTAAAAACAAAGATAGGAAAACAAAGGAGTTCCTACACCAATGAAATTTATAATCTAACAGAAAGGATGAAACAAACATATTCTGCCTGAAAATATATTCAAGGCCCCTAAGAGAGGATCAATGACGTGGAGGTTTACATCTGAAGATTTACAGTTGCATGACTACTTTGTTTCAACACAACACATGTAGATACAATAGCATTCTAAATTACTGGTGCTTTTGAGAGGAGTGCTAAAATACCAAGAGACTGGTAACATTTCACAAATGAAGAATGAGGCCAAAAATCTCAAATAAGAAAAAAAAAATATGATGTCCACCTCCTTGGCACAAAATCTGTTTCCTCAATGCTCCACTGAACATTACAAGTCCCTAAAGCTGAACTCAAAGGCATGTAACAGCTGCTGATAGGTTATAGGAAACCACAGGGGGAAAAAAAATCCACATGTTATGTATACAGCATGGCATGAAGAAAGCAGTGGCTGGGAGAAGAGGAAAAAGCAAACACGAATTTATGTGACAACATTCTGAAAGTATGATGTGGAGTTAGACAAATGCAAGAACTACTACCTATTTAAAGCAGAGTTCTGGTGCAGAATTCATCCCTCCCAAATTAAATTTTTCATGCACTGACCAAGCCATCCATAAACTATCAATACTTTCCGGTCTTACAGGCATTTTACAACTAAAAGAGAACGTAAAGTAGCCCAATTCTGAAAAGAAAGGCACTGTGAAAGGCACCTCTTCAGTGAAAAATATATTTAAGTAAATATTAAATGAACAGTACTGAACTAGGTGGCCCTTCCGCCCTGAATTCCTAACCAGTTGAAAGGTGTGTGTAATTTTGCACGTTTATATGCTAATATGATAAACCTAATCTATCTTTCCTTAACACCAACCACTTACAGTTTTTCTTTGCTATTCTAACTGAATGGGAAGGTTTAACTACCTAACCAATCAGCCTAAGAACTGGACAAATAGGATATCTAATAAAGGATAAATGTCTTTTGCTCGTCTTCAATTCTAGTCCTTTTCTATCTAACAGATCTCAGATTTTCAGAACAAGCATGCAGGTTATTTAAAACTGAGTTATATATAGTCATTTAGCAGCAGCAAAACACTTCTGGCATTATTACAGATGCTAGCTCTCTCGAAGATCCCCCCCACTAGCATTTTTCTTCACCAAGAACCAACCAATCTTTATTTCTAAAAACAAGCGCCTGTCCATCCGCTTCCCCCCTCAAAAAAAAAAAAAAAAAATCATAAACCACTGCTAAATTCTACCTTAATGAACCTGTGAAGATTATATCCCAGGCGTTGTCAGAGCCTATTTTTCATACACTACCACCAGACAGTTTGATGCAGTATTCCTGATTGCTTTTTATCGTATTTGTAAATACACTCACTAATCCACTAAATTAGGTAATTTACAAACAGGTCCTTTCAGTTATTACCGGCCAGCAGTCAAGTTCTATTACATTTGATTCTTATACAGTTGTCTAAACATTTCCACCGCGGTTAAAGGCTCAGATCGGAGAGAAGGAGGTTAGAGAAATTTGGATGGGGGCAGGGTGGAAGCTGGGAGAAATCTCTGCATCTCAGCCCTCAGCGACAACATCCAGTCAGTGCCCACAGAAAAACTAAATTCGGCACCTCTTCCTCCTGTTACACTGGCAACAAAGAGGGAGTTTCCGCAGCGCTCCCGTCACCCACCAGGTGCCCAATCTCCTTCTCAGCCCCGTCCTGGGGCTCCCGCAGGGGCCTCCGGGTGCTGCGAGGCCGCGGTGCCCGGGTTCAGGCACCAAGGGGGGATGGGGTGAGGAGCGAGCGGGTTGGGTCTGGGAAATGGGCCGTGGAAGGGCTCCGGGACCCGCTGGAGCACTTGAACTCGGCCGTGGGCGAGCGCCGGGCAAGGGAAGGGGGACGGAATATCTAATGGAGCAGAAACTGCAATCGGAGGGGAGAGAGGCGAAGCGCCAAAGCTGGGGTGCACCTTTTGGGAGCACCGAAAACAGTCGGCGGGTGGCGGGGGAGACTCCATGGAGGCGGGGGGAGAGGAGCAAGGCCCGGAAGGCGAGGGCAGGGGATGCCACCTCGGCGGAGGAGGCGCCTGTGTAGCCTCTACCTGCAGGCGGGCGGGACGAGCCGCTCAGGTGTGACCGGGAGCAGAGCCGAGGGCGCGCTGGGGGCTGCGCGCGGGCGCCCGCGGGTCGGCAGTCCCGGCAACCAGCGCAGGGGCATCGGCGGGACGCGCCGGAGGGAGAGGCGCGGCAGGGGTCTTTGGAGCGCACGGCGGGCGCAGGGAGCCTGGGGGCTGCGAGGAGCCTCGGCTGTGGGCGACTGCCGGAGGCGCAACGCGGGGGAAGCAACCGGGCGGGCGGCCGGGAGGCGGGCGCCCCTCACCTGCGCGGCGGAGGCGGAGCTGCAGCAGCCCATGGCGGGGCCGAAGAAGCCCGGAGGCGGCGCCGGGCGCGCAGCTACGCCCCGGAGCCCCTCGGCATGCGAGCCGACGGGCGCCCGTGGAGGGCGCGGCCTGGCCCCGCACGACTCGGCGGCGGGCACTCAGGAGGCGGTGCTGCTCGGGGCAGGCGCCGGCCACATCCCCCAGCGGCGGCGGCGGCGGCGGCGGCTGCGCGGCTCCTGCTCTGCTCCTGCTGCTGCAGCTGCTCCCCAGCGGAAAGGGACGGGCGGCGGCGACGGCACCTCCCCCTGCCCTCCGCCTCCCACCACCCGCGCCCAGTCCCTCTCCGGCTCCCTCTCCCAGGCTGCCGCCTCCTCAGCGCCGCGAGCGTCTCCCATCAGACTCCCCGCCCCCAGTGCTGCGCCGCGCGGACGGCAGGGCGGCGGCAGCCAGAACGAGGCCGGGCCCTAGGGCGCGCGTCGGAGGCTGCGCGGCGCCGGGCCCATTTCGCTGTAGCACCGAGACAGCGCGCTACCTCGGGGCGAGGGGCGTCTGGGGCTGAGGCGCCTGAGGACTCGACAGGCTCGCAGTCGAAATGGGGCCGGGTTGCTTCCGGACCCACGAGGCATGGGGCAGGCACAGGAGCTCTCCCGATGTCCCATCTGGGCATGCAAGCCGGGTCACTGAGGGCTTACTATGGCCCTGTCGTGTGCTTCATTATTCAGAAGAAAGCGTACAAAATAAACCTTCCCTGCTGAAGGAATAGGTGTTAGAAGACCAGGAGAAACAATCATCTGTTGCTACTGTCCCTATTTGCTGATGTGGAAACTAAGCCTTGAAGGGGACCAAGAATGTTATGAAATGCGCCCAAGTTGGTATTGTAACGAAGAGCTGGAAATGGGGCTGGAATGTAGCTCAGTGATAGAGCGCTTAGCTAGCATGCGCAAAGCAAACCCCCCCCCCCCCCCCGCTTACCCCCCATGTCACCTCTGGCCAAAAGAGCCAGAAATGAGGAGAAGGCAAAAAGTACTCCAGGCTCCCAAGTTAAAGCCATATTAGGTCTCAACTAAACTTTCTTGTACAGCATAGTCCACAAAACAGTAAGCAGGCATAGTTCATATTTAAAAGGTTTATGGAGAAGACACTAAGTTCCAGTGATTTACAAGGCTCTGGAAATAAAGAAGTGAACAAAGTTGCTGCTTTGTTATAGGTCTGTGCCTGCTAAAACAATACACTCTGTGGGTAGCAACAAGTTAGACATACTGACTACCTTCAGGAAATTTCCAAACCTAAGCGTCTTTAGAAATAGAGTGTTGTTGTTAGCTGCCATTAAGTCGACTCATAGCGACCCTCATAGGGTTTTCAATGGCGATTGTTTCAGGATTGCCTTGGGAGTGGATTGCCAGGTCCTTCTCCCATTTTTGTGGAGCTGGGAATTGAACTTGGGACCTCAGAGACTGCAGCGCAGTGCTCTACCAACTGAGCTAAATCCCAGCCCAGAAATAGAGTGAGGTGAGAACAATTGAAAGGTGGCAGGAATAAAATTATAGATGATGGCTAATAGTTAATATTAAGGAGTAATAGGCAGGAAAGAAGGGAATTAAGGATACTCTGAAGCCTCCTATTTCCTAGCCATATCTTCCCAGCCACCTAAAATATGAATATCAATGTAAGCTTCCTCTGAGACAAATGCCTTGATCTAGTAGTCAGTGCTTCCCTGTCAGGAAGAAGCAGAAGACCAGAATCATCCCTGCATTTAGCCATTTAGGATGACAAGGGCTATGTGAGACTCAGGCCCCCCGCACCCCTGTAGCAAGTGAAAAGGAGATTGTTCAAGGGATCCTCCTCCCTTATCAAAATCATAGCCATGCAGATTCCTAACCTTTTGAACTGTCTGCTTCTGGGCCTATTCCTTAGAAGGCACTGGGGAGACCATCAGCCCATCCCAGGTACAGACTCTGGGAATGTTTCTTTCCTCCCCTGAAGGTCCAAATTTCACTATGAAAGACACATGTGACCTTTGCTCTTTGCCAGCCGTAGTCCTTTACTACTGCCTGCCTTCACATCTCAAAGGTGTACTATCTTTAATATCTATGTCTACATTCTCTACCTTTAATAAACTATATCCATATTTTCTACTCCCCCACGTGTCTGTCAGATTGTGGTGCTGTGGGGCTTGTGATGCTAAAAGCTATGCCACAGGTATTTCAGATACCACGAGGGCCACCTATGGTGGGCATGTTTCAGTTGAGCTTCCAGACTAAGACAGACTAGGGAGAAGGACCTGGCAGCCCACTCCTGAAATAATTAGCCAATAAAAACCTTTTAAGTAGCAGAGAAGCACTGTCAAATATAGTGCTGGAAAAATGAGCCCCCAAGGCTGGAAGGCATTGGAGAAGCAACTGGGGAAGAGTTGCCTCCTTAAAGTAAAGGAGTGAAGTAAAACCCTGGGACCTCCTTTTGCTGATGTGGCACAACTCAAAATGAGAAGAAACACAATGTATGCAATAATGGGCTCAAACATAAGAAGATTGTATGCATGGCAGTATTGAGTAGGGTTTTGTTTTGTTATACATATGGTTGCTATGAATCCAATCCGACTTCACAGCACCTAAGAACAACAACAACAATGTATTTTCTACTATAATATGTGTCTCATATAAATCTTTTATATGCTGAGGTAATATCTGCTGTACTTGGAAGGTAGTTGCTGTCTGTCTCCCAGTGAGGCCTCCTGGACCTACCAGACTGTCTAATCCGCCTTCCTGGTAACATCTTTTGGTGCTGCTTCTCAGATTGCTCATGTAACATTTCTAAAATCTCCCTGAGTTTAGGTCTCTTCTAACTCCTCAGGACCCTCTTCTTACTGGCCCTTGCTCTCATCTTCAGTTCTTGAGGTCTGCCCCCCATGTTTTACCTGCACTCTGGTTTGTGGGAAGCCTGCCATGGAAATCTGGGGTAATTATGGGACAATGGCAGTGGCAACTCTCCTAAAGACCCCGTTTTGCCAGTCCAGACGGCTCAGGCCTGTGAGGGTAAGAGACATACTTTTCTTTACTCCTCTCCTGTTCCTACTAAGGCTGCTCTGTGGAAAGAGAACTGCTCCTCAGTAGCTGAGAACCTCAAGCTGAGGCTACACTTCAATGTGAGTCTGAAGACTAACAAAGGAAATCTCTGCCCACTGGTACTCATCACCAGGTATAAACTGAGCCTTATACCTCTCCCTGTCTCTCCTCTGGCCAAAAGTTCAGTAGATTTTTTAAAATTAGTGTCCCATGAGGACACCAAAGAGACAGGGTTTCCCCAGGGTTACATTCTCAATTCCTGGGTAAGATAGAATAACAAAGCTTGTCTGGAGAGCATATATAAGGAGGTGATTTTTCCAATGCCCTGAGCTCCTCTCTTTCCTACAAGAGAGCCCCAGCCTCAACCCCAGGGGACTGACTTGGCTCGGGTCTAAGACCCTGAGAAGTGAGTTCCTATAAGCACCACACTGAATCCAAAACACCTTAGAGAACGACCATTTTCCAAAATCTGTCTCTGTCTGTCTCTGTGTCTGTTCCCCACCCCCTCATCTCTTTCATCTCTCTCGTTTCTCTCCCCTGCCTGAGTGTCTCTCATAATGATAAGGCAGGAGATTCTGGCAGCCACACCCTGCCCTGTCTGGAGAACTTTTTCTCCTTGGAGACCATTTTTCAGGACACAGACAGGCCTACCAGAGTCTCTCCCTTTAAGTCTCAAAAGGTTAAGATAAGCTTAATCTCCCTCAGCCAGTTCTTCCACCCAAGAACCATTTTTGTTCAATTAAATTCCTCTTCTTAGGGTTAAAATTGTGGGGCTGGTATTTAGCTCAGTTGGTAGAGTGCTGCTCTATATACTCTCTGAGGACCCAGGTTCGATCCTTACCATCACAAAAATAGAAGGATGTGGCAATCCATTCCCAAAGCAATCTCGAAACAGACAGCCACTGAAAACCCTAAGAGGGTCGCTACAGGTAGGACCTGACTAGATGGGACCCTAACAACAACAGAGTTAGAATCAGGAATTTTTGTTCTTTTAGGTTTACAACTTCCCTTAGTGTATACACTGTGGTTCCAAGTTATAAGACCTTACCTATATGCCTTGTAATCAGAGCTTTCCCTACAGGGAACTCACTGACCTTTGGCACCATTCTTTTATTTAATCAGACCACTTACTCCTAAAATGTCCTTCTTACAAACTGGATATAATAGAGATAACTTGTTTCCTATATCAGATTAAAAGGTAATCCAGAGCTGAGTGCAGTGCCTCACGCCTATAATCCCATTGACCCAGGAGGCAGAGGTAGGAGGATTGCAAGTTTGAGCCCAGAGGCAGTCTGCATAATTTAGCAAGTCCCTGCCTCAAAAAAAGTTAAAAAAAAAAATGGCCTGAGGGTGCAGCTCAGTGGTACAGCACTTGCCAAGCATGCAAGCTCGAGGCCCTGGGTTCAACCCTTAGTTGAATGAAAATGAAAAATGACAAAAAAAAAAAAAAAAGGTAATCCAGACCCAAATAGTAGGTCCCCTATTTTGAGACACCTGTGTTACACAAGCCTGCTGCTGTACCACTGTGGTGTCCAAGCCTGTCAGATTTCAGAAGCAGAACAGGGTCGAGCCTGGTTAGTACTTGGATGGGAGACTGCCTGGGAACATCAGGCACTGTAGGCTTGGGAGAAGGACCCAGCAACCCACTTTCAAAAAACAATCAGCCAGTGAAAACCCTGTGAATAACAGTTGTTGTTGTTGTTAGGTGCCGTCGAGTCGGTATCCGACTCATAGCGACCCTCATAGGGTTTTCAATGGCTGAGTGCTTTGGGATTGCCTTGGGAGTGAATTGCCAGGCCCTTCTCCCATTTTTGTGGTGCTGGGAATTGAACTCGGGGCCTCAGAGACTGCAGCGCAGCGCTCTACCCACTGAGCTAAATCCCAGCCCACCCCGTGAATAACAGAGAAGCACTAATAATACTGTTTCACCTATTGTACATAGGATCGCTAAGAGTCGGATACTGACTCAATGGCAGCACCTAACAACAACGACAACATGTTACACAAAGGACTAGAGTTTAGCTCATTTGGTAGAGTGCTGCTCTGCACTCACTGAGGCCCTAGGTTCAATCCTCAGCACCACAAAAACAGCAGAAGGATGTGCCAATCCACTCCAGAAAGAATTCTGAAAAACCACCCATGGAAAACCGTATAAAGATTGCTATGAGTCACACCTAACTCAATGGCATCTAATAAACAAACAAACAAAAAAGAACAAATAACATGTTACATAAAGTACTCAATGTGTCCTAAAGGGAATTTACAGCCTCCCCTGTAGCTATTAGCTTCCAATAATACATTGTGACCAAGGACTGCAACTCCTTTTCTGACTGTTCTCATTTAGTCTGGATCTCTTCAGATCCTTATAGGGAAAGGTTATTGTTTTTGTTAGGTGCCATCGAGTCGTGCCCGACTCATAGTGACCCTTATAGAGTTTTCAATGGCTGATTGTTTTGGGATTGCCTTGGGTGTGGGTTGGCATGTCCTTCTCCCGTTTTTGTGGTGCTGGGAATCAAACTTGGGACCTCAGAGACTGCAGAGCAGCGCTCTATCAACTGAGCTAAATCCCAACCCCATAGGGAAAGGAAGGACATGTTATACCTAAGAGAGGCAATTATATACCACTGGCCAGGGATAAAACTGAGAGAAAATACATAAATATTGAGCCTTAGTTCTTCTGAGGTAATAAATATAAGATTTGAGCCTAAATTCTATTGAGCTAAAGAATACTTAATTCTTGCCAACTAAGTGAATAACATATAACCATTGGGCCTTAGTCCATCCAGACTAATAATTCGTGGTTCTTGCAAACCAAGTAGGTGAAACCTCCCTCTTGCCAGCTAGAAGGGCAAACTCAAGTTCACCATTGGGTCTTTTCAGGAATTAAGCATGCCTGCTACCCCTGATTCCCAGGGTCCAGAATGATTGGAGGGGTGCCTTAATCATGAAGTATCCTTCCTGTATTTTCTCTTCCAGATGGGTAACTTTCCCTTGGTTCCTAATGACTCACCCCTTAGATACAGACATTTCCTTTTCTATCACTGTGTGATCCCAATACAAATTAGGGGACCAAGAGATTCAACTAAAATATGTAAAAATTAACTATGATACTATCCTACAACAATGCACTTTTTATTAAAAAAAAAAAAAAGGGCACTTTTGGCCATTGCCTTATGTTCAAACTTTCTTTTCGATAAGGGAAAACCCAGACCTAGTCACCCTGCCCCCTGCTAAATCATTGAACCCAGAAGTTTTACAGCGGGGACCTTAAAGTAATCCTTCAACCACATCTGTTCGAATGTGTCCTCTCCAAGAAGCTATTGGAGAGTTCAGGCCCATAAAGGGCCAACAGTTTTTTTTCTCTATAAGACCTTAAATCAAGCAGGACTTGGGCAATTTTTCAGGTGATCCTAAATTTGTGTGTGTGTGTGTGTGTGTGTGTGTGTGTGTGTGTGTGTGTGTGTGTGTGTGTGTATGGCTTTTGACACCTCTCCCAAATTATCTTGGAAAGATGGCAACGTTATTTTAAAACAGACTCTCACTGACTCTGAAAAAAACCTACAATGACCAAAGGGGCTAGGCGATTTGCTCTGTGAATTCTAGATATCCCATGGGACCTGACACAGTCCCCTGGATCCCCAAGCTGGGATTAGGGTACTCCATATGATAAATGGCTAAGCCAACCTTTTTCTATTTGCATACATGAAGGACCAACAAAAAGAATAAAGTAAAACTCAGGAAACAGGCATGTATTATCTATGTGTTGTGGTTATGTTCTATATTTGTATGGTAACAAATTAACTTATAGATAACCACTTGACTTTTAAGTTTTGTTTTTGGGATTCTTGACAACATGGGTAAAATAAAAACTCAAAAGGCCCAGAAAAGTTGATTGTAGGCAAAAAGGATAAGTCCAATAAATAGCATTTAATCTTGGGAAATATGGTATTTTCCCAGGCAAATTAAAACTTGCCCCTTCAGAGAAACTCTAGAAAGAAGAAAGATTCTTCAGAGACCAAAACTAGCCACTACTGTGAAACTGAAAAGGATTGTCCCAGTGGAGTTCTAGGCAATCGAGATTTGTCACCTCTCAGCAAAGAGGACTTCACTGCAAGCAGTGAAAGCCTGCCCTCTGAAGAGAGGACAAACCTTCATTCACTCCTGTAAAGGCTGCCCTCAAGAACTAAAACCTGCCATGGTTTCCTGCCAAGGCTCTCACCTCAAGCAACTACAGATAACCATCAAGGTACCTCTGGGTGACTCCTGATGTGGCAGATATAAATATTAATTTCCTTTCAGATAATGAGGGCTTCATTCTGTGCCTTCATCAATTACCCAGGACCTCTTTCTAAGTAAACTTATGTAGAAACCAATGTTGATGAAAATGTCCAAAACCAAAAGATTCTTTCAAAATCTGTCTAGCTCCCTGCACTGGTAACCATGATGGATTATAAGAGACCAAAAGAACAGCTCCTTTATCATTCAGGAAAATAGACTAACATACCTAAGTGCAAACAGAAAAGAAACCCTTGAACTTTATTAAAAGTAAATAATAAAGTTCTTCTAATAACAGGGTGTGAGCCTTACACACAGCCAGCAAACGATGTATTACTACAGACCTAAAAACCAGGGTCCCCACTAGATGAGCTCTTTCCAGATGGAAGAGCCCCTATCAGATCTTCTTACTATACCCATTGTGGTAAAGTTACAGGGACATTCTTAATAAAATCTGTTTCTTCTGAGTTTCCACAGCCTCAAGAACATCCTCATGACAAAATTGTCTACTATGACAAAGCTTGTCAACTATGAAAAAGCCTGAGTTCTCTTCAGGAGAAAAGGACATCTCAACTTCTTTGTATTCAGAGATAAGTCTCATACGTGAACCTATCAGCAGTTATAATCTTCCTTTATGTCTCAAATTGCTTTGTGGTTTTTCTCTAGGTACTGCTAATGTCATCATACATCCTCAATGACTACAATCTTGTACTATTTTCCTTTTAATCTATGGAACCCTACATCTCTTCTTGGGGTTGTTTTGTATTTTGCCATGGTCTCAAAATGTAAGCATTGGTATACTCTTAACATACTAAGAGATCTCACCTTTAAACTTGTAGGTTAAGATAAAAGCACAACTGTCCTATAAATCACATGGCTTTAGATATACTTACAGTTGCTTAAAAGGAATGCTTATGCCATTATCAAAGTTAAACACTACGTGTGTGTGTGTGTGTGTGTGTGTGTATCTGACAATGCTGTTAATGTCAGTTGTGCTCTGCGTGACTTACAAAACCAAGTTTAGGCTATATTAGACAATACCCCTTCTCTAGGAGAGGTATTCTAAAAGGGACTTCCTATATTTTCCTAGTGGAAATAGATCATATCCATGGTAATAATAGCCATCATATCTCCAAAATTTGGGCCTTGTCTTCTCAACTTAATAGTAAAGTTTGTTTCTTCCAGAATCCAAAATATCCACTCTCAGTTGGTGACGCTTCAAGGATTCCAGCCAACATCACCAGAGAAACAACATCCCCTACCAAAACCTCTGGATCAATCCTTACCTTTTACTCCTTTGCTGCAGTGGCCTACTCACCTTAGTTAGCAAGAAAGAAACCATGAGTAGAATGTGTGCTCCATCGCAGAAGGAAGTAGCCAGACTTTCCTTTATCACCAACTTTCCTAAATGATGTTAGAAGGTAATAGGCAGAATGAAAAAGAATTAAGGAGCCTCTGTGGCCACCTATTTTCCAGCCATATGCTTCGCAGCCCCCTGAAATATGAATGTCAATATAAGCTCCCTCTGAGACAAATGCATTGGTCTAGTGGTCAGTGCTTCCCTGCCAGGAGGAAGCAGAAGACTAGAATCATCCTTGTATCTAGCCATTTAGGATGATACAGGCTATGTGAGACTTGCCTACCCCCAGCAAGTGAAAAGGACATTGTTCAAATGATCCTGCCTCCTTATCAAGATCACATCCATCCAGATTCCTAACCTTTTGAAATATCTGCTTTTAGGCCCATTCCTTAGAAGGCCTTGAGGAGTCCATCAGTCCATTCCAGGGACAGACCCCAGAAATGTTTCTTTCCTCTCCTGGGTGTTCAGATTTCACTGTGAAAGACATATATGACCTCGGCTCTACGTAGTGGTAGCCCTTTACTACAGCCCGCCTTCATATCTCAAAGGCATACTATCTTTAATATCTATGTATACATTCTCTACCTTTAATATTTATATATATTTCTCTATTATAATTTATGTTTCCTATAAATTCTTTTATATGCCGAACAGAAACTAATCAAGGTACTACGTGCTGCACTGGGGAGGTAGCTTCTGCCGGTCTCCCAAGGAGGCCTCCTGGACCGGCCAGACCTACTGATCTACCTTCCCAGTACCAGTAACAGAACAACATGTCAAGCACAGTAGATGCCATTTTCATGTCTCATTTTATCTTGTGAAAGAATGTCTCAAAGTAAGAATCAGAAAAGAGTTATTTGCAAAGATGCAAGAGAGTGAGACTCCAGAAGGACTGACTTTGCCAAATAAAAGACAGCCAGATTTCAAGATTTCTCAGTCTATGGGGAAGAAAAAGAGCACAAAAGTTGACTTTATATGCATTGAAAGAAAATGTAAGCACAGAAAATTTGGAACAGGGTTCTGGGAACAGTCAAAGAAAAGGCCAGGGAAGGAGGAGAATCCCTAGTTGGTATGGGCCATTGCCATTTCCTGGGTCCATGAGTATGGAAAAGTCGCTTCTCTGAACCTTATTCTCCTCCTCTGTGAAATGCTGATAACAGCCATGGTTGCAAGGAGTTGTTAAAATTAAATATCATGAGAAAGCAGATGGCAATTCAGTGAGTAAGCACTCAGCAAGTACTGCATAAGGTTACTGATTCTTCCTTACTCTTCCTATGCTACAATTTGACCAGAAGTTCCACCATGCTGTTAGGTAGTTAAGTAGTAGAAGGCTATGGAGGAGAATGGGATTAAAAAATGCCTCCACTTTAAGCCATGACATGGGACCCACCCCCAACATCAGAGGGAGCATCTTTGGATAATGTCTAGGGGCATAGTTCTAAAGGATCCTACACCCTTAATGAAATTAATGTCTGCCTGAGTCCTCAAGTTATGAACAAAGGCAAGCCATTCCAAGGCATTCCCCTAGGGGCCTATTCTTTTGAAATATACCAAACAAGTCCATTAATCTGTTTTGTAAAATAAAGACCCAAGGGTCCATGTTCCCTAAACCACAAAAGATCACTAAAGAATAGGAGATTTTCCCCTTGGCCTGTCTGGGGAGGGTGGAGCTTGGGTTTCTGTGTCCAGGGCTCACATCACACCAGGTGGGCTGCTGCTTTACTCAATTTCAACAAAACTAGGGGGAGAACAGAGATTGCTGCCTGCTCTCTGTGTTGTCTGCTCTTTATGCCAAGGTGTCAGCCTTGCATATCTATTCAAGGTGCTTTTCCTTCTAAAAGGTGCTCTCTCTCTCTCACTCTCTCTCTCTCTCTCTCTCTCTCCTTTACCTGGGGAACATCCCAATCTTAAATTGTTTCACCCTCAAAATTGAGGTTGCTTCAGGTTTCTTCCAGATTTCTCCAAGCTTTTCCAGGTACCTTAGTTTCTCAGTAACACCCCCGTGTAAAGCACTTCTCCCCAGGAGACACAGACTCAACTATAAGATTAACTTAGATCTTTGCTGCCAGCAATAACTCTCAACTATTGCCTGTTAGGTAGCTAGCTAGATATATCAACAGGTAAAATGGGGGAAGGAGGATTAAAATGACTCCTACATGTAGCTATAATGAATGAAGCCATGTTCTTGTGAGACCAATTCCCAAGAACATTGGAACACCATTATTCTAATGGGCTCCACATCCAAGATGAATAGCTGCCTGTGTATAAAAAAAATGGCAGACTATCCCAAGATATCTATTTGCCCATTCTTTTGAAATATGCCAAAGAAGTCAATTAACCCCTTTTACCTTGTTTATGCCTGTAGCCGTACTGCTATAGTGTCTGATCCTGTCAGATCTCAGAAGCTAAGCAGGGTCAGGCCTGGTTAGTACTTGGATAGGAGACTGCCTGGAAACACCACGTGCTGTAGGCTTGGGAGAAGGACTCAGTCACCCACTCCCAAAAAACAATCTGCCATTAAAAACCCTATGAATAGCAGACAGGCATTGGCAATAGTGTTTCTACCTGTTGTACATAGGGTTACTATGAGTCAGACACAGACTCAAGAGCACCTAACAACAACCTTGTTTATGCTGAGAGATTTGGTAAACAGCTACCTGGCCAACTGACTGGAAGAGATCCATATTTGTGCATCTTCCCAAAAAAGGGGATCCAACTGAATGTGGAAATTATCAAATGATATCATTCATATCATGCACAAGTAAAATTTTGGTAAAGACCATTCAAAAGCAACTGCAGCAGTATATAGGCAGAGAACTGCCAGAAGAGGCCCTGGAACTGGGGACATTATTGCTGATGTCCGATAGATATTAGCCAAAAAGCAGAGAATGCAAGACAGATGTCTACCTATATTTTATCATCTATGCAAAGACATTTGACTGTGTATATCAAAACAAATTATGGGATTCACCTACTGTTGAGGCCAGGTTCCGAACCGTTGCTGGACGGGAGCTGAACCCCAACAATTAACAACCTGCATTATGCAGATGACATAACTCTGCTTGCTGAAAGTGAAGATTTGAAATATTTGTCAATGAAGAGCACAGCATACACTATGGGTTGTGCCTCAACATCAACCAAACAAAAATCCTTGCAAGTGGATCAGTAAGCAACTTCATGATAAATGGAGGAAAAAATTGCAGTTGTCCAAGATTTTACTTTATTTGGTTCTACAATCAACACCCATGGAAGCAGCAGTCAAGAAATTAAAAGACACATTACCTTGGGAAAAGCTATTGCAAAAGACCTCTTTAAAGTACTGAAAAGTAAAGATGTCACATTGAAGACAAAGGCATGCCTGACTCATGCCTTGGCACTTTCAGTCACATCATATGGTTGTGAAAGGTGGATATTGAATAAGGAAGACAGAAGAATTGATGCTTTTGAATTGTAGTGCTGGAGACAACTATTGAATATACCATGGACTGCCAAAAGAACCAACCAATATGTTCTAGAGGAAGTGTAACCAGAGTGCTCCTTGGAAGCAAGGATGGCTAAACTGCATTTTATATATTTTGGACATGTTGTCAAGAGGGACCAGTCCCTGGAGAAGGACACATTTGGGGGAATAGTAGGTCATGAGAAAAAGGAAAACCCTCAACTAGATGGATTGATACAATGTCTACAACAATGGGCTTAAATATAAATAAGATGGAGTGCCTAGCGCAGAATTGAGGAGTGTGTCATTATGTTGTACATAGGGTCACCATGAATAGGACCTGATTTGATGGCACCTAACAACAACAATGACCAAACACAGACTGTAGGTCCTATACATCCTAAACCAAAAAAAACTTACTGAACCAGGGCTTTTCCAGGAGTAGCTTGAGTTCCCATGCTCAAGGCTCATGTCATAATGTGTGCCCAGGGTGAGGCATCCAGGGCTGACACCACAGAAGGCATGCAGTAGTTTAAACAAAAGCAGAGGGAACACATGCACACCCTCTTCCCTCCTCCTCTCTCCAGTGTCTTTCTCTGTGGTTCTCCTTCTCGAGGCCATCTCCACGTGAGCCACCCTTTCTCTCAAGTCTGCCATCTTTTCTCTCTATCCAAGGTACTTTTCCTTCTAGAAGCTTGCTTAATGCTTATGCTCCCTGGAAAAGTTCTGGAAAACTTTTTCCAAGTTCTTTTCCAGGTTTGTCTAAATTTCTCCAGGTGCCTCAGTTTTCCCCAGTAATTCTTCCTTAAAGGTGTATTGTCTCTCACAACAAACTCTCCATATTCTCTATGATTACTTTTGTGTTGGGTATAAATTCTTTGATAAGCTGAACACAAAAGCCAAGGTTTTATGCCAGCTTCCCAGACCCGCATTCCCTGGTATCAGAGCCCACCATTACTCCCGAAAGGTGAACTATTTCTTTACAATAAACTTTGTCTATATTCTGCTCCATGCCCTGTCTCATCTGAGTTCTATTAAATGGATGTCACATGGATGAAGATATTGCTGCAGGCTTCCCAGTAACTCTGGTTCCCTGGACCCAATCCCTGGTAACCATACCATGGGGCTGGTGAGTTCTGAGTGTGTCAGTGGCAAATGTTAGGCCATTAAATGGAAGTGAAGAAATAAAACTTTCATGGCTCTGGTCCCAGTTCTGGTGGTAAGCTCCACAATTAGATTGTAAACTCCCTGAGAACAAGGGAAAGTATTTTCCCCTTTGTGTCTCCCTCAGTTCTCTGGAATCTTTGTTGAATTATTCAATACAGCCAGGAATTAAAAAAAAAAAAAAAAAAAGACCTCTTGAGATTTTCCCTCAAAGCCAGAAAAGGACATCTTGTTTTTAACTGAGGGAGGAGGCTGAAAGTAAAATTACAGTCTTAAACAAGAAGCCATCTGTCTTCCTTCTTTATAATCAAGGAAAGAGGAGTTGTTTCTCTTAGCAGAGTCAATATGGGAGCATTTCTCTCAGATTATAAAAATCTTCTTGGCTAGTGCATTTGTTCCATGTAGTAGCTAGTGCTTATTTTGTAATTAGAACTGTAGAAGCAGTTAAATATGTAACAGGCTGTGACAGTGCTTAACAAAAAAATATATTTTATTTTCTTAAAGATTTTTTTCTTAGACATGGATGGTGAGTGAATAGAATTGAAAGGGAGCATTGATATTCCCTCTAAGGGTTAATAGAACTAGGAGTTCTAAGGTTCTGCAAGATGCTTTGTAAACATACTAATTATGTATGTATGCACCATGTATGCATATGAATATGATGTTTTAAAATTATCCTCAGCATTAGCATGAGAGAAACTAGAAGCTCCTGCATTGATATTCTGTACCTTCTGAGAACAAGTTCCTATTTCTCTCATGCCCAAACAAGCCTCCTAAAAGGAGTGACTTAGGGTTAGGGGTATAGCTAAATGGTAGTGTGTGCTAGATTCAATCCCCAGCACATATACACACACACACACACACAGATGGGGGGCAAATTGCTGTTTCTTTTTACTCTTTCTCATCAACAAGTACACAGAGCATCCAACGAAATTAAACTATAGCAAATTAAAAAATCAGGAAAGAGGGTTTTTTAGGGGATTTTGTTTGTTTGTTT
This sequence comes from Pedetes capensis, assembly GCA_007922755.1. Lineage (NCBI taxonomy): Eukaryota > Metazoa > Chordata > Mammalia > Rodentia > Pedetidae > Pedetes > Pedetes capensis. The sequence goes on from VMDO01001383.1 coordinate 69,035, forward strand.
CCTAGCCAGTGATCAGGGTACTAATCTCACCACCACCTTGAGATGTCATCAAGGCAAAGCCCCAAGGAAGAGCTTGTGTTTGTTTGTTTGTTTGTTTCTTTTTTTCTTTGGGGGAAAAAAAGGCTTGGAAAAAACACAAAACTTATGTATGAACAGTGTCTGCACCAACCAGGATAAAATTATAAGGTCTATCAATCTTGGTGCTGTAGGGTAAAATCAGATCACCAGCTGAGCCAGCCAGAAAGGCTTCCCAATGGTCTAGTATTACATAATTGGCCGTGTGAATTCCAGAGTTTCCAGCTTCAGATGGAAGAGTTGGTGTTGGTCACTCACTGAGAGATAATACCAAACTATTAGTCTTTCTAGTGATTTTAATAAAACCTGACTCATACTCAGTTGCTTTCAGATTTGGGGGCAGCAGGAATATATGTGCATCTATCCATATGCATATCTATAACTGCTGAAAATAATTCTCATTTTAAAACTGTGACATTTGGTGCTGTAGCTGGTGTGTGGTTTTTTTTTTTTTTTTTTTTTTACTTTTTGGCACATACTGTGTTCACAGCTACAGCCCACAAGAGCACATTCACTTCAGCAGAGCCCCAGCTTCCAGATCCTCTTCTCAACCTCCCCCTCAGAGCATTCACATATCACCCCTGGGAGATGCTCCAAAACTGGAAACTAATTGTAACCAAGGGCTGTAACTGTTCATTCATTACCAGAAAAGCAAGAGCAGGTTTCTGCTTGAGACTTTAGAAATGTGTCTCAGCTTGTGCTTTCAGTTTGGAAGTTAGAGACCCACCTGAACAGATCTTTCCTGAACTCAGGCTGTTAACAGAAAAAGGCAACAATGTTCCCAGCAAGATTCTGGAAAGATTCATAAATCCTTGACTCTGCAACTTTGTTTCTGCAGTGTTAATAATACTTGCTTTTATTTATGGTTTCACTTGGATTTTTGTTGCAAGTTTGAATAATTTATAACTTCTCTAACAACTGCTTGCTTCCTGGGAACTTGTGGTTAGTGGGGTGTAACATTTTCCCTATTAGTTTTCTGAATGACAAAAAATTTTCACAGTCATTCAATTCATTGTGTAATTAAAAAAAAATTGACTTCTTCCTATGAGCTAGGTGTGATTGATTTTGATTAAGCAGCATATACTCAAGCACCAGACCTTGGAGATATGAGCTGTTTCCAAGGTAAGGCTAGTGTTGGTTTTTATTTTGGGGTAGTAGGGTGAGTAAGAGGGGAAATGAAGGCAGGGTCATGAATATTAGAGATAGAAGGAAGCAATTTGTAAAGCTGAGGGCCAGGGATTTAAAGACAAATAAGGCATATTCTTTGTCCTTAAATAGTTTATGTTCTAGTGGAATGGAATGAAATTTAAACCAAGAATTAGCATATAGTTTAAATGTAATGAGAGGAATGAGTCCACAAGCTATATAACCTTAGAGAAGGTCTACAGAGGTAGATTTATTTTATTTATTAAAATGCTACATTACTTTTTTACTATATACACACAGAGTAACAAAAATGCATGCACATTAACTGTGTTAACATTGTAATACTTGATATATACAGTTAATAAAAGATGAACACAAGTCACATTTGCATTTGACTTCTGTAATTACAAGAGCTCATATTATTATACATTGCTACCATAATTCAACTTTAAAAAGTAGTACATAGGTAATATATCTTAAAATGTGGGTACTTTTTTGGAACCCCTGGTATGTCCCTTCCCCTAACCCATACTGAGGGATTGAACCCAGGACCAAGTGCATACTGGGCAAATAATCTACCACTGAGCAGAACTCCCAGGCCCTATTTATTTATATTTATTTATTTAGTGGTACTTGGGAGTTGGAGCCAGCACCTCACACATACTTTGCAAGTGCCCTATCACTGGGCTGCACCCTGAGTCCCTTTTAAATTTTTTTAAATTTTTGAGTCAGGGTCTCAGTTTTGCCAGCTACTTCTGTCCTTGAACTCACAATCCTCCTGGCTCTGCCTCCTGAATCACTGGGATTACAGGCATGTACCATTGTGTGTGCCATAGCTTCCTGTTTACTCTTATATTCTTACCTTTACTGGACAAATTCCCACTGTGTACCAAATGCTTAGGAAAGAGTTTGGTATCAAGAAATGTTTCATAAATATTTCTTCAATGCATACATTTTGTCAATGAATCTCTAGGAATTTACATTTAAAAATGCCTAGAATATCTCAAAGGAAAGTTTTCCTAAAATTTTAAATGATTTTTAAATGTATGTTTTCTCCTATAAAACTCCTAAAATAAAATGTATTTATTTCTAAATAGATTTTTTTCTTTAGATAATAACACAGCCCAACACTTCAGCAAAAGACAGATTAAGGATTAACTCCACAAACATTTTTAAAGTCCTAGATGCAATAGATAACACAAATGCAAATGATAAACATAAATAATATTTGCAAAGTCTGTATAAAAGGTTTACATAATACACATGAAGTTCCTATTAAAGAAAAACACTAAAAGTACTCCACAGTGAAAGAAATACAAGGACTAATAAAATCTGAAATGCTGTTCAACCTCACTAATAATAAAACTGTAAGATAAAAATTAGGGGATATCATTCCTCATCTAACAAATTGGCAAAGATTTAAAAGCTTAGTAATAACCAGTGCCAGGGAAAATCACTTCTATACACTATTGATGGTGATATTAATAGTTACCCTCTTTTGGAGCGGAATTTAAGAATCTGTACCAAATTTTAAAAGGTGCATTTCCTTTTTTTTTTTTTTTTTTTGCTGTACTGGGGGTTGAACCCAGGGCCTCGCATTTGCATGCTCTGCAAGTGCTAGACCACTGAGCTGCACCTCCAGCCGCCCCCCCCCTTTTTTTTTTTTTTACTTTTTTTGAGATAGGGTCTCGCCAAATTATTCAGACTGCCTCTGGTCTTGAACTTGTGATCCTCTTGTCTCCACCTCCAGAGCCGCTGGGATGACAGGCATGTGCCACAGCGCCTAGCAGGTGCATTTCTTTTAACCAAGCAATTCTTCTTCTGGGAATGTCCAATGGAAATATAGTATTTTTTCAATAAGGAAAAATTGAGGAAAACTTAAATTTCCATATAGAGGATTGGTTAAGAAATTGGTTAAATAATAGGAAATTACTATAGTGTTAAAAAATATGAGGTAATCTGTATTCACAAACATGGACCAGGAATAATGATAGTTCACCACATGAATGCAATATGCCATCAACAAGAAAAGCAGTTTATAATACAGTACTATGACAGTATCTTATTAATGTAAATTGTGCATGTGTGCCCATGCACATGTTGAAGAGGTGGTAAGGAATGGATATCAGTCTGTTAATAGTAGATATCTTTGGAGAGGGGACAGAGTTTCTATTAGTTCGTTTTGCCCTGCTGTAACAAAACATCTGAGATGGGATAATTTATAAAGAACAGAAATTTATTTTTCACAGTTCTGGAAGCTGAGAAGTCCAAGATCATGACACTGGGTCTTCTTACTGTGCCTTTACTGGGGTTTAGCTCAGTTGGTAGAGTGCTGCTCTGTGCTCCCTGGGGCCCAAGGTTTAATCCTTAGCACAGCAAAAATGAGAGAAGGATGTGGCAGCCCACTCCCGAAACAATCCGGTATTGAAAACCATATGAGGGTTGCTATGAGTTGGACCCAACTCAATGACACCTGACAACAACCATGCCCTTACATGGTGGAAGGCAAAAGGGCAAAAGGGAATGAACTCTATGTCCTCGTGTGGCAGACTAGAAGAGGGCAAACCCACTCCCATAAAGCCCTTTTTTTTAAAATATGGCATTCATTAATCCATTCAGGAGGGCAGAGGTCTCATGACATAAACACCTTCCAAAGATCCCACTTCCCAACCCTGTTGCAATGGGTATTAAGTTTGCAGCAAAGGAATTTGGGGTGGGGGAGATGCATTTCTGATCATATTGGGTACCGTCAAGGTAGAGCAAGACAGAAAAGAGACAGGTGCTTTCTGAATTAGAGACGTCTATATTGATTGTAAAGCCTGCAGCGGTAGCCCTGTGGCATCCGATCCCGTCAGATCTCGGAAGCTAAGCAGGGTCGGGCCTGGTTAGTACCTGGATGGGAGACCGCCTGGGAACACCAGAAGCTGTAGGCTTGGGAGAAGGACCTGGCAAACCCCTCCCAAAAAGCAATCTGCCATTGAAAACCCTATGAACAGCAGAGAAGCACTGACAATAGTGTTTCCCCCATTGTACAGAGGGTGGCTATGAGTCGGATACCGACTCGACGGCACCTAACAACAACAACAACAACATATTGATTGTGGGGCTGGATTTAGCTCAGTTGGTAGAGCACTGCGCTGCAGTCTCTGAAGTCCCGAGTTCAATTCCCAGCACTGCAAAAATGGGAGAAGGACCTGGCAATCCACTCCCAAGGCAATCCTGAAACAGCCAGCCATTGAAAACCCTATGAGGGTCACTATGAGTCGGATACCGACTTGAGGGCACCTAACAACAGCCTAACATATTGATTGCAGTTTTGATAAAAGCATCTACTGATTCTTAAAACTGTTAAAGAGAAGGATCCACCCAAATGACCCAATAATCATGAACAAAAGACAAGTGTACAGAGGACAGAGAAAGAAGAAATCATAATTAAATTAAAGGCTTCATGGAAGAAGTGGCATTTAAGGTAGTCATTGAGCAACAGATAGCTTTGGATAAGTGAAGATGGGGTAGAAAAAGGATTCTAAGGTATAAAATGATGTAAGCAAATGTGTAGGCTGAGAATGAAAAAGATCTATTGGATATTCAAGTTACATATCATTGCATCACAAACCAAACCAAATCAAACGAAAATGAAGATAATTTTTTATCATCACAGTATTGAGAACTGAGTAGGCTTAGCCAGGTAGTTCTCACTTACATGGCTCTCATGTGTCCAGGTAGTGGATGAGGCAGAAGTTTCTTCACTCATAGGACTGACAATTTATGCTGGCTGTTGGGTGTCAGCCAGAATACCTATCTACCTGGGGCCTCACCATGTGATCAGGGCTTCCTTGCAGCATGGTGGTTGGGTTTCAAAAGTGAGCATCCCAGGAAGACCAGGTTGATACTACATTATCTTTTATAACCTGGCCTCAGAAAGCACATAGCATCGCTTTTGCTATAGTTACAGTCCCATTCAGATTCAAGGGAAGGGACCATAGATGTTCTCCCTTGATGGAAGAAATATCCATCTCACACTGTTAGAAGAGTATATGGGATGAGAGGTTATGGTATGGGATCTCCTGTTTTCCAGTTACCTACACTCTCCACATCTCTTCTGACAGGGGCCAGTTTTATCCATGTATGCCACCTCTTGGCATCCACAGATCTGAAAGTTTGTACATTGTACTGACAAGATGACCCAAAGGATTTTGAGTAAAGTGGTAAAAGAGTGAGCTTTTTACTTTTAAATGATTACTATGATGATATCTTACAGGGAGGACTAGAAAGAGGAGAGATTAAATAATAAAAACAGTAGGTGCTAAAGCTATACCCCTACTCATCAATGCCACTGTTCAATACAGCAAAATGATGCTTAAGTATGATTGACAGAGCTCTCCATGTTCTTTACAGAAGCATTCAGTCTTCAGAATGCTCTCAATGGGCTTCAATTCTTGTCTAACCAGATGCTCTTGTGCCTGGCAGGAAATTACTAGGCCATGGGAAGTAATTGAACTTTTTGAGAATACATACCAAGGTACCACTTCAGGGATGCTAAGTGATATTTCTCCTACTGAGCAAAAGACTTGGTCTCCCTGGGAAGCGAACCTGACTTGACCACCATCTCACTTCCTGAGAGTGCCAAGGTCTCTGAGTGTGGTGCTGCAGAACAAAATGGAGGAAGGGGGAGGGGCAGCTGTGACGTCTGGCTGGACTAGCAATTTGAATCTTAGCTACAGTCATTCCCAGCTTCCCTCAAGTCCTGTTAAGAGATTTGTGTCTGGTAATGAAAATTGTAGCACGAGCCTGGTTTTTAAAGTTCCTTTCCCTAGCTATTATTATTTTATTGGACAAACTGTCAAAATCCACTCATTCTTTCTCTCAGGGCACCTTTCTTCCCTTCTCATTGGTGCTAGACAGAGTCATTTTCCCTAATACTATGTAATTTAGAAGAGGCTGTGTCAATTGTATAAAATATTTCTAATCTCCATAATTAAGATGCTGCTGATCTGACAGCTTTGCTCTCTTACTCCTCAGCTTGTTGTGGGGATGTGGAAAGACACTTAAAGAAGAGTAGTAAAGTAAAAATGACACGCTGTTCCCCTCCCTGAAGGGCCTGCTCATGACTGTCACCGGCCTCCATAGGCTCCCTCCTAGAGGCTTGTATTTATGGTTTCTTCAAAAGTGGAAAAAAAAAGAGACTATGCCAAGGTTTTCCTAGGGGCTAGGATTTAGCTCAGTTGGTGGAGCGCGCGCTGCGGTCTCTGAGGTCCCAAGTTCAATTCCCAGCACTGCCAAAAAAATGGGAGAAGGACCTGGCAATCCACTCCCAAGGCAATCCTGGAAACAGTCAGCCGCTGAAAACCCTATGAGGGTCGCTATGAGTCGGATACTGACTTGATGGCACCTAACAACAACAACATGCCAAGGTTTTCCAGACTATCTTCTTTCCATTCCCAGAAAATATATGATTGGCCTCACTTTTGATTGAGAGAAAACCCAGCTTACCACTTACAGCCTGTTTTTGATGTCAATTCTTAGCAAAGTATTTGACACAGAATGGTCACTGTAAACCTGAGTTGAACAACTGAAGGATCAAACCGTGAGGTCAGAGGGAAACTTAGAGGTGAGAAGTAGCAGGTCCTTGAAATTGGTGGAAAGGAATCTTTGAAGATCAGATGGCCCATTTTCTTCTTGTTGTAGAAAAAAAAGATGGAGATAAACAGTTCAATCTCGCCATATATTCACTTCTTTCTATTTGCCTTTTGCTAATTTGATAATCTATTCAGGTATGGCATATAAAAGTCTCATTTCATCTTCATGGCAATTCTACTAATTTAAAATTATCATCACTATTTTAGAGATTTGTAAAATGAAGTATAAAAAATAGTCTAGGTAGACCAGATTATGTTGTTATAATGAACTCTCTCTCAAAGGTAGGTGGTTTAATAAAATGAAGGTTTATTTCTCTCTCATGGTGTGTGTAACATAACAATTGGCCCACCTGGGGAGAAGAGGGGTTGCAGCATCTACGCAAAGTCCGTCAGGCACCCAGGCTTAAGGAGGCTCTGAGATATTTTATCTGAACTCTGTGAACCTCAAGGTCTTCCAGCTTGTCAGAAAGGATTGGGTAATTGCATATATATATCTATAGCTATTTTTTTTTACTGCATCATCCTAGAAAGGATACACATTACTTTTGGTTGCATTTTATTAGTTAATACTAGTTATGTGTCCTCACATAAACAAAAGAGGAAGAAATGTAGGAGAGGCAGTTTACTTGGTAAGCCTATTGTCACTGTCACTACTCCAATATAATAATTTGACCATTGTGAAATAGATATTAAGTAGCAGGATTGGCATCTAAACCCAAGATGTCCAACTCTAGAACCCATGCCCTTCACCATAGCAGTTTCTCTTCATAGCTTTATGATGTGATTTTTGGGGATCGAAGCAACCATGGTGTGAGAGGCAGCTATTGTAAGGTGGAGAGCCCTGGAATTGACACAGGTGAATATACGCACCCATTTTGCTACTTACTGGTTATCAGACATTGGGCAAATCCCTTAGCTTCTCTGCTAAAAGCCATTTCTCCATCTATACCATAGGGATAAAGAAAACCCTTATCAGATGGTTGTGAAGATGCATGCATGAGAACCGTCATGACATATAACATGTCCTCAGGAGATGTTTGTTAAGTCTAAATTCTTATTATTTATTCTTCCCACCCCTTTTTCTCCCACAAATGTCTTAGAAATACTAGGCCTTCCACAGTGAGAGTTTTTGCTGAATGTTCTGGTAGAAATTTCACCCTAGAAAAGACTAGTAACCTGATCTCAACACTGGCAGCATCGGAGTCTGATTCCATTACCAGTTCTTTTTTCTGATATCAGCAATTTTCTTCATGTGTTGGCAAGCATAGCTCATTCATGACTTAAGGGAAAGGGAAAAGATAATGTCACAATGGAATTAAAAGTTGTGGCTTGAGAGCTGTCTCACATTTAAAAACATTGTAAATGTTGGAGCTTCTCTAGCCAGTAAATGTCAAGGCATATGTAATATAGACTTAGCACCAATGCCTTCAGGTATCAACCTCTTGAGCAAGTCCATTTGATTCTGCATCACATCCACTTCTAAACTCTGAAAATAAGTCTGCTACATTATTTTAATATTTCTTAGAAAAAAATAAGTGTCAATTAAACTAATAGGAGAAAAATGTCTTATTTAGAAGCCCAATGGTTTGTTTGTTTGTTTCTCCTGGGAAAGGAAAGTAAATTGCTTTCTAGGGAAGGGTACATAAACTTCAGTCCGTGGGTAATTGTTCAGGAAGGGTATTGGTACATGTAACTTACAATCTAGGAATCAAGGTTCATAGTAAAAGGAATGAACTTCCCTGAACAAGACTCCTTTTTCAAAAGTAGCCTGAAGCTCAACAATCTTTCTTCTTCCTTTTGCCTTTCTTGTTAGCAACCCACACATTCTGACACACTGCTTGCAGTTTTGGGCTTGGGAGTCAGACAAATGTGGATTTGATAACCAGCTCTGCAAATTATTGATCATGGGACCTTGTGTAAGTTATTTAAGTTCTTGAAATGAGGGGAAAGCACTTTGCAGGATTGCAATGCTGCACCTGGCTTGTTGGAACACCTAAAGTAGGGCACTTTTAGTTCACTGCTCTAGATGCCAAAATTATTATGAGCAATGACCATTTTCCTGATTTATTTTTTAGTTTCAAAAACTTAACAGTTTTAAAAGAATATATTTATGGGACATTGCTGAGTGGTAGAGCACTTGTGCATGAGATGCCGGTTCGATCCTCAGGACTGACAAACAAACAAACAAATCTGTTTTCAAAAATTATAATGTATGTTTTGTACTAACTAAAGTCTGTGCTCATTAAATAAAGTATTAGACCTCTCAGTTTATACTTTTTCACTGTTTTATGTTTTTAACCCAAATTTAAAGTTCAAATGTCACAAAGTGTTTGAATGACATTAATCCAGTTTTGTTCTGCATCTTTAGAAACACTGTGGTGTTACTGTTTATATCTACTGTTCAAATGTAGGGATGTGCTATACTAAAGTGATTGGAGACATGAACCATGTCCTTAGTGAGTTTGAATAATGCCTTACCATTATGAAATTATGCCTGAAGCAAACCCATTCAGTCATGTCCACACATTGGCAGGGCTAGGGCTGGATGTGTAACAACGGTTGCCTTGGCTAAACTCTATATAGAATCTAATGGTAATTAAGAAACAAATAATAAATATTTGCTAATTTGGAACATCTGTATATTATATGATAGACATTACATATACATATTGTATATACATATTGTAATAAACTTATATAAGTTACATGTGTACTATTGAAATTCAACAACTTCAAAGATAAATGACGCAAAGACTATTTAGAGAACAGTATTTTGTCATTAATATTATTTAGAATTGTAGGCACATGATGATAATAAAAATCAGACAGATGATGCTTTATTGCTTTTTGTCAGATTCTCTGCAGACAATGCACCCCCATTTGTTGCACCAGGTTAGCCACTGCCACTTCCCTGCCCTTAGCATGCCACCACACCATTCCTGGCAGATAGTAAGCACTTGATGTGCATAAACTATTATTATTTTATTATGTCTTTGAAACCAGAGAGCTCCCTAGTGTTGTACTTTTGGTTTTGCACAGATAAACAAACAGACACATATGTCTATCAGATTTTCATCCCTCTGACAAACTACCTGAGAAAACAGCTTAAGGGGGGAAGGATTTATTTTGGCTCATGGTATCAGAGGCTGTAGTCTATAGTTACTTGGCTCTGTTGCATCTGGGCTCAAGCATGATGAGGCAGAACATCATGGTAGGGAGCACTTTGAAAGCAAAGTGGCTTACCTCATGGGAGACAGGAGGCAAAGAGAAAGGGAGAGGGAAAGGGAGACAGAGAGAGAGAGAGAGAGAGAGAGAGAGAGAGAGAGAGAGAGAGAGGCTGGAGATAAAATATACCCTTCAAAAGCATAACCTACTTTCTCCAATCAGGTTCCACCTTCCACAGTTTCTAAGACATCCCATGGTCCACTCAATTGTGAATCCATCAATGGATGAAACCTTTGATTGGCTTAGAGTCTGCATATGGGGCTGGGATTTAGCTCAGTTGGTGGAGCGCTGCACTGCAGTCTCTGAGTTCCCCAGTTTGATTCCCAGCACTGCAAAAATGGGAGAAGGACCTGGCAATCCACTCCCAAGGCAATCCCAAAACAGTCAGCCATTGAAAACCCTATGGGGGTCGCTATGAGTCGGATACCGACTCGACGGCACCTAACAACAACAACAAGAGTCTGCATGATCCAATCAGTTTCCCAAGGCCCCACCTCAGAACATTGCATTGGGGACCAAGCCTTCAACATGAATCTTTTAGGGGCACATGTCATATCCAGACCATAACAATGGGGAAATATAAGTTAAAAGGTGGAATTATCTTTATAAAATAATATTTTTTTCTGTAATAATAGAAATAACTACTTTTTAATTTAGAAAATATACAAAAACATTTTAAAATATATACAAAAGACAATAAATAATAACATCATTCACTTACTATGTCTATGTCCCAGGAGCTATACATTTATTACATTCTTTTAATCCTTGTGAGTTTGACATTAAATAAAGGAGACAAGGGAAGAATTGATACTTTTGAGTTTTCGTGCTGGAGACAAACATTGAATATACTATGGACTACAAAAAGAACCAACAGATCCATCCTAGAAGAAGTACAACTAGGGTGCTCCTTGGAAGCAAGGATGTTTATACTTTGTCTTATGTGTTTTGGACATGTAGTGAGGAGGGACCAATCCCTGGAGAAGGACATCATGTTTGGGAGAGTGGCAGACCAATGAAAAAAAGGAAAACCCTCAACTAGATGGATTGACACAGCATCTACAACAATGGGCTTAAAATAAATAAGATCATGTGCCTGGCACAGAATTGGGGAGTGTTTTGTTCTGTTGTACATAGGGTCACTATGAGGTGGACCTGACTCGATGGCACCTAACAACAACAACATGCACAGCCATACCACCCTGGCATCCAATCTCATCAGATCTTAGGAGCTAAGCAGGGTCAGGCCTGGTTAGTCCTTGGGTGGGAAAGCTCCTGGTAATACTGGTTGCTGTAGTCTAGGGAGAAGAACTCCATAGCCCACTCTTGAAACAATCCTCCATGGAAAACCCTATGAAGAGCAGAGAAGCACTGACATAGGGCCAGATATGACACGGTATCAAAGAGTGTTTCATCTGTTGTACATAGGGTTGCTGCGAGTTGGACCCCCGACTAAACAGCACCTAACAACAACAATAATGCACCTCTAAGGAAGTTTCATTTTTCACATTTTCATTTTTTTATGTTTACCTACCTTCCTTTCTTTCTTCCTTCCTTCCTCCCTTCCTTCCTTCCTTCCTTCCTTTCTTACTTCCTCCCTTCCTAGAAGATAACTGAAACCTAGAGGAATTATATATGTAGCCCAAGGTTGTAAACCTGAGTTAGTTAATTAGTGGCAAAACTGAGATTCAAACACAGCTTTTTTGACTAAAAGCCTAATCTAACACCTCTTGTTATTTTATAACAACCCTGTGTTCCCTGCTAACGATTACTAATATTTTGGTGTTTTTCATTTCAGTTTTTTTCTATATGTGCATGTCTGTTTTTTAGATGCATATGTTTTTTTAAACAAAATTGGGATCATGTTGTGTATAATATGTTGTATTCTACTTTTTAAACATAATGTTACATTATAAGCATTTCCTGCACTATTCTATAGGCTTCCAAAGTATGAATTTCAATGACTGCATAATAGTCCATCACGAGCTCTGTACAGCTGAATGAACAAATGCCATAGCATTGGACATCATGGTCTTTAAATAAAGTTCTTGGAAGTGTAGACACCTTTCTGAATGTCAATTTGGTAATATATCATGAACTTTACTGAGTTCTCACCTTTATAGCCTAACTTCTAGAAATTTATTAAAAACAAAGTAAACAGAATTGGGTTCAAAGATTTATGAATGAGAACCTTTACTATGTGGTTTTAAAACCTTATTTTATGTGCATGGAAGAAAAATAAGAAGGAAACAATAATATATTAGCAATGCTAACCCTTACTTACTGAGTTACTGATGGCTTTTATTGTATACATTTTTAGTACTTTCTGGAATTCCTGTAATAAGCATGTATAACTTCTGAAAAATTGAAAAAATTATTTGGAAAACTGTTGGTAACTTTTTGGTGGATCCTTAACTCATCAATTGTTGGATTCTTCTATACAAAATGTCCTATATGCTCATACTTTCCAATAATGCCTGGGTTATGCTGGAATTAGATATCACTTTATTATCTTCTCATAGTGTCTTTAATCCTCAGCTATTAGTGGCTTTTACTCCACCAACTCTTATGTTTACTCCTAAACTTATCAAGAGAGAAAATATCCATCTACTTGTTCGACAGTTTGTTTTAAGGACATCCAATTCCTTTCTGTCATTAGGAAATTAAGGAAACATTCACATAGACCTACTTATTCCAATAAGATGGAATATTTTTTCCATCTTTTAAAATTTTCTTCTTCATAACTAGCTTTCTCCAGAAATTTTGGACAGGTTTAACATTTTCCATCATAAGCATAAGTTTTCTAGACATCTAGGCAATATTAGCTGTTATCCTCAGCAAGTCTCTTCACTTAGGACCCAGTTTTCTCATCTGTAAAAATGAAGATTTAAAGTCACTGAACTGTAGAGTTCCTGCCGAGGCTTAATCTTCAGGCAAAAGCAGACTAGTAAAGGACTGGATGTTAGTTTTTCTTTCTGGTCCCAGTTTTGAAGGAAGACATAAAAATATACATTTTCTAAATGATATCTGAGTAAGGGGTATAAGTACAGAAGATTAGTGTAGTACTGAAGAAAGATGTTGAACTTTGAATTAAATTACCCTGAAAGGAGGCTTGATTCTGCCATTTATTAGCTACCTGACCTTAAGCAAGTTTGTAAAACACTAGCAGCTTTTTAAAATTTCTCTCTTGGTATTCTCAAGTTTCTGTACAAAGTGTCCAGATGTGGACTTATTTTTGCTTCTCTAATTGGGAATGTTTGGAATTTTTGAGTCTATGTAGACAGGATCATTTATTCATTTTAGAAAAGCCCCAGCAATTCAATATTCCAATACTGCCTAAAAAGGGCAACAAGATATGACCCTTGGGAATGGCTTTAACATTATTAACAATGACAGAAAGAAGAACAAAGGGAAGAAAGAAAGAAGAGAAAGGAAGGAGAAAAGAAGAAACAAATGTGGCAAATTCTTTATAACCATGGTATCTGAGGAATGGACACAGAAGTTTTATAGCATTATTCCCTACTTTTTTCTTTCATGTGTGCCTAAACCATTTTATAGTAAAAGTAAAGACATGAGAAGAATAGCAGTCATTCTGTTTCCTTCTTATGAAGCTTCAACTGAGTATATATCACACCTTCTCATCCTATCTTCATGTCTCTTAATGCTCATATTTTCATCTCTCATGCGATATTGTAGGTTATTTTGTCTATTTTTAGCACAATTATTATATTCAGTTATATTAAATATGGTATTGAACATTTAGTTTTGGTTATTATAATTTTTATAGAGATTTTTAAAAATGCTAGATTACTCTTTACACTTTGCTGTTCCTTATTCTTTTTCTCCAATTATAAGTGAGCTTTCTCTAGGACTTCTTTTAAATGCTCCCTTTTACAGCTATTGAAAAAAAGAAAAGAAAAAAAAAGGAAGGAAGGAAGGAAAGAAGAAAAGAAAAGAAAGGAAGGAAGAAATCTAGTAAGTAAAGTTGTTTTAAGTATAGTAGTTTTATATCCTAGGTCCCATAATTCTAACATCAGAAATCTTTAAAATCTGATTATGTTGTTTATTTGTTCTGCAGTTTCTACATGTTTTTGTCCATGGTTCCTTGTTTGTGTGCTTGGTTATTTTTGACTGACACAGCTACTCATTATTTGAAAAATTACATGTAGGAAACTTTGCAATCTAGGATGAAGGTAAGTTCTTCCAGAGAAGACATACATTTGATTATGCCAGGTATTCAAGGGCATTGACAATTCAGGATCATTTAAAAATAAATGCAGAAGTTGTAACTTTTTTGGACAAATCAAATTTGGTAAATTTAGACTGCAGATTTGAGTAAGAGTTAACTTGTTAAAAATTTTCAAGCCTTCCTTTCTTTTAGGCTCAGCAACAAGGCAATGTTTTTATAGCCTCTGGAGTTAGGAAGAGGCATAACCATTTGGCACCTTATCATCAGTGGAATAAGTGGATCTCTCCTCAAGGAGTCAGTCTTGGGCAGTATATTGCCCTTTCCCTTGTCATGGCAGGTTATCAACACTTTGGGGAAAAATAGAGTCTTAGTGCTTTCTCTTCCTCTCCTAGAAAAAAAAAAAAGCATAATAAACAGGGTTTAGCTTACTTGGTAAGTGTGCTGCTCTATGTTCTCTGAGGGCCTGGGTTCCATCCCCAGCACTGCAAAAATGGGAGAAGGACCTGGCATCCCACTCCTGAAATAATCCTGAAATAATCAGCCATGGAAAACTCTATGAATAGCAGAGAAGTACTAACATAGTGCTGGCACAATGTTAGGGAGAGTTTTGTTCTGTTGTACATAGAGTCACTGTGAGTCAGACCTGACTAGATGGCACCTAACAACAATAACAATAAACCCTGAGGTCTAATATCTTCCTATGTAAGATGAGGTGAATATTATCTTACAATAGTATAAGTATTAAACAAGATACAAAAATTCCATATGTCAATTGCAAGTCACAATATAAACTTCATCTGAAACCCTGGACCCTTGAGGTTTGAGAAACCTCTTCAAATTCCTTGGTTATCTGTGGATAAGTGCATTATTTTATGTGTGTGTAAAGGGCTGCCATATATTTCATAAGATTTTCAAAGAATTAATTGACATTGAAAATATTTTTAAAGTAATTGAAACTGGAAATTATTATTAGAATTAAAGTACATGAAGAGGGCAGAAAATTGGGTAGCATTTATTCATTTAGCTGTTTTCGAACTTTGAAAGTCTTTGCCAATAACCAAATGAACGATTATTTGCTCAACAAAATTTTTTCTTCTCTGCTCTTCTAAACTATAATTTCATGTGTGTGAACTTTAAGGGTAAGAGGCAAAAGACACACAATCCAAGTTAAATGCATTGGTCCTGGTTCAAGCTTGACATCTGGCAGGAAGAGCATTTGTTCCTGTTATAATTTATTCCTTGCAGATTTCCATTATGGGTACAGAGACTCTTAAAACATTAGAGCTTTCTGGATCTGTATAGATCAGCTCACTCAGCCTCTTTTATTTTTAAGGACACTAGGAAGGGAAAAAGTAAATTTATTGAGATTATAAGTAGCAAATATTTCAGAGTTTCTGCTCATTAAGATGTTGCTTTTACCTTAAAGAAAATAGTAGGTAGCAGAGTCTGATATTTTCTTTCTTTTTCTGGATAGCATCACCAGCCTTACCCTTCAAGGCCTGATCAAATGTTTTCTCTTCTGTGAAGCTTTCCTGGCTCAGATGAGGTGATCCATCTGAGGTAATACATGAAGTCTTCCTGATATGCTAGAATTCCTACTATAACTTTTAAGATTTATTTTTACAAGACTAGCCTTGTTATAATCCAAGATCAAAGCAAAAGAGAAATCAATGATGAAAAACTTGATAATGTGTAGGTTTAATTTCAAAGGTGGCATCAGTCATTCATTCTTTCATTCAACAATATTTGTTGAGTACCTATCATATACTAAATTCTGGGATTACAATAATGAGCAAAAGATGTGACCCCTGTCCATTTCATCATCTTCATATACCACTTGAGTCAACATTATTGCTCTTTTGCACAACTATATGTATCTTTTGACTGGCATTTCTGCTTACATCTTGATCACCCATTGATATATTCTCCACCCAATAGCCAGAGGGATTTTTTGATCACGCATAAAACCCCTCTTTATAATTCTCAGGATTTCCACTTCTGGAATAGTGGTGGGAGGAAATCTATGGAATGATATGTTCATAGAAACATCCATAACTAGTGAACAGTATACAAAAACACCCCAGCCATTTGTCCTAAGGGGTATACGGCAAATGAAATATATATTAAAGAAAATTGACTAGATCTTGGTAAGAAGAGCACAAGTCTTTGGCGCAGCCTTCTGTTTCCCTCCTCTCTTCCCACTTGATCTAGGTGACTGAAGGCCCACTATGACCAAATATCACCAAGAAAATGGAGCTTCTTTTCACTCAGTTCCTGGTCAAGGGATATAGTACTTCCCTGGGAGGGGCAGGCTGCTAGCATTTGTTGTCCACCACATTGGAATGGTGGAAGCTAAATTTCTGAAGTGTGGCTGAGGAGTCAGTGGCTCCCCCTCTCCACCCAGCTCCCAGTTACGGGTGGAGGCTCTATCCCAGGTGTAACAGACCAAGAACACTGGAGCCTCAGTAGTCCTTGCTCCAGCTCACTTGAAGGGTGGAGGTTTCATGCCAGGAGAAGCAAAGCAAGACCAGAGGCTTCTATGTATATTGCACCCTGTGCATAAAGTAGGGGTGTCAGTCCAAGAGCAGCAGGGCTACTTTCCCCACACTCACCCTCAGAGCAGTGGCTGAGGGATTTTTGCCCCAGGGAAGACAATCCTTAAAACAGAGAGCACTGAAGCTCTTTCCTCAAGGTAACTGACTTTATTTGAAGCAGAGTGTGGAGAAATTTGAGTCTAAAGATTCTCTCAAAAGCAATGGAAATTTTGGTGGTAAACAGTTGAGAGAAGGTTAGTAGTTCCATAGAACAAGAAGCTAAATCATAGGCCAACTAGTTTACCAGAGAGAACCAGGGAAAGAGAAAGCTAAGATGAATCATCTTAGGTTCAGAACAAACTTCAAACACTGGACTCAGAAACTATCCCTGGGGATGGAATTTTAACTGGATCAGATTGTGGAGCAATTTATGTTTCAGGGCATTGTCTAAAACAATAAAACAATCAGCTGGCAATTAGTGGAGTCTGGCAAAGGTAGGCAGCTTAACAGAGATCAGAGAAAGACAAAAAAAAAAAAAAAAAAAAAAAAAAAAAAAAAAAAAAAAAAAAAAAAAAAAAAAAAAAAAAAAAAAAAAAAAAAAAAAAAAAAAAAAAAAAAAAAAAAAAAAAAAAGCCCTGCTAAAACTATGGTCGTCTATGGTGACCACACATATCCAAGGTTGTACATGTCCTCTGAGGACCAACATTAGGGGCTTCACACTATAAGTGAAATAACCTTCACTAAAATAATCCAGGCAAACCCTAAACCAATGAAGAAGCAAGTAACAAAAACAGGCCTTGTGTGTATGTGTGGGGAGTAATCAATATTATGAATTTTATGCTGTATTACCTAAAAAGTCCATATAAAGATATACAAAGAGAAAGGAAAGTATGATCCAGAACCAAAGAAACAAAGCAAACAATAGAGACTGCCTCATGAAGGTTGGTCTAGATGTCAAATTTGATGAACAAAATGTTCAAATCAGACATTATAAGTATGTCCAAAGAAGTAGAGGAAATCATGCTTAATGAAGTAAAAAAGTATGATGACAATGTGTCATCCAAATTAGGAATATCAGTGAAGAGATAGAAATTTAAAAACAAAGAACCAAATGGAAAATTGGAGTTTAGGATTTGGAAAGAAATTAACTAAATTTGAATTTCACTGTTGTTAGGTGCTATTGAGTTGGGTCTGACTCATAGTGACCCTATGAATGGAACAATTCCTGATTCTGTGCCAGGAACATGATCTTTTTTATGTTTAAGCCCATTGTTGCAGTCACTGTGTCAGTCCATTTAGTTGAGGATTCTCTCTCTCTCTCTCTCTCTTTTGTGACTTACTACTCTCCCAAACATGATGTCCTTTTCCAGGGATTTGTACCTCCTGATTACATGTCCAAAATACATAAGATACAGTCTAGCCATCCTTGCTTCCAAGGAGCACTCTGGTTACACTTCTTCTAGGACAAATCTGTTGGTTCTTTTTGTAGTCCATGATATATTCAATATTCATCACCACCACCATACTTCAAAAGCATCAGTTCTTCTCCTGTATCCCTTAGTCACTGTTCAGCTTTCACAACCATATGATGCAACTGAAAATACCATGGCATGAGTCAGGTGCACCTTTGTCTCCAAAGTGACATCTTTACTTTTCAATACTTTAAAGATATCTTTTGCAACAGCTTTTCCCAATGTACTATGTCCTTTGATTTCTTGAATGCTGCTTCCATGGGTGTTGATTGTAGAACAAAATAAAGCAAAATCTTGGACAACCTTAATCTTTTCTTCATTTATCATAAAGTTGCTTACTGACCCAGTTGTAAGGATTTTTGTTTGGTTGATATTGAAGCACAATCCATACTGAAGGCTGTATTTTTTTTTATCTTCTTTAGTAAATGTTTCAAATCTTCACTTTTAGCAAGCAGAGTGGTGTCATCTGCATAGTGCAGGTTGTTAATGAGTCTTCCTCCAATCCTGATGCCATGTTCTTCTTCATAAAGTCCAGCTTCTCAGATTGTTTGCTCAGCACAGAGATTGAAGAGGTCTGGTGGAAGGATATAGCCCTGATGCACACCTTTCTCCACTTAAACCAGGCAGTGTTTCCTTGTTCTGTTTGAATGACTGCCTCTTGATCCATATACATATTCTTCATGAGTATAAGCAATTTGCCTTATTGTAGGGGCTTGTGTGTTGCTGTGATGCTGACAGCTATGCCACTGGTATTACAAATGCTATCATGGTCACCCATGGTGAGCAGGTTTCAGCTGAGCTTCCAGACTAAGACAGTTTAGGGAGTAGGACCTGGCATCCCACACTAGGAACAATTAGCCGTTGAAAGCCGTATGAATAGCAGAAAAATACTGTCAGACACAGTGTTGGCTGGAAAATGAGCCCTTCAGGTTGGAAGGCACTCAGAAGATGATTAGGGAAGAGTTGCCTCCTTAAAGTAGAGTTTACTTTAATGATGGAAATGGAGTAAAGCCCCAAGGACCTCCATTTGCTGATGTGGCATGACTCAAAATGAGGTGAAACAACTGCAAACATCCATTAATAATTGGAATATGGAATGTATGTAGTATGAATCAGGGAAAATTAGAAATCGTGACAAGGGAAATGGAGTGCATAAACATCACCATTCTAAGTATCAGTGAGCTAAAATGGACTGGTATGGGCCATTTTGAATCAGATAATCATATGTTTCACTATGCTGGAAATGACAAATTAAAGAGAAATGGAGTTGCACTTATCATCAGAAAGTCATCTCAAGATCAGTCCTGAAGTATAATGCTGTCAGTGATAGCATAATATGTCTACAAGGAAGGCCAGTTATATGACTATTATTCAAACTTATGTGCCCACCTCTAAGGCTACAAATGAACATAGGGAGCAATTTTACCAGCTTTTGCAATCTGAAATAGTTTGACTGGTGACTGGAATGAAAAAGTTGGAAACAAAGAAGGCTCAGTAGTTGGAAAGTATGGCCTTGGTGACAGGAACAATGCTGGAGATCTCATGATAGAATTTTGTCAGACTAATAACCTTTTCAATGCAAATACATTTTTTCATCAACATAAAAGATGGTTATACACATGGAATTCATCAGAATTTCACTAGAGGGATTTAATAGCCCAGTAGAGTGGTAGATTTGAACTGGAAGAAGAAAGAATTAGCAAACTTGAAGATGGATTAATAGAGGTCATATAATTTAAATAACAGAGTAGGGAGAGAATGAAGAAAAAAATAGAGGCTCAGAGAAATTCACAACCTTAAGAAATTCAATAATATCTGAGTAGGAGAAAGGCAAAGAGATCAACATCCAGACTTATCATTAGTGAAAATGCTGAAAGAGTAATTTTCAGAGAGAATTTGAAAGCAGTAAGAGCAAAGTGATTTATCACATAGAAGGGGACCCTAATAAGATGAAACACTGATTTTTCATCAATAACAATGGAGGCTAGAAGCAATGAATTGAAATATCCAAAATGCTGAAAAAATAAAAACTGCCAATCAAGAATACTATATCCAGAAAAGCTCTTCAGTATGGTCTAGTTACTTTAAGATAATTGTCAAAATTATTTGTCATAGTCTACACAAGCTGACTACTTCTCTTTCTCCTCCTCCCCTTCCTCTACTTCCTCTCCCTCCTCCTCTGTCTTCTTCTTTTTCATTTTCTTCTTTGATGTACGGTCTCACTATGTAGCCCAGGCTGGTCTCAAACTTATGATCTCTCTGCCTCAGCCTCCTGAGTGCTGGGATTACTAATGTGCATGACCACACCAGCTCTCTCTTTATCTTCCTGAACCACACTTTCTTCATGAATTCTATCACACTGGTGTACTTTTAGCTTGCTCCCTTCTGCCACAGGGCCTTTAAACATATTGCTCCACCCATCTGGGACACTTTCTCTCACCTCTTCATCTAATTAAATCTTACCTTAGGTCTCAGCTCAAACTTCATTTCCTCTGGGAAGATTTCTCTGATCTCCCTGCTTTAGTAAGATACCATATACTTCCATTCATTTTCCTTTTAGCTTCTTGGAATTTTGCATAGGTTGGCATATTTGACTAAAGCCATTATATTGTAAATTCTACAGGGATAGGAAGTATGTTTCACTTTAGGTTAAGAGAACTGAAAGGCACTGAAAAGTTTTGTTTTGGTTTTTGCCCAGAGGACTGGCATAGCCACAGTACCATACTTAATATATCACTCTAGCTGCACTTTTAGAAAGTTCTGGACATATCATATGAAGATGCAAGGAGACCAGTAAAGAAATGGTTGTGGTATTCCAGAAGAAAGGTGACCAACTTGTTCGGACCAGGTCAAGGGATGAAATGCAAAGTAGACTAATTTAAGAGGTAAAACCAAGGAGGAAAGAACAGTTTTCAATGGATGAAATACTAGGTTTTTGACTTGCACAATTCAACAGAGAGGGCGTTAGAGAGAAAACAGGCTGTTGAGGGTGGGGATGGGGTAGATCATGAATTCCATTTGGAACTGTTGAATTTGAAGTGCTAATGAGACTGCCAATAAAGATTTTAGGTGACAATTGAACACAGGATTCTGGAACTCAGAGCTCTTCGTTCTCCACGTCTACAAAGGCAACCTGGGGCAACAGTGGTCACTACTGGGTATCCGCTTCTCCTTCTCACACAGGTTTACCGACACTGCTGTCAACCTCCCAGATGCAGTTCTGCTTTGACCTAAGCCTATCAAAGGCCTGGAATGTCCTCTCCAAACCCTTTCTGGGGTGAATTTCTGCTCATTCTCTCAGTCCTTTCTCAGAATCTTACCCTACAAGAGGGGTGTGTCTAGCCTCCTGGGGATTCTTTTGTACCAGGCTGGTCCTAAGCAGAAAAACTGCTTCTAAGAGTTAATGAAAAGCTCCTTTTGTGCCTCTTACTTTAATTTGGTCCTCTCAGCCTAAATCTCTGGGGAGATATGTGTGCTGAATTCTGAGGGTGAAAGTATACTTTTCTGTTAGATGGTTAGTTCTTAAAGGTCAGGCAGCAGGCCTTAGTCATGCTAATGGGATCTAACCTTTAATGGAACCAGGTTTTTTTTCTAGCTGAAGGGATATTTAGAAATCTTCCAAATGAAGCCCTTGTCTCTAAATCACACTGATGATTTACTAGCAAAGTCAGAATTTGAACTCAAATCTAACAGCAATCCCATTGGTTTTTCTACCCACAGGGACTTCTGCATACTATCCGGCTTTCTTGATGGATTCTTTCCACACCAAGCACCATTCCTAACACATGTCGTTGCTGTTGTTAGGTGCCATTGAGTTGGTGTCCAACTCATAGCGATCATATGTACAACAGGCGAAACACTATTATCAGTGCTTCTTGGCTATTCATACGGTTTTCAATGGCTGATTGTTTTTTGGGGAGTGGGTTGCCAGGTCTTTCTCCCAAGCCTACAGTACCTGGTGTTCCCAGGTTGTCTCCAATCCAAGTGCTAACCAGGTCTGACTCTGTTTAGCTTCTGAGATCTGATGGGATGGGACCCCACAGTGGAGGTATGGCTGCAGGCTTCCTAACACATGTTGTTCTTTTTAGGTGCCATCGAGTCATGTTCAACTCATAGTGACCCTCCTAGGGTTTTCAATGGCTGATTGTTTTGGGATTGCCTGGGGAGTGGATTGTCACATCCTTTTCCCATTTGCGAGGTGCTGGGAATCGAACCCAGGACTTCAGAGACTGCAGAGCAGTGCTCTCCCAACTGAGCTAAATCCCAGCCCCTCCTAACACATAGTCTTATTATAATTGTTGTTGAATGACTAAACAAGTAACAGCTACTCTGTTGCTCAATTCTTCCTTTCCCTATAGAATAGCCACGGTACAGCAAGCAAACCAAGACTTGACACCATGATATAATCCCAGCAAATTGGAAGTCTGAGGCAGGAAGATGGCAGGTTCAAGGCCAGAGACAACCTGTTCAATTTAGCACCTTTCTGTGTAAAAAAAATTCTTTTAAAGGTCCTAGGGATGCAACTCAGTGGTAGAGTACTTGCCTAGCATGAACAAGGCCCTCTATTCAACTCCTCAGTATCACAAAAACAAACAAACAAAAAACAAACCAGTAGAATGTCTTTGGGATTTCCAAGCAGTTTTATAAATATGAATGAATGATCTTTGGGATCCCTGCCACTTAAGTCATTTACTCAAGTGGAAATTGAATCTTTGAAGAAATATTGCCCATTCTTAGCACAACTCCTAAAGGATACAAATATCTGGTTCCACCAGAACCAACTGGTGGAAAATACTAACTCAAGTCTGTTATATAAGCAATGCATGTATAAAAGTGGAAGACCAGGTACAATTCCAAAATAAGATAACTTTCCATGGCTACTACAAGCATCTGGAGAGAAAGAAATAAAAGTCTCCCAGGTGGTCTTAGGTTGTTTGTTGAAATGAACTGAACTAAGTAGAATTGAATTCATTTCTGCAGTTATTACTCACAGGGCCAAAGCTCTTACCTTTCAAAGTGGCAAGCAGGACCTAGAGGACATCTATTATGTTTTACTACACTTCATCAGTTCACCCTTCTCTTAAAAGTACTCAGCCTTACCTCTGGGGATTCCCCCTCCTCACGCGTAGTCTCTGTGGCTTAAGAGAATCTGCACCAAGGCCAGGCTCCAGAGGGGGCTTTGCACTTCAGCAGACCTAGTTGTTGCAGACAATGATAGATCTTCATAAAACATATGTGACAGAGACTCCAGCTCTTTAACTTGAAGACATACCTGAGAGTTTGTATGGACTAGGCCTGCGGCTGCCATACTGTAACCACTTAGAGCCCAGGACCAAAACCATCATGTAAGACAGCTGAGCCAAGGGATTTCAAGAAAAATCAAATCCAGATGACTTTGAAGGCTGAATCCACTTGCCTGGAGTGAGCAATTACTCTAGATTTTTCAGTTATAATTTTAACTCATAGTATCCCTGTGTGGTATAGGTTGATATTTCTGCCAGTTGTAATCAAGAGGGTCCAAATTTGTGTCAGAACATTTTGCTTCCCACTTTCTTTCAGTATTTCCCCCTGAAGAGTTTTCTATAGTACAGAGAACAGCCACCCAGGCAACAGGAAGACAAAGTGATTCACTGTAATCCTCTCTGATTTCTCTCCAGTCTCTTTGTGACCACCTGTGTGTGATCTCTCTGACTGCAACTTGGGCTAAGAAAGAAGCATTTTATGCATGATCATATAGCTAATATATAGTAAATATGATTGATTTTGGATGCAAATACCTTTCCATCTACTTACATTTTTTATCATATTTGGAACCAATATTGGCTCCCTTTTCTGGCTGTAGCTATATATTTGAGAACTGCATTATATAATATGGTAACTGCTAGCTTCATGTGCCTATTTAAATTAATTTAAATTAAATATATTCAAATTCAGCTCCTCAGCATACTAATCCTATTCTAAGCACATGAGTCACATGTGACTAGTGACTATTGTTTTGGACGTAACAGATATAGAATATTTTTATTCATTATCCTTGAAAGTTCTACTGGACAGGATTGCTCTAGAGACAGATGGCTTTATGTCCAAAATTAGGGTCAGAAAGCCTGATATAATCTTTCCTTTCTATAAATGGCAAATGAGGCCAGTAGGCAAATGATAGACTATGAGCTATTTAGTCACATGTGCTAGTTAGCTTTGCATCACAGTGACAAAGCAGCTGAGGTAAACAATGGGAAGGGAGGAATGATTTATATTTGCTCCTGATTTCAGAGGTTTGGGTGTATCGTTGCTTGACCTTGTTACGTTGAGCCTGTGGTGAGGTAGAATATCAGGGCAGGAAGCAGGTGGCAGGGGAGATGTCTGCTCATCTCATGGCAGCTAGGAAGCAAAGAGAGACACAGGGAGAGATAGAGTTGGATCCCAATATGCCCTTTAAGGGTGTGCCCCCCAATGACCTACTGCCTCCCATTAGGTGCCACTTTCTAAAGTTTCTGTCATCTCCCAGGAGCCTCATCAGCTGGAGACTAAGCCTTCAACACATGAGCTTTTTAGGGGGCCACATTTAAGAATGAAACCATAATATTGCCTATCTAGTCCATACTTATGCCTGCAGCTATAGCACTGTGGTGTCCGATCCCATCAGATCTTGGAAGCTAAGCAAGGTCAGGCCTGGTTAGTACTTGGATGGGAGACTGCCTGGGAACACCAGATACTATAAGCTTGGGAGAAGGACTTGGCAACCCCCTCCCAAAAATCAATCTGCCATTGAGAACCCTATGAATAGCAGAGAAGCTCTGACAATAGTGTCTCTTGTTGTAAATAGGGTCGCTATGAGTTGGACACTGACTAGATGGCACCTAACAAGAACAACAACAATAATCCATATTTGGGGCTGGGTTCAGCTCAGTTGGTAGAGTGCTTCTCTGCACCCTCTGAGGCCCTGGGTTCAATTCCCAGCACCACAAAAATGGGAAAAGGACCTGGCAACCCACTCCCAAAGCAATCCTGAAACAATCATCCATTGAAAAATCCTATGAGGGTTACTATGAGTCAGACTCGACTTGAAAGCACCTAATAACATTCCATACTTAGCAAGTGCTTGACCACTAAACTGCACTCCAGACCCTTTTAAAATTTTTATTTTGAGATAAGGTGTTGCTAAGTTACTTGAACTTATAGTTCTCCTACCTCAGCCTCTGAGTTGCTGTGAATTATAGGTAACGTGTCACCACTCCCAGCTCTATTCTATACTTTCTAAGTTCTTAAATGGAATTGATAGCCTAGCTTCTCACCTCTGGGAGGAACAAATCTGAAACATGTCTTTCAGTAGGGATGATAAACCAGTTATATGAAGCCCCTTTAACATATTATATACATAATTATAACATATTATCTCTATACCCCACTCTGATCTATTATGTGAATATATATTTCTTGGGATTTAGAAGAACATGATGTTTCATTCTCAGGCGGCTGATTCATTAAGAATTCATTTCTCAATGCTATTTCCACAGATCATCATTTTCTAAGCAGGAACTATTTTCCTAGGTCTCTGGACCCACTTTATTACCAAATTAAAACCCTCTTGGAAAAAGACCTAAACATTTCAATTCTATCAGGAGGTAAATCTCTCCAGTTGAAAATTTGTAGCAGATATTTAAATTGGGAAATGATAACTGATGTGAAATAAACCTTTTTAGGACAGAATAGACAAATGAAAGATTATATGCCACCTAGATACTGTAAGTGAGTTATTCTCCCAGAAAAAAAACCAAAAGCCCTGCTTTGCTTTGTTATATGTAAAATCACACACACACACACACACACACACACACACACACACACACACAGATAGATGATACACAGGACCCACCCTGGGTGACAATTTCTTTTTGGTTTGGCATAAATAGTTCGTATTTGCAAACATACCATATTTACTTATGTGAAATAATTAGAGAAAAGCACACAATTTTACCAAAACTGGAAAAGGAAGAGGGGGTAAGTTTCAGCTCTAATGCTCCCTTGTTGGGTGGGTAATTTTGTATCAGGAAGTAGCCATGGCGACCATAAAAGTTACTCATGCGACTAATGATGCAACTAATGATGCCCACAATTACTTAATTGCAGACACGCTTAACGGCTTTTGCCATTTTCACAGAGTGCTTATGGCTAATTGTGGCTGCAAGTGGGTAACTACAGGTGCAATCAGATGTGTTCCTAATTTTTACATTTGTGCTGACAGCAGGAAAATAAATAGCCCCTTCTAAAAGGTGGAGTTATAAAAAGAGGGTTGAAATTAGTTCTTGCAAGTCCAGCAATGATAGAACAATTTCCAACATGAAGACAAACACAGCCATTTTATATTTGAGCAAAGTTTTGAGTTGCCAACCTCCAGCCTCACCTGTGCATTATTATCTCCTTTTCCCCAGGTTCTCCCACTTGAATTCCTGCTACTGCCACTATTAAAAGGGGACTTTTATTTTCACCTTATAGCTCTATCCCATTATGATATAAATATGATTTTTGGGGTGTATCCCATTGTGTATATATATGTATTCAAGTGAACTCTATATACCATGGGACAGGTAGTTAGCTTTGGAGGTTCTTTCATCAGGAATGAATACCGCAAAGATGGCTACATAGCCCTTCAAATACCCTTATCAAAATCTCACATGAAGAGAAGGGGGACAATTTAGGGGGAGGAAGGAGACTTGTGGGAGGGAGGGGGCATGAGAGGCTAATGGGTGAGTGATATGCATGTATGAAAATGTAATAAAGAATCCTATTACTTTGTATGCTAACTAAAGAAATTATTAATTAAAAAACTCACTCTGTATAATCCTGAAAAAAATCTCACATGAGGGTGAGAGAAAGAGTGTTAGGTTTTGAATAGGTAAGATGAGACACGGTTCAAGAGCCCTGGTTGGTTAGAAAGACTAAAGCTCTATTACCCTTGCATGAATGAGGTATGCCTATCCAACAAGGACACTGATCATACTCTTGGTACTTGAGGTCTTGTGTTTCCCTTGTCCAGTGAAGGCTATGACTTAACCTTATGAAAGATGATCTGGTCTTTTAATTGTCCTCATAATATCCTCATGTCCACTTAATCATGCCTGTGTTACTTATTGTACCTAAGGCAGAGAATGAGACTTCTCCAAAGCCTTAAGAACTAGTTGTAGGACCACCCCTATACTTACTGGCTAGCAAACTTTTGTAACTTTGGTGGCATTTGGTCTAAGAACTTACCTGTGATAAGGTAGGGAATGTGTGTGAACCACCCACCTATAACCACTGGATGCTACTGATATTAATCCAAGGAACTTAACTGTTGCTGAGTGGTCAAATTAGCTTTAGCCAATTCAGAACATCTTGATTTACCATAAAATAAAGCCCACAGACTTCCATTTCCAAAAAGCATAAAATGAAAAAACTAGGTGCCTTACTATAACAAAATACTTTAGACTGGGTAATGTGTAAACAACTTAAATTTATTGCTCACAGTTCTAAGGCTGAAAAGTCCAAAATCAAGATGCCAGCTTATTCAGTGTCTGATGAGGGCTTCTTTCTGTTTCCTAAATGGTGGCTTCTTGCTGGTGCCTTACATGGAGGAATGGGCAAGTGAGCTGTCTCAATTCTCTTTTATAAGGGTATTATTCACATTCATGATGGCAAAACCCCCAAGATCTAATAATCTCTCAAAGTCCCCACCTCTTAATACCACCACACTGGGGATTAAGCTTCAACCTATGAATTGAAGGCGGGGGAACATAAACATTCACATCACAAAGCAAAGAAACAAAGAAAATACACAGGAATCAAAGGCTCTTAATGCAGAGAAATAAATGCATTATCTAGGAGTCACAAACTACTTCTACCCAAAAGGCTGGTTTCCTTTGAAGGGTCTCACATCTTGCTTGGCCTCTCACCCACTCAGTTTCTTTCTCCAAATGTGTATCCTCTTTTCCCTGTCTCATAAAAGATGCTGATTAATCACTCCTCAAACAGCTGTATTCCACACTGTATCAAATGTCCATTATGTGGAATAGACACTGTCCTGGGCACTGTGGTGACTCAGTGGGGTGAATAGAACAAGCCCCTCACCCAAGGGATGACTTCCTATGAGTAACCCCTGTGCTCTACTAATTGTCAACTCTCCTTGTTTGAGGCTTGCAGTAGAAGCTTTATCCACACCAAATGGCAGCACTGTGAGGACTTACAGGTAATGAGGTGGAGAAAATGTTAGTGACCAGAACCCTCTGAGGGAGAGTTCCCTGTTTGATTGGATGAAATACTTTGTAATGACATTTGAGGTGGAAGGTGAAGTCCCAAGGGCCTTCTCCATCAAAACAATATGTCTGCTAAACTTCTTTGCATGCGACAGGAGAGGAATTATGTTGCTCCTAAGAAGGGGGCTGGCAGGAAGATGGGGGGAAGGAAGAACAACCGCCTGCTACAGCAGAAAGATGACCATTGGGAGATGTAACACTTTCTGGCACTGCATACATCTTTGGTAAAATTTACTGCATTGATGAAATGTTTATAATGTATGATAGTCTTGTGGATATTGGTGAAGAGGTTGAGTTTAGTATCTGGACTGAGGCTGACACTTCAATCTGGTGCTTACTCACTGGTGTTCTCTCTCTCTCTCTCTCTCTCTCTCTCTCTCTCTCCTTCTCTCCTTACTCCCCCCTCCCACCCACCTTTCATGTGATAGAGAAGGATCACTGGATAGAGGCAGATAAATCACACTGTGACAGGACTGGCAGGCTGAGGGCACCAGTGGGCTTGAAGAAATGGGATGTGGCCCCCAGGGCTCAAGCAGCTGTGAGTCAGAGGTTGATTAGACAATGGAAATTAACTACTTATAAAGGCTAGAGGACAAAGGAACAGGGATTTTTCAAAGTCCAGGCAAATAATCACCCTTCAGAGGGCTTGCCTGTGCAGAGGTTAAATGGTTGAATACTTCCTCAACCCACTGATGTGCCTGGCTCAGTGCTGGAGATAGCAAAGGGATTAAGATGCTGTCCTTTACTCTGGAAGAGACCATTGTTGTTTTTGTTAGGTGTCCTTGAGTCAGGTCTGACTCATAGGGACCCTATGTCAGAGAGAAGAAACACTACCTGACACTGTGCCACGCCCAGCACTATTGTCAGTGCTCCTCTGCTATAGGGTTTTAAATGGCTGATTGTTTCAGGAGTGGGCTGCTGGGTCCTTCTCCCAAGCCTACAGCACCCAGTATTACCAGGTAGTCTCCCATCCAAGGACTACCCAGGCCCAATCCTGCTTATCTTCTGAGATCTGACAAGATTGGATGCCAGGGTGGTATGACTGTAGAAAGACTATTGTTGTTGTTGTTAGGTGCCGTTGAGTCGGTATCCAACTCATAGCGACCCTCTGCACAACAGGGGAAACACTATTGTCAGTGCTTCTCTGCTGTTCATAGGGTTTTCAATGGCAGATTGATTTTTGGGAGGGGGTTGCCAGGTCCTTCTCCCAAGCCTACAGCTTCTGGTGTTCCCAGGCGGTCTCCCATCCAGGTACTAACCAGGCCCGACCCTGCTTAGCTTCCGAGGTCTGACGGGATCGGATGCCACAGGGCTACCGCTGCAGGCAGAAAGACTATTAGAATGCAGTAATAAAATTATGGCAGTAGGAAGCTCAGAAGAATCTGACAAGTTAAGGAAGGCTTCCATGAGAACATGTCCATTACTATGAACTTTAGAAGGTGAAGAGGAGTTAGGAAGATTTGTAAGGGAAGGCTTTCTGGGCAGAGAGATTATTCTGTATGAAGGAGCAGAGGCACAAGAGTACAGAGGTACTGTGTCAGAAGAAGAGGCTCCCAGAGAACAGGATGGCTTTGCTTACCATTTGAGGACTCTGAACTTCATGTGGACGTGCTGGGGAATCATGGAAGGATATAAAGTTGATGAAAAGTATCATTAATTTTGCCTTTTTAAAGATCTCCTAGAGCTGGGGATGTAATTCAGTGGTAGAGCACTTGCCTAACATGAGTAGGTTCTTGGTTTGATCCCTAGAGCTGCAAAAAATATACACAAATACAAAGATCTCCCTGGTTTATCTGCACATCTTCTGAGCAAAGTATTCACTTGTCTGTGTTATAATTGTTTACTTCTCTGTTTTCACTGCACTGTGAGCACCCTTTGGGAAGAACTGTATCTTTCTTCATGATTCACACATAGTAACTATTCAATGGAGTTTTTAGTAGCTATATTTAATGGAGTCTTAAAATGCATTGAAGAATGAACAATTGGAAGGTGGTAATGACAATTCATAGAGATGAGCGAGGAAGTTAATACAGAACTCATCATGAAAAAAGTGAAAGCCTCAAGGAGAATCTCATGGCAATAGAGATTGAGAGAAGGAATCAAATCTAGAGATATTCATAAAGTAGAAGCTACTGGACATAGTGATTAATTAATTGGTTGATAGGGTTGATGGGGAGGAAAGTATCAGGGAAGACCTCTTTGTTTCTGACTGTGGTGATTGCTTGGATCTAGAGAGAGGAAATATAATAGGACAAATAAGTCCATTTTGAGAGGGGAGAGGGAGATCATTGACTCCATGTGTTTCAATCACCCCTGGAACATCTGGAAGAAATACTTAACAGCCTGCTTCTATTATCATCATTATAGATCCCTAACATGGAGAGTATGGGTTGGAGGTAGTAAGTCTACAGACAGCCTTTGAAGACATGAGTGTGGGTGTGATCTCACAGGGAGACCATCCTGCAGAAAGGATGGAGAATAGAACCATGAAAAATGTTAAGATTTGTGAGTAGACATTGTATTAGGGAGCTGGTGTACTGGTGTGGCAGAGAAACTGACTGAAGCAAATTTAGGGGAGGAAATATTTATTGGGTGCTCATGGTTAGAGGATTTTTGTTCATAAAGGCAAAAGTCATGGCAACAGAGCAGGCATGGCAGGACCCGTGCATGAGACCTCACATCTTGGCCCTCAGGAAGTAGAAAGCAGAGTGCTATGAGTCTGGGTTAAACCTTTAAAAGCCCAGCCCCAAGGAGCCACATCAAAGCTAGAATCCTACCTCCCAAAGTTCCATAGCCTCCACAAACAGCACCACCAGCTGGGGACCCAATTTTTAAACATACGACCTTTGGGGGACATTTAGATCCAAACAATATCAGACATGGACAAAGTTGCCCTTGAAGGAAGAGCTGGAGATACAGAAAGAATGTTGGGAGAGAAAAAGTTGTTATAGATGTGATTATAATGGGAATATATACTGTTCCCTGCATATCCATGTGCTCTTCCACATTTCCTAGCCCCCTTGTAGTTAAGTGGAGAATATGACTAGTTCTGGTCAATGGACCGTCAAATGGCAATTACAGTTATCACTGCTGGGTTGAAGCATTTAAGTACCAATGTGTCAGTCTCCAGTTCTGTCTTCCCTTGTCATAGTAAACATGGAAGACTTTTTTTAATTGACTAAGTCAAAGGTGGAAATAGCCTGGATAATGGAGTCACTATGAATGTGGAAGGCCTCAGTGTATCCAGTTTTGCATGGATGAGATATAAACTTTTGTTATGTTACACCACCGAGATCTGGGGGGCTAATTTGTTACTGACAAAAAACTCAAACTACTCTGACCACTGTTATCAATGGAGGAGAATTTCAAGAAGGAGCAAGTCAATGGTAGCCCTAGGAAACGAAAACAGAGGGTTTAAATTCCAGCATGGCCACATCTCAGCTTTGACCCCTTGGCTGAGTTACATAACTTCTCTGTGTCACTTTCCTTTATCTGTAAAACAGGTTTAGTAAGCAAAGCTATGACATGACAATAAGTGATATATACAAAGTGTTTATCTTAGTTCTCCACCTAAAATCAGGTCTCAATAAATGTTAGCTGCCATTATTAGTATTATTTATTGGTAACTTTTTAAAGCTTTATGATACAGTTTTAGTGTGATGAAATTTA
Organism: Pedetes capensis; assembly: GCA_007922755.1. Taxonomy (NCBI): domain Eukaryota; kingdom Metazoa; phylum Chordata; class Mammalia; order Rodentia; family Pedetidae; genus Pedetes; species Pedetes capensis. The sequence continues at coordinate 101,273 of VMDO01001383.1, forward strand.
AGTGGCTCCAGATTCTTATACTAATTCCATTCCTCCTTAATCATGAGTGTGGCCACAGCTGTGAGAGTAAGTCACAGCATTCTTTTGTACATCTCATAAATCCGAGGACCTTATTTTAATGAAAAATCATAGGCAAGTCCCACAGAGTGGTGTGATGGCCACATGGCAAATGGCTGAATCTATGAGATCTGGTATCATTCTGAGAAGTGTTTTGCTTCCTCCACCCTGGACCTTCCCCTGATCCTTTTTAGAGCTGGGGAACCAGAGCTTCCACACAAGCAGATCAGAGCCTCCCATCCCAATACACCTCCTACTGAAACAGACTTCATGTGCTCCCTGGCCATGTTCTGAAGGTAGCCCACTTCTCTGGTGGGTTTGTTATTTCATTTTTTATTTTTGCCTTTTTATTGTGGAAAATCCCAAATATCTACAAAAGCAGACAAAATAAGAACTCAGATGTTTTGCATCAACCCATGATCAAGCTGCCCAACCTCATGATTTTTTGAACATTCCAGACATTATATAATTTCACTATTAATACTTAAGTGTATATCTTTAAAAGATATGGACTATTTTTATTTTAAAATAATACCACTGGGCTGGATGTGTGGCTCAGTGGTGGAGTGCTTATAAAGTATATGTTTGGCCCTGGGTTCAACTATCCAGTACTGCAAATAATAATAATGATAATAATAATAATACCATTATCACATGACTTGAGTTATTAATAGTTAAAATATTCATAATATTTTCATAACACAGTGTTTATATTTCCTGTCTCATAAGCTTAGAAACTCATAATTTTTAAAATAGATTGTTTGAAGGAGCACTGTAATAATACACATATTGCCACTAGTTAATATATCTTTTGGGATTCTTTATTATTTTATTTGCATATAGAATATATATATATATATAGATGCTGGGGGCACTAAGGGAGGAATTGCCTGCCTTTCTGCTCCTTCCTGTGGTATTGCCCTGCCTTATCCCTTTACTTCCTATCAGTGCCATCAACATTGTTTTCAACTTCTATGGGGACATCATGGTAATGCTAAAGTTCTTCCTATGGCTGGGTGGGGAGGAGAAAACTTTGGTGGGTAACATCTAACTGCTTTTGCTCTTCTACAACAAGGAGTTCTAAATCTGAGTCCTGCGTGGCTTGCTAGTGGCCCAGACAGCAAACAGCTGTCAGGCCGGGAGGGATTACTAGGCAGGCAAGTAGTTGAAGTATTTCCTTCCTGACCCACACAGAACAAGAATGTAGTTTCAAAATACAATTTTCTCCCAAAGTTTAATGCTTAAGGCCTGAAGTCCAGCCATAGTTGATCCCATAAAATGTTGGTGATACTCTAGACCAGGCATGTCTAATCCATGAATCATGGGCCACATGTGGCCCAAGACAGCTAGTAATGTGGCCCTTCAAAACCTTTTAACATCATGTTTTCTTTTTAGCATTCATTTTCTTTGTGACTCCTTTTATTATATACATATATACACTAACTATATTATATAATTTATGTGTGGCCCAAGACAATTCCTCTTTACTTGATACAGCCTATGGAAACCAAAAGGTTGGACACTTCTGTGACCTTGGCCAACAACAGACTTCCATACATAAAGGATTTACTCAACCATATATTGCCCATACAAATAAAGAATCCTTGATCAAATTCCAATTTATTTTACTGGTTGGAAGTCTAGAGAAAAAGGGGAAAATGTTATCAGTCCTTGCAGCCAGGCTTTCTACAAAGAAACTTTTTCTTTTTTCCAGTACTGGGGGTTGAACCCAGGGCCTCATGCTTGCATGCTTTGCAAGTGCTGTACCACTGAGCTGCACCCTCAGCCCATTTTTTTTTTTACTTTTTGAGACAGGGTCTCTGTAAATTATGCAGACTGCCTCTGGTCTTGAACTTGTGATCCTCCTGCCTCCGCCTCCAGAGTTGCTGGGATTACAGGCATGCACCACTGCGCTCAGCCAAAATGACTTTCTTTCCTTCTTTCTTTCTCTCTCTTTCTTCCTTTCCTTCCTTTCCTTTCTTTTCTCTTTCTTTCTTCCTTCCTTCTTTCCTTCCCTCCTTCCTTTCTCTTTTGCTCTCTTTCTTCTTCTTTTTTTAAAATTCTGCAGCATGTACAGAGTATCTGTTTGCATTTGACTTCATTTCTTCATGGAGTAATTTTAACCTGTTGAATCCCAATAGTGGCAGATTCTCTTGATGCCTCGTGCCGTAATTCTTTGGTCAATCTTCAAGTTCACAGACAGCTGCCGTGGGACAGTCCTGGTTCCTACTTCATGGTCCTGTAGTTCCCTGCCTTTCCACCCAAGAGGTGTTTCCCATCCCTGCAGAAATTATTGTCTGGACACCATGGAGGTGTTGGGAACTTCAGATCCCCAGTGGCACTGAGAGATAAGAGTCAGATACATAACTGAGCTTCCCCGCACATTAGCAGGGCAGATCTAAGGTGTGTTCTACTTGGTTCTTCAGAGGGTTCCCAGCAGCATGGGTCCATAGTTGATGCAAATCCATAGCTGGCATCAACACTATCTGGCCTCCTGCTTTCCATTTTGTTTCAGGTGGAAGATTTTCTCTAACAGGCAGTAGATACCTATCTTTCACTATTCTTTTTTGAATTATTCCATTTGTTTATCTATATTTTGAGTGGGAGAATTTCCTGCCAGTTGAACATTAAGTTGTAAGTAAAAGGCCCATCTTGGTGTGGTCTCCTAGCAACAATATGAAACACTTTAAAGCAATTATTCATCTCGAGCACTGTTTCCAAATGTTGAAGGATGTTCATTCACTTTGATTGCTAAAATCCCCGAGAACATTCATTGTGTAGCACACAGTTCTGGTAATTACAAGCTCGTCAACAGGTTGCTTAGTGAGCTGAGAGCAAGGTCAGGCCACACTCCCCCCAGGAGTGGAGTACTTTGTTTCCAGCCTACCAGGGCAGGGCTGGGCAGATCCACTCCTCTCCAAAGAAGTCTTAATTGCCTTGTGAGGAGGGATGGCAGAGGAAGAATGTTTAAACCCAAAATAGCCATCTGTAAAATGTGGAGCCCATGGCAACACACACAATGCTAGTGAGGATTTGAATATCTAAGGACCAATCTCCCAAGAAGGCAACTTTCTGCTCCTATTGTGAATGCCTTCCACATCAGTGAATACTGCCTCATGCTTTAAAAAAAATCTCTTTTTCATGATTACAAAAGCAAAAATCCTTTTTGAAACAGAATCATTGTTATGGTTGTGTAATATTCCATCACAAGGAGACACACTATTAGCGTCTGAATCTGAAATGTCCCCTGAAGGCTTGTGTGTTAAAAGTTTTGGTTGCCAGCTGATGAGCGACCGGTCATGAGTGCTCTGACTTCATCAGTAATCTCTTGTTGGTTCCTAGTTTGGTGGGATGGGCCTCCTTGGAGGAAGTAGGTCACTGGGACATGCCTTTGAAAGGTCTGTCTTGTCTCAGGCCTCTTCCTCTCACTCTGTCTCCTGGCTGCCTTGAGGTGAACACTTCTCCTCTGCCATGCCTTTACCACTGGCCCATGTTTTCCTTTAGCACAGACTCAGAAACAATGGAGCCAAAACCTCTGAAACTGTGACCTAAAACAAACCATTCCTCTCTTTCCATTTGAATTCTCAGGTTTTTTTTTTTTTGTCACAGTGACAAAGGCTGACAAACCTACACATATACCATAATTTATCTCAGCAGTCTCTAACCTTTTTGGCACTAGGGACTGGCTTTGTGGCAGATACTTGTTCCACAGATGGGGTTGAGGTGGGATGCAGATGGTTTCTGGATGATTCAAATGATGTGGAGTGGCTGTAAATACAGATGAAGCTTCATTCACTCATCTGCCACTTATCTCCTGCTGTGCAGCCTGGTTCCTCAAGGCTACTGAACCATACCAGTCTAGAGTTGGGGACCCCTGATTTATTTAATGCTAATCGTGTGCTCTACCACTGAGCTGTACCATCAGCCCATTTATTTATTTATTTATTTATTTATTTATTTATTTATTTATTTATTGCATTACTTGAGGGTTGAACTCATGTCCTTGCACATACTTTGCAAGTGTTCTACCTCTGAGCTGCATTCCCAGCCCATTTTTTATTTTTTGAGTTAGTCTTGCTAAGTTACACAGGCTGCCTCAGGCCTTGAACTCATGATCCTCCTGTCTCCACCTTCTGAGTTGCTGGGATTACATGTCTACACTAGTGCACACAGCCACATATATACTTTTAGACCAGGAGCAAGCAAAATTTTTCTCCAAGATTAAAGTAGTATTTTAGGTTTTGCATGCCATACAATCTCTACTGAAACAGCTGAGTTCTACTATTGTAGCATGAAAGCAGCAATAGAGAAAATATAAATGAGTGAACGTGTTGCTGTTGTTGTTGTTGTTGTTAGGCACCATTGAGTCAGTATCTGACTTATGTACAACAGGGGAGACACTATTGTCAGTGCTTCTCTGCTGTTCATATGGTTTTCAATGGTGGATTGATTTTTGGGAGTGGGTTGCCAGGTCCTTATCCCAAGCCTACAGCACCTGGTGTTCCCAGGCGGTCTTCCATCCAAGTACTAGCCAGGACCGACCCTGCTTAGCTTCCGAGATCTGATGGGATCATATGCCATGGGGCAATGGCTGCAGGCAAGTGAGCATGGCTGTGTTCTAATAAAACTTTATGTATAAAAATAGACAGCTGGCCTATTTTTGCCAACCCATTTTAGACAGTTGACTTATAACTTACATAAAATAATTTGGTCCTTTGTGTGCTAAACTTCTAACTTTCTGAGACTGTTTTAAAATTTTAACTACTTAATTTTTCACTTATATTACTTTCCCCAGATCTTGTTAACAATGCTAAGATCATGAAGCTGAAGTTCCCACACTGATTTGTTTGTGGTAATGCAATAAATTTGATGTATTTGATGATTATAAAAAAGGATATGTCTTTATAATAGGTTTCTAGAATGACTTTTAAAAGAAAAATATCTATCTGTAACTCCACACTATAGCAAAAGAATTATGATTTTTGATAATTACATTCATAGAAAAGATATGATAGCAAGAGTAATTTTGAAAAAAGATCATCTTTATTTCCATGAATCTAACACATACATTTCTAGGGTTTATCTACCTGCAACTCTGTTTTTACACGGATGTAATCATGTGTACCTATCCTTTAAAATTTTTTTTTACATTTACTATAATGAACACACATTCTCAGTTGTTTCATAGCTCTGCTCTCCTATAGAAATTTCAAAATGCTTTTACCCTACTCTGTGCTGTCCCTTCTACGTCATTCTAAGGCAGCTTAATCTGATCAAAAATTTTTAAAAATTCTGTTCCATTTGTTTATTTCTTTTGTGGTGGTAGGAATTGAACCCAGGGCCTTATGCCTGCTAGGTAAGTACTCTACCACCAAGCCACATCCTCAGCCCTAATCTGATCAAATTTTATTTATATATTTTCACTTTTTACTATGACAAATTTAAATACACAAAATAGTTGAAATAGTATAATAAACACCTGTATACTTACCACCTAGATTCAGCAATGTATAACACCTCACCATATTTTATAGATACACAAATGCACAATTTTTCTCTCAACCATTTGAAATATAAGGGCAGACATCACAATACTTCACTCCTGTATACTCCAGCATATATCTCTTAGGAGTAAGACTGTTCTTTTGCATAACCACAATGCCATTATCACACCTAAAATAACTAATAATAGTTCTCTAATATCACTTAGCCTGTAGCTGTACCACTGTGGTGTCCAATCCCATCAGATCTTGGAAGCTAAGCAGGATTGGACCTGGTTGGTACTTGGATGGGAGACCTCCTGGGAACACCAGATACTGTAGGCTTGGGAGAAGGACTTGGCAACCCACTCCCAAAAAACAATCAGCCGATGAAAACCCTATGAATAGAACAGAAGCACTGACAATAGTGTTTCACCTGTTGTACATAGGGTCACTACGAATTGGATACCAACTGGACAGCACCTAACAACAACAACAATATCACTTAACATCCAATCCATATTCACATTTCCTCATTTATGCCCCAAGTGTCTACATCATTGATCATTTTGGAACAGGGATCTAATTGAGGTTTATATACTACATTTGGTTATTTTTTCTATCTCTTTTAATCTAAAACAGTACCTGACACTTTTTCCTTGTGGTGTTGACTTTTTTAGAGACCTGGATGATCATCTTATTCCATAGCTTGAGTGTGTCTAATTATTTCCTTGTGGTGTCATTTAAGTTGTTTATTGTACACTGTAGACTAAGTCTAAAACCAAAATAGTTGCAGATAAAACCTAAAATGATAAAAGTATTTCATCATTCACACTTGTCAACTTTGATTCATTGTTGTTGTTGTTAGGTGCTGTCGAGTCAGTATCCAACTCATAGTGACCCTCATAGGATTTTCAATGGCTGACTGTTTCGGGATTGTCTTGGGAGTGGATTGCCAGGCCCTTCTCCCATTTTTGTGGTGCTGGGAATTGAACTCGGGACCGCAGAGACTGTAGCGCAGCACTCTACTTTGATTCATTAGGCATTCCTTTATATATCTAAAATGAAAATATGTTCTAGATAGCATACTGAACATGACCTGCCTTGGAGTTTGTGATTTGGAAGTTTGGGAAAATTATTTAATTTCTTTGAGTCTCAGTCTCCTCATATGTTAAAAAGGAGTTGTAGGTGCTCAGTAAATGTGAGCTCTTTTCCCTTAGCTGGTGTATTCTCTTGGATCTCACAAAACACCACCGCCAGGATAGATATCTCAAGCCCGTTTGAGGAGCTTGAGTCTCCTAAGTAAGACAGCAGCAGTGAGAGCACCATCATTTCTGCGGAGACAGTATCGTCATAATGCAATATTAGCTACTGTGATCTTCTATCATTTCCTTCTTGGAGAGTTATGACTGTGGCATTGAGGATTTAAGACCTACAGCCTGAACACTACTTACTACAAATCTCCCACAAAGCTGCTGCAATAAATCTCGTAATAGAAAGTCATTGCATAAAAAATCTCCAACTCCAGGGAGCTAGTCATTTATTTTCCTAGAAAAGGGGCTGTGATAAGAGACACTCCATCCTCCTTTAACTCCATGGAACAGAACTCAACAAAGCATTCATCAGGGAAAGCTGAATGATGGGCTTAATAAGACCAGCTGGGGAAGATGGAAAGAGAAGCCCCCATCCAAGACCTGCTCCCTGTCCCACCTTTGGCTCAGGGGATCTTCTTAGCCTGGGGATCAGCCCTGCATAAAATCAGCCCCACAGATGGTATGGTTCCTGCAGACAAGCTCTACGGGTAGAGGTGTTAAGCTGGCAATCTACAACATGGACTTCTCTATCCCACACATTTCTTTAATCTATGCAATGTTGAAAAATGCTTTTCATTAGTTCCCAATAACAAAAATTGAAAACTTCACAAAGAAAGATAAAATCCCAATTTTTGGCTTCTATAAATAAATTGGAACATCTGACAGCAGTGAGTCATATTGCTATATTCCTCCTCCTTTTAGACAGTGTGTGCATCCCAAATTGCTACATTCTGTTCTCTTTTACCTTAACTTCCCTATAGGCAACAGAGTTTGCAATCCCTGTATTAATCCATCACTCTGGGGTTTATTCTCTCACCCCTCCTGCCCACTTCTCTCCTTGGATCAGAAGTGTACTATTGAATAGGAAATACAACTGATTGATCTCACTTCAACCACAACCTCCTATAAATCTAGAAGTAATTTCTAATGTGGCAAGGAGGCAGCCTGAGGTAAAGTGATGAGGTTGGTTGGTGGAGATAGGCAGACCTCAGCTCAAGTCTCATTTCTTCCTTACTCTGAGATACTTGCCAACTTCCTCAATCTCTTGGAATCTGGTTTGCTTATAGAAAAATGGTTACCATAGGTTCTCCCACAAGGACTTCTGTGAAAACTAAACGTGGCAAAGGATATAAAGCACCTGATACCTTGGATGTGCTGTCTTCTCTTGGCTTCTGCAAAGTCACACTCTCTGCCAATAATTTAACATTGAGCTTCCTAGCAATGTGTAGGGAATTATCTGGACACCCCTGAGGTGGACTGGGAGGGTCTCAGTCCACTCGGTCTGGACTGAGGTCTGAGCCCTCCCCAGATTCTGTCCTGTTCCTGCCACCTCTGGTTACCCTTAACCCAGGAACTTGGACTGCGACCTATTTGACTCCCTAAGAGCTAATCTACCTAAGTCCCAGTTCACCTTTCACCTGTGGTCTCTCCTTAACCTATTACCTCTTCCATCAAGTGATTTAAGATGGCCCCCAAATAGCCCAGCTCTGGTGTGGCCTTTTTCAGCCTGATTGGCTTCCCAGAGCTATCCAATTGGTTATTAAGGAGAGCTCAGTGATTGGTCCAGCCTGTACCTCACCCCGCAATCGTAAGTGCACTTTTCCAAGCCCTCATACAGAGAGCTGCCCTTCCTGGCATGAGCCGCTCTCTGATTGGTTGCACCTTGGTCCATACCCCACCTAGGGTGTATGTAAGCAGACCACTGACTATCCTAAGCATCCTTTCTTTTCTTTCTTCCCAACCACCTTAACTCTGGTTGTTACATCCTACACCTGACTTCGCTGCTTCGATGGTACAGACCTTCAACCAAGCTGCAGAGAGGCAAGACTTTGAGGTCAAGCAAGAAGCCTCGAGCAAGCCAAGAAGAGCCCTCAAGCCCCCCGTGCCAGAGAGGAGGTGAGAGGAACAGATGACTGGTGAAAGGCAACATCACTGGACCTTTGGCATAGCCAGCATGGACATCAGAGCTATTTGTTACTCTGATACAGAGCTGTTATTCCATCATAGCAGCTGTGCTGTCGGCTAGAAAGCATTAGGCTCTCCTGCAAAGGAGCAGCTTCATAAAGTTCCTGTTTATATAAGAAGACTCCCAAGGTCCTTCTTGGCATTACTGACCAGCTCTTGTCCACCCCCAAGGGTCCCCGAGTGTACTGGTGTTGTGGTGAAGCTCCGTGGTCTTTTGCAGGGCCAGAGTGGACCCCAGCAGCAATGAATGAAAAGAAGCCTCATTCATGAAGAACAGCGGATAAAGTCAAATGCCTAGAACTGGGAGTGGAGAGAAACTTCCTTCTGTGGAATTCTCAGGAAAATTCTTTGTGACAAAGCTTTTGACAACATGTCTATAAAAGCCTCTCAAGCAAAAATTTTTATGGCCTCTTAAAAATGATCTCTTTCCTTGTAGGTTAATGTCAGAACACCAGGCACAATGAGCAAAGCTAAATCAATTTTTTTTTTCTGGTGGTTTGACTTGATACAAAGATATCATTTTGATGGCTCAGAAGACTGGGAGGGCCATATATCCCTTAGGCAAGTCTTCACAAATATTAGTTTCTGCATCTGGAACTTGGATAAAGATTGAACACTTGAAAGCATAAAGTATTTTCTCTGGTGTCAACCTGAAGGAGAAAGGCTGTGTTATCAATATAGAAAATGGCCATATGCTTTCACTATCTACTTGTCAAAAAAGGGCCTAAGACTGCCTTTGGAACCAAGGAGTGACAGCTTAAAGTACAGCTATTCTTAAGGTGAGTTTAATATAATGAATGCCTAAGGTCTTTACAGATATGTGACATGTAGGTGGAGCAATGTATTTGAAACTAAGGATAGTTTGTCTTCTTTATTCATATCTAGTCGTGTACAGAAAAAAAAAATAGTATCTAGAGAAAATAGCACCAGAGAAAATAGCATCTAAATTAAGGAAGAGATAAGTCCCATCCAACTGAGAGAAAATGCTAATTTGGAAGTAAAGGAGGAAGTGCTGGATTCAGCCAATGAATTTTAAGTACTTGCTATGTGCTGGGCATATGGAACAGACAGTGCCATTGGTCTTGGACCGCCTGGTTTCCAAAAGGAAGTATAATGATAAGTGTGAGAAAGACAAAGTCAGATCTTGTAGGGAAGTAGGGGGTTACCATCACTACTAGAAAGGTGGCCAAGAAGGAAGCAGTGGGTAACCAGCTATTTATGACAGTTTGACACAATTCAGTGAGTGGCTAGGTAGCTCTCCTGGAGTTTGATCCCCGCTTCTGGAGTAATGTCTCACCCAGGGTCACCAGGATGAATTAATGAAAACAAACTCCAATTTTACATTAAGTATGTTTGGAGGGTTTATTGTCCATGTGAAGCCAGCTGGCAGCACTGAAGTAAGCAATGAAATGCCTCAAAGTCAACTCAATGTAATAAGCCTTGCCCACAATGTTTTTAATAGGTTATTTCCTTTTTCTTTACTGTAATATCTTCTTCATTCTCCACCAGATTTAGCATACCCTTTCTGTGGACTATTAAGAACCATATCCTTTAAGCGGGACTATTACTGAGAGAGTCAGAAAGAAAATCTTTTGCTTCTTGTCTTTTAATAGCGTCCATTCAGAAGCTACTCTTCTTGTGATCACTTGGTATCTTGGCTACCAATGAGGCAGCAGAGGTATCTGGTCTCTCCTGAAATCCTAGAGTGATGCATATGATTTAAATAAACATGATCCTTCACCCAATTTGAGCTACAGAACCAGATAAATCTTCAATACCATGTAAGAAAGAAGTAAAGATTCCTAAGTGGCTAACCAAATTTCTTGTCAAAAATGTCTCCAGCCAAGAGAGAACACAGATCTGCATTTAGCTGTCTCTGTTCTTTAAAATGGAGAATGCAGCATGTTAGAGAAAGGAGGAAGAGGAAGGCAAGCTTCAAGTTCTTTGCATGCTGGTATAGCACAACCAAGTCCAATTCTGCTTAGGTGAAATGCTTTTAAGCCTAAGTGAAGCCTATAGGTCCATTGCAACTGCAATGGAAAGTAGAGAGAGGATTTAGGCTGCTTTTATGTTGTGAAGTTCTGAGTCATTCATTTTCCTCAAGAGAACCTTGGAAAACAGACTAAGCACACTTGAGGGGTCCAGGCCACAGAGGAAAAGTTCTAGAGTCAAGAGGTTATTATTATTATTTTTTGAGACAGAAATAATTCAATGTGGTGATTAATCCAGCAGTCTCAACTATCTTGTCATAGGAAAGGTAATTTTCTTTTTCTTTCTTTCTTCCTTCCTCTCTTTGTCTCTCTCTCTCTCTTTCTTTCTTTTGTTTTTGTTTGTCTCTTTTGTTTTTTTCTTTTTGTGGTTCTGAGGATTGAACTCAGAGCCTCATACATGCTAGACACGTGCTCTACCACTGAGTTGCACCTCTTATTCCTGGAAATGAAATGTCATCTGATGTCTGATTTCAAGAACAGTCAGGAGAATTTGTAAACCCAGCAAGATCACAATTCAGTTGCTCTATTATACTCTCTTACACTCTGAATCCTGTCCTATTCTTTTTCTTGACTGAAGTGGCTATAGCACAAGAGAGTTCTCCTGCCAAGTTTATGGTTTCAGTGTAGAAAGGCCCATTTTCCAAGATTGCTCCTTCAGAGCAGCCACACCCATGATTACCCTCTGTGTGCAATTGTAAAAGCTCTGAACTTCTGACCTACACAGCTATGAGCTAACAGATGGGAGTTGTTTCAAGCCACACGGTGGTGAAGTTTGTAGTAATTTGTTACCCAGCAATAGAAAATGAATACACCTACCTTCCTCTTTCCTTTATTAGGAAAACAGCAAGAGAAGACCCATTACTCAAATGTAGTTCTAGGAGAAAGGATGTCCCAGATTGGAGCCCCATACTGCCCTCTGGTGTGGATCTCTGATAAAACAGGCATAACACTTTCCAAGAGAGGCTTGGTTATCTCAATCTTGATGAATGAAAATGGAAATATTCATACCAACCTAGTTTAGGAGTCTCTTCTCTTTAGAGTCAAGCAGATTCAACTGACCAGTTCCATCACATCTAAAATCCCCTAAGTGTGCAGGGAAAAACCTATTGCACATACAACACAGCAAGCAATAACAGGAAAAGAAAAAGGGACTTAGGAGGGACAGCTTCCAAAAACCATCACCTTCCCTCTGCCCAGTCCATGGTCCAGACAGACATACTGAGAAGCCCCACCACTCTGGGTAGCTCCACAGTCTAGGCCCTGTGTGTGGTCTATGCCTCCCCCATTGAACAGAAGATCCTGGGGAAGAAGCCTGTCTCAGTCTCCTTAGCAGATGTATTAGTTACTTCTGTGCTGCTGTGACCAAATATCTAGCAGAAATTACTTCAGGAGAGGAAAGATTTATTTTAGCCCAGAGTTTCAGAGGATTCAGTCCATCATGGCAGGGAGGACAGGGTGGAGTAGAACAGAGTAGAGAAAGGGTGGACAGGAAGCACAGAAAAGGAATATAAGAAGGGGCCAGGGCCAGATATAGCCCCAAGGACACAGCTTCAGTGGCCTACCTTCTCCAATTATCTCTCTCTCTCTCTCTCTCTCTCTCTCTCTCTCCATATATATATGCTGGGATTTAGCTCAGTGGGTAGAGCGCTGCTCTGCGGTCTCTGAGGTCCTGAGTTCAATTCCCAGCACCGCAAAAATGGGAGAAGGACCTGGCAATCCACTCCCAAGGCAATCGCGAAACAGTCAGCCATTGAAAACCCTATGAGGGTCACTATGAGTCGGATACTGACTCGACGGCACCTAACAACAACCTAACATATATATATATATATATAGTGTGTGTGTGTGTGTGTGTGTGTGTGTGTGTATCTGCAGCCATAGCACCATAGCATTCGATCCCACCTGATTTTGGTAGCTAAACACGGTAGGTCTGGTTAGTTCTTGGATGGGAGACCACCTGGAAATACCAGGTGCTGCAGGCTAGGGAGAAGGACCTGGCAATCCACTCCTGAAAGAGTCTAGCATTGGAAACCCTGTGAATAGCAACAAAGCATTGACAATAGTACCAGTTATGGCACAGTGTTGGAGAGTGTTTCGGTCAGGGTTTTCATTGGTTGAGTATTTGTGAATTGCTTTGGGAGTGGATTGGCACATCCTTCTCCTGTTTTTGTGGTGCTGAGGATCACATTTGGGTCCTCAGAGAGTATGGAGCAGCACTCTACCAACTGAGCTAAACCCCAGGTGCATATGTATACCCCCCCATATATATTTTTTTTCCTCAGTTCTAATCCACACCCTATGGAGGGTTGGATACATTTGAAACATTTACTGATCAAAGAATATAGCCTTCAGTATGAATTATGTCTGAACATCAATGAAACAAAAATCCTTACAACTCAGTTGGTATGCAACTTCATGATAAACTGAGAAAAGATTGAGGTTGTCTAAGATTTTGCTTTACTTGGTTCTACAAACAACATCCACATAAGTAGCTGTCAAGAAATCAAAAGATGCATTGCATTGGGGAAATCTGTTGCAAAAGACCTCTTTAAAGTGTTGAAAAGTAAAGATGTCATATTGAAGAAGGTGTGCCTGATTCATGCCGTATTTTCAGTCATATCATATGGTTGTGAAAGCTGGACATTGAATAAGGGAGACTGGAGAAGAATTGATGCTTTTGGGGTGGGGGCATAGCTCAGTGGTAGAGCACTTGTCTAGCATATACCAAGTCCTGGGTTCAATCCCCAGTATGGGGAAGAAATCTAAAAATAAATAAATAATAAAATACTTTATAAAAAAAAAAGAATTGATGCTTTTGAATTATGGTACTGGAAACAAATATTGAATATACCATGGACTACCAAAAGAACCAACAGATCTGTCCTTGAAGAAGTGCAACCAGAGTGTTCCTTGGAAGCTATGATGGCTAGACTGTCTTACATATTTTGGACATATTGTCAGGAGGGACCAGTCCCTGGAGAAGGACATCATGTTTGGGAGACTGGCAGATCAACAATAAAAAGAAGCCCCTCAACTAGATGTATTGACGCAGTGAGTACACAATAGGCTTAAACATAAGAAAGATTGTATGCATTCACTATGATTGGACCCAACTTGACAGCACATAATAACAATATATACAACAACATATATAACATTATATATGTATATATACAACATATACAATATTACATAGATATATGTAATGTGTGTATATATATATTGTTGTATATATATAATATTATATATATACATTTATATATAAAATCTCATATATTCTCAGTTGTAATCCACACCCTTTCAAGGGTTTAGGGTTTTAGAGGGCTATAAAATCAGATGTGGATTAGAATTTTGTGCAGACTGAATTTGGGTTGAGAGAACTCTCTCTCAAGCTCTTGTATGAATCCAATTCACACACAATTGTAATCCACATCTGACTTTGTAGCCCTGTAAAACTCTTGAAAGCATGTAAATTTTTTGTGTATGTCTACACATACATGCGCATACAGAGAGAGGTTTTAAAGAATTGTCCCATGTGATTATGGCAGCTGGCAAGACCAGAATATGCTCGCAGGCTGTAGACATAAGGGAGAATTGATGTTGTAGTTCAAGACTGAAGGCTATCTGCTGGTACAATTCCCTCTTTTGTTTGATTCAGACCTTCAACTGATTGGATGAGGCCCACCCATATTGTGGAGGGCAATCTGCTTTACTCAAAGTTTACTGATTTCAGTGTTAATCTCATCACAGAAACATACAAAATAACATTTATCTAAATATTTGGGCACAATAGCCCAGAAAATTAATAAAATTAAAAATCATAGATGATAAAACAAATCACAGAGCATTTACAGAATGGGTTATTTTTAGGCAATTTAAAAAAGAAACATCATAGTAAGTAAGGTCATTGGTTAGATATGAAACTTGTTAATATCCTACAGGACAATAAAACCATGACCTTGGGGATTATCTACTTGTCAGAAATTATTTGCTTCTCTCCTATTCACAAATCTGTAAGTTAACACGTTATATCACTGGGTCTGAGCTTTAGTAGTAAATAGTTACCTCATACAAGGTACCTTTTCATTAGAAATTAAATAATTTTTGTATGAGCCTTGTGAACCATGGTTCAGTATGATGTTGAAAGGACAGTTTGCAGTCTCTTAAACTTAACATGTTTTGGATAATTTTTTGTATCACCTCATACCCAATGCCATCTCCTAGGCAACTGCAAGAAAGCATTGTTCCAGCCTAGGCAGGCCTACTGGGCTTCCCCAGGCTCCACTCAAAGGAACAGATAGTCCTTCCTGGGAAGCAAGTAGCTCAGGCCTCTTTACTTCACTAGTCAAGGAATAAGAGAAGATGGTGAAGAGACATTAGCAAAGGAGGTATCAGAAAGAGGCCAGAGGTGGAAACGGTGACACACACCTGTAATCCCAGCAACTCGGGAGGCTGAGGCCAGAGGATCATAGGTTCAAAGTCAGAGGCTGCCTGTGTAATTTAGCAAGACCCAGTCTCAAGATAAAACATAAGATATTTTGGCGTAAAGAGAATATGGAGACAGATAGCACATGCCTTCTGTCCTGGAGTAGTTGTTGTTGTTAGGTGCCGTCGAGTCGGTATCCAACTCATAGCGACCCTCATAGGGTTTTCAATGGCTGACTGTTTCGGGATTGCCTTGGGAGTGGATTGCCAGGCCCTTCTCCCATTTTTGCGGTGCTGGGAATTGAACTCGGAACCTCAGAGACTGCAGCACAGTGCACTACCAACTGAGCCAAATCCCAGTCCTGGAGTAGAGGGAAGCCTTTATTAAGGGTTTGGAGCTCACACTGACTAAATAGAAACAGTGATAGTTTAGATTGGGAGACAGTGGAGGAAACTAGACGAACATTGAAAGCATGGATCTGGCTCCGGAGGACCTACACAGAGGACAGCAGCCGGGTCGCCATTTCGCCATTTTGCCATCTTGCACATGGCGGATAGAATCCTGGTGACTCAAAGGGGACTTCACGCACACATCCATGGGGGTGCAGACCCAACACACAATGCAACGTTGGCATCACACTGTCACCCTGCCCACGGGACACAGACTACAAGCTCCGGGTGAGTCAGTTTGAGGTGGCACATGGAATCGCCATCCCTAGTGGTGCACGCTGCACAGCTGAAGTCTCTGGGCTGGTGTAGGACCCTCATGGAAGAAAATAGGGATCAGATCCACGAGAGTTGATATATGAAGGTGTGGGGAGTGATCACAGAGGGGCCTGGGAAACTGTTGCCAGCAGTGCGTGACCAGAGCCGTGGGATAGTTGTGCTGATGCGATTTTCAGAAATACAGGCACACATAAACTTGGACCCCAGACACACCAGAGGTGATTCTATGTTATACCATTGCACTTTGGAGTAGGCTGGAGTAGGGTCTGCAGAGGCGACTGAGTTCCACATGGGCAGAGTGTGGCCGATTCCGCAAATGGTGCCCAGTGGCACAATTAGTCCCAGAGCAGTTTTGAGCATGATCACTGCACATGGCCAGACCTGCTGCAGATTCCCCCCTGGGGCAGTTGGATATCATCCCGCCCCCTGCAGTTGGGGGGGGGAAGTGACGCAACCACAATGGGATCTGGACCTCCCAAGTAGACTCCCAAGTGGACAGAAAGCCCTGCAATAAAGACCCACGATAGCAGCCATATTCCCTCCATGCTGTAGGCTTTGGGGTGGAGATCTCTAATTTGGGAAATTGGCGTCCAAACTACGTGGGACAGGGAGAACTCCAAGGAGGCCCCCACAGGTTCCACTACTTCTCCAACAATACAACAGACACAGAATATTTTGAGGGACAGACTCTATGCACACTCAGTGTCCCACTTAAACCTGGGGCATTGTGGGGCTACCCACCATATCCATTCGATAAAGGGAACCTGCACAGAAACCCCACCCCCCAATGCAGCCTGCTTCCATAGATTGTGTGAAAACACTGCCACCCTGTGTTCTGTAGTGTTCACGTCATCCTTACTGTCTCCACAGTTCAGATTCCATTTGTGAGAACATACAAATGTTTTTATGTGTGTGTGGGAGCATGTATGCATGTGTTTTTTTCCTTCTTTCTTTCTATCTTTCTTCATTTATTCTCTTCCTTTTTTTCTATTCTCCTTCTCTTTTTCTTATGCTATATATGTGTTTTTGTTTTAGTTAACTATTTTATCCTTAAATTTTAGCCTTAATTTTAATTTTGACTGTAATTTCTATTAGTCTCTGTTCTCTACCTCCTCTTTCCCCCTCTTTTGTCACCAGATCCTCCCCCTTCTCACTACCCAGAAGAGAAACAGAATCTATTGTCTCCCTAACCCCAGCCCCTTTGGAGTAGGGCTGGTGAACTAGAGTAAGAGCCCCACAGACTAAATAACTGAGGAACTACGCAGCTTAAAGCTCAAATAAGCACCAGAGATTCAGCACCACATAATCTCAGAGGAATAACAGAGGGAGAAGTTCTGCACACTCAGGAGAGACAAATTCTATGTCCTGGACCATATTATGGGCAAACAAAGTAAACCTACAAGAAACACAAAGGGGCAGGATGGATCTGAAGACCCCACAGACCAAACCCCCCAACAAATTCCTCCAATGAATCTCAACTCCCAGAGATCTCTTAATTGGATTTCAGAGTTATGGTTATAAATATTCTAAGAGAAATCAAAATGAATACCACCAGCACCCTTGAAATCTTTGAAAAGAAGGTATCTTACCTGGAGTCCGTTCTATCCTCCCAGCTAGAAATGATAAGGAAAAATCAAGCAATGATCATTGAAATGCAAACCAAAACAAATGAATTGAATTTGGCAAATGAATCCTTTTCATCGAGACTGTATGAATCTGAACTGAGGATTTCCAATTCTGAGGATGCCATACACAAACTTAAATACATACAGTCAGAAATGGAATCAATGATAAAGGAATTAAAAGATTTCCAGGAGAACTCAGATAGAATGGAAAAATGAAACTTAAGAATTCAGGGTGTCCCTGAAGGAGAGAAAAAAATCCACCAGAGGTCTTCAAAATCTAGTATATGATATCCTCAAGGAAAACTTCCCAGAGATAATACAGGATATGGATACATACACAACTGAAACATTTAGGACACCATCCAGAGCTGACCAAAATAGGTCATCCCTGAGACATATTATTCCTCAAATGCTGTCATTAGAAACCAGGGAGGCTATCCTGTAAGCAGCAAGGCAGAAACCTCTTATTAATTATAAGGCAAAACCTATTAAAATTACTGCAGACTTCTCCATATTAACATTGAAAGCTAGAAAGGAATGGTCACAGGGGATTCACATCCTAAAAAAAAAAACTTCAACCAAGATGTATATATCCAGCAAAATTATCTTTGAAAATAGAAGACAAGTATAAGACATTTAATGATATAAATGCATTTAAATGATTTGCAACCACCAAACCATCCCTGCAGAGGATTGTAAATCAATTACCACATCCAGGAGAAATAAGACAACCCTACATAGGAAATCAAAGGCGTGGTTAGCTGAGATGAGTGCAACCCAAGAAAGGACCAAAGCAAACATGATTCATAAACCAGTAACAAATAATGATTGGATGCATGACAATCAATACTAACCAATAATCACTATTAACATAAATGGTCTTAATGCACCAATTAAGAGACAGAGACTGGCTAATTGGATGAAAAAACAAACTTTCAATGTGTGGTATCCAAGAAACTCATCTAACTCACAAAGACTGCAATAGACTGAGAATTAAGGGCTGGAAAATAGTATACCAAGCAGGGGGAAAATGAAAAAAGCTGGTTCAACAAATTGCAATTCTAATATCAGATAGATTAAATTTCCTTCCAAAACTAATTAGAAGAGACAAAGAAGTACACTACATTTTAATAAAAGGAACAATCGATCAGGAACCATTAATGCTCCTAAATATTTACGCCCCAAACACTGAGGCACCTACCTTTATAAGACAAACTTTATGGAATACAAAGAACTTTATTGGACCAGAAACAATAATAATGGCAGACTTCAATACCCCACTTTCGTCAAGAGACAGGTCATCAAAATGAAAAATCAACAGAGAAACGTTGAATATAATCTCCACCCTAAACCAGTTGGATCTCACAGATATATACAGAATATTTCATCCACACGATGAGGAATACACATTCTTCTCAGCTCAACATGGAACATTTTCTAAGATAGATCATATGCTAGTCCATAAGAACTCTCTCAACAAATACAAAAAAGTAGAAATTGTTCCCTGTTCCTTATCAGACCATAATGGGATAAAATTGGAGCTCAAGAGCAAGAATAATTCCAGAAACTTTACAAACTCATGGAGACTGAATAATACACTGCTGAATGATGAATGAGTTGTTGATGAAATCAAAATGGAATTTAAAAAATTCCTACAATCAAATGATGATGGAAACTCATCCTACCAAAACATATGGGATACAGCAAAGGCAGTTTTAAGAGGGAAGTTTATATATTAAGTGCCTTCATCAATAATGTAAAGAAGAGCCAAATAAATGACCTAATGATGCATCTTAAGACACTAGAAATTCAACAAAAAATTAATCCTAAAAGGAACACCCAAAAAGAAATTACAAAAATAAAGGAGGAAATATCTCAATTAGAATCCAAAGAAATAATTCAAAAAATTAATAAGACTAAGAGCTGGTTCTTTGAAAAGATTAATGAAATAGACACTCCTCTGGCCAATCTCATCAAAAAGAAAAAGGAAAAAACATAGTATGGATAACGAAAGAAAACGGGTCCATAACCACTGACTACAACGAAATACAGAAAATTATCAGGGATTACTATGAGAGATTGTATTCCCAAACATATGAAAATACAGAAGAAATGGACAAATTTATTAACACATATGACCTACCAAAGCTAACCCCAGAAGACATAACTGACCTAAACAAGCCCATTACATATACAGAAATAGAAAAGGTAATAAAAAGTCTTCTAACAGAGAAGAGCCCAGGTCTTGATGGATTCACAGCAGAATTTTACCAAAATTTTAAAGAAGACATAATACCTGTCTTCCTCAAATTATTCCAAAAAATAGAAAAGGAGGGAACACTCCCAAGTTCATTCTATGAAGCTACCATCACCCTGATACCTAAACCAGGAAAAGATTCATCTAAGATAGAGAATTATAGGCCCATCTCCCTCATGAATCTAGAGGCAAAAATATTTAGTAAAATTCTGGCAAACAGAATCCAGCAGCATATTAAAAAGATTATTCACCACGACCAAATGGGATTTGCACCACAGATGCAAGGTTGGTTCAACATATGGAAATCAATTAATGTAATCCAACATATCAAGAAATTGGCAAACAAAAACCACATGATCATCTCAATTGATGCTGGAAAGGCCTTTGACAAAGTGCAACATCTTTTCATGATAAAAACACTGGAGAAGATAGGTATAACAGGCAAATACCTCAATATTATAAAAGCCATTTATGACAAACCTACAGCCAACATTATATTAAATGGAGAAAAACTGAAACCATTTCCTCTTAGATCTGGAATAAAGCAAGATGTCCTCTCTCTCCTATTCTATTTAACATAGTATTTGGAGTCCTCACCAGGGCAATCAGACAAGAGAAAGAAATCAAAAGGATACAGATTGTCAATGAAGACATCAAATTATCCTTATTTGCAGATGATATGATTCTATACCTGAAAGACCCCAAAACCTCAACCAGAAAACTGCTAGAACTAATTAACTCCTTCAGAAAAGTGGCAGGTTATAAAATCAACACACAAAAATCGATAGCTTTACTTTATACCTACTGCAAACAGGAAGAGAAGGAAATTTCAAAAAAAATACATTTCATGATAGCCCACCAGAAAATTAAATACCTTGGAATCAATCTAACCAAAGACCCTTCAGATCTCTATCAGGAAAACTTCAAAACATTAATGAAGGAAATAGCAGAGGACACTGAAAAAGGGAAAGACCTTCCCTGCTTCTGGATAGGGAGAACTAATATAGTAAAAATGGCTATCCTACCAAAAGTAATTTATAGATTTAATGCAATACCCATTAAAAGTCCACTGACTAACTTTACAGAAATAGAAAAAATGATCCAAAAATTCATATGAAATCACAAAAGACCACATATAGCCAATACACTCTTAAACTGCAAAACTAATGCAGGTGGAATCACAATCCCTGACTTTAAGCTATACTATAGGGCAGTGGTAGCAAAAACAGCTTGGTACTGGCACAAAAATAGGCCTGAAGACATCTGGAACAAAAAAGAAGACCCAGAAATACCTCAACACACCTATAGCCACCTTATTTTTGACAAAGGAGCAAAGCAAGTAAACTGGAAAGAGGATAGCCTTTTCAATAAATTGTGCTGGGAAACATGGACATCTGCATGCAGGAAAATGAAAACCAACCTGCATCTCTCAATATGCACAAGAGTTAACTCAAAATGGATAAAAGACCTCAACATAAAACCAGAAAATTTAAAACTAATAGAAGACAATATAGGCAATACACTCCATCATATAGACATAGGAAAGTATTTCCTTAATAGGACTCCAATTGTTCAAGAAATTGCAACAGGAATAGATGAATGGGATTATATGAAATTAAAAAGCTTCTGTACAGCAAAAGAAACAATTAACAGTCAAGGAAACCCCCATGGAATGGGAAAAAATCTTCACATTTTATACATCAGACAAAGGTCTAATTACCAGAATTTATAAAGAACTTAAGAAAAAAATTCCCAAGAAAACAAATAACCCAATACACAAATGGGCAAAGGAAATGAATAGACAGTTCTCAAATGAAGAGGTTCATAAAGCCATGAAACACATGAAAAAAAAATGCTCAATATTCCTAGCCATTAGGGAAATGCAAATTAAAACAACTCTGAGATTTCACCTTACACCAGTAAAAATGGCCAAGGTCGATAAAACAAGTAACAACAAATGCTGGCGAGGTTGTGGAGAAAAGGGAACACTTGTACGTTGTTGGTGGACCTGTAAGTTGGTCCAACCACTGTGAAAATCAATATGGAGCTGCCTTAAAAAACTAAAAGTTGATCTACTGTATGACCCAGCTATAACACTATTGGGAATTTACCCAAAGGAAGATGTGTCATCGTACCACAGAGACACCATGTTCAATGCAGCACTTTTCACAATAGCAAAGATATGAAATCAACCAAAGTGCTCATCAGCAGAAGAACGGATTAAAAAACTATGGTACATATACACAATGGAATACTACTCAGCAATCAAAAAATGAAATAATGCCATTTGTAGCAAAATGGATGGAATTGGAGAAAATTATTTTAAGTGAACAAACACAGGCTCAGAAAGAGAAATACCAGTTGTTCTCATATGTGGGAGCTGAATCAAAATTATAAGAAGGAAAATAATCCTATACAAAGGTCAGATTATAATAAAAGAAAAAAAAGTTAAGAATGGTGTTATTATGGATGGTCTAGAAAATTCATGTAATAGTTCTGACAATGCAAAAGAAAATTCACTACAGAAAAAGTTTCTGTTTTAAACAGAACTGGAACCCAAGGATATATAGAAAAATATTACCATAAAAAGACAAGTAAATGGAAGAGAAGTCTTTGATGGGGGAGGGTCGGACGGGGGGAGGAAGCGCACAAGAGGGTAAGGGGGAACTTATATGAATAATGTACAACAAAATGCATATATGGAAATATCACAATTAAAACCATGTCGGAATGAATCACATTAAGGTGTACATTAAAAATTTCCAATAATAAAAAAAAGATAAAATATAAAAAGCGGGCTAGAGGTGCAGCTCAGAGGTAGAACCCAAAATTATGTGTGAGGCACCGGGTTCAATCCCCAAATACTACCAAAGAGGTGGGGGGGGGGTATGCCAGAGAAAGCTCCAGGGTGATTTAGCCCTCTGGCTTAATTTCTTCACACACTCAAAACACTACTTTTATTTGTTATGCTGACCCAAGCAATAATAACCTGATCAGTTCATACCAACACCATTTTGTTGATGGTGGAGTAGAATAAGGCTTGGTGGAGTGAATAGAAACTTGATTTCTCTTAAGAGATTAAAAAACACTCTTACATGGTTTCCAAATTTTAACCTCAAGTAATAGTACTACTTTTTATTTAACATCCTTTAGACAGAATATTGAGGGCCAGGCTGTCCCTCATAAAACTTTTCATTCTGTTCTGCATCTGGCATCAGGTTTCATGTATTGTGGAGACATAATGAATGGCAGCTGCATGATTATAAGGGAGTGTTCTGAGTTGGGGTTTTGTTAGAAACGGGATCATACTGGAGAAAGTGTTTTGAGAAGGTTACACAAATACCTTACTATGCGTAAGACCATGCTTTGAGGGTGTGTCTTGAGGACACAGTATGCAGAAAGAAGTAGCTTCCAAAGGCACAAGAAAGGCCTTTTATTTTTAAAAATGTGACCCAGGTGGCAATACCAAGTAAGAAGGATTATAATGAAATACTTTTTAAAAAAATGAGCTGAGGCCTGACAGTGTCTGGCTTTGGATTATAAATTGGCTCATTATCAGGAAAAAAATATTTATTGAAACACAGCAGTGATCAATGGGCTCATTATCCTACAGTGGCAGCCGAGAAGTCCTAAGACATAAGCCTAATGTAAAAGTCAGGCAGTTATTTGTACAAGTGGTATTGGTGCATAGCTTTTCAATAGGGATAATTTTGTTCTAGTATGAAGACCAGGGACAGGAATCGGGCTTTGGGGTCCTGGTCTGATCATCTGGAAAATAAGGCTAATTGAGATACTCCCTTGTAGATCTGCTTCATTAATGTGTGGTTGAGAGCTTCGAGTTGGACTCAGTGCTGTGTGTGGCCTTGCTATTGAAATATGAAAGTTTATATTACTTACTTTTCTTTTTTAGGCCTCTCTGTTTATCTGTTACATTTTAGGAATTTGCCTTGTTCAGCTCACCAGCAATCTGGTTCCTTCTTCAAAAGCCTCCCCCACACCACCGTATTTAGCAGCTGAACCCCAGGGCCTCACATACACTTTTCAAATACTCTACTAATGGGTTCCACCCACCCAGCCCATCATTTTTTTTTTTTTTTTAAATCTTTAGACAGAGTCTCACTAAACTACACAGGCTGCCTCTGGCTTCAAACTTGCGATTCTCTTCCTTCTGCCTGCCGAGTCTCTGGAATTATAGCTGTGCGCCACAGTGCCCAGCCCAGAAGCCTTTTTATGTCCCTTGGAGCAGTTTAAATATTATTTAGTTTAAAATATACTGAAAGATTCCAATACTTCCAAGGTTACAACTGATAAGAGAATGTACCAGAAGACCAGCTGGAGCAATGTTTTCTACAAGCAGCCTGCTGGAAAGAACACTGGCTTTACCATCAGATGACTCTGACTCTGAAATAGTATCAGGAGCCTAAATGCACGAAGTGTGTACTTTAGATATGTTTTTAGTGTTACTGGGTCTCAGTTTTCTTATCAAGAATGGGAATAATATCTGCTACATAGCGTGGCCTTAAGAATTAGGAATAACATTTGTGTATTTGTTGGAGCATAGGAGATACTTAATAGATGAAAGCAATTATTATCATCTCTGTAAAAACACCAAAGGTAGGAGGCCTGGTGAGAGAATTGGAGATTTGGGAATTCTTTCCACCAGAGTGTTCTGAGCAGGGAACTTGGAGAGTAGGGGTCACTGGACATAAACTTGATGGGAACATCCATGGGCATCTGGGAACTCCCTGGTTCCCTTGAGCCTAACCAGCATTAAAATAAACATGGCTGACATGTTTAAAGGTGAAAGCAGGCTATGAAATGAGTGAGAATAAGATGGACAGAACTGGAAGACACATACTGTCCACTGCTTTCAACTAGGGTACGTATGGCTTCACTTTATAAACCAGGAATTGAGGCTCATAGAGGTAATTTTGAGTCATGGTTAGGAGCTCAGACTCTGGAGTCAGACACATTATAAATATGCTCCAGTTTCCTTACCTGAAAATGGAGATTTATCAGTCAGGATTAGCTAGGTTATGCTGCAGTAATAAGCAACTCCAAAAATCAGACAACAAATGTTGACTTTTTGTTCATGCCTCTTGTCCTTCATAGGTCATCTTTGACCCTGCTTCATCTCTTCCTTTATCCCCAGACTGAGGCGGACAGGGCAATCATTGTCTGGATCATAGCTAGTCATCATGGCACGGTGGAAAGAGAACATGGTTGTGTTACTTAGCTTTGTGTTGTTGGGACAAAATACCTGATAAAATCAGCTTAAAGGGAGAAGAGTTTATTTTGGCTCATGGTTTCACAGGTTTCAATTTATAGGCTTTTGGTACCATTGTTTTGATCTGTGGTGAGGCAGATCTCCATGGCAGGGATTTTATGGCGGAGCAAATGTACTCCCCTCGTGGTGGCCAGAAAGCAAAGAGAGGAAAAGGAGTGAGCAGGATCCTAACATTTCTTTCAAGGGTAAGCTCCCATGACATAATTTCCTTCCACCAGGCAGCACATGCTCCCAATGATATCATCAGCTAGGAACAAAGCCTTTAACACTTGAGCCTTTAGGGGACGCTTGAGATCCAAACCATCATGACAAAGCACATATGGAATTTTAAAACTTCTTCCTGGAGCTGGCTCATGACACTTTCTGATCTTTGTTGGCTAAACGAAGTCATAGGTTCCTCCTTAGGTCAACAGGGTGGAGAATGTTTAAACCTCCTACAAGCAGGAGCGCTGAAGGAGGGAACCCAAAGCATTTATTGAGTAGTAATCTAGTTTACTACAGGTGATAAGCATACCTCATGTGTTGCCCTGACAACTAAATCAGTTAACTTTGTACATAAATCACTTAGAAGCAAAGGTGACACCCATTAATTATAATATGTTTACTATTATTATTGCTGACCATCAAATAGTGGCTTAATGACAGCTAGTGAAATAGATCTCAGGTGTCCTAATGGAAAGGCAAAAAGATATTTGTGTGCATTGAAAACTATGGAGCAACAGACAACAATCTGTGAAAATGGAGGCACAGAATGCCTCAGGGATACAAGGGGACTCAGCAGCTCTTGAAATGCAGTGCTGCAGAAGTATATTTTGTCAGACCTCGAGTCTTTACCTTGAGTCCTTTACCTTGAGTCAACCTCCTTCTAGTAGGTTGCCATGTCTTTCATGAAAATACTGATCTTATTCTGTGGCTCCTGTCTCTTTCACAGTCCTGCAAGTGCTCTCACCAGCCTTGAGTCAGTGCCACTGGGATGGTCAAAGCCCTCACCAAGAATGGAAATTAGCCTTTGGGTTTTAGCTTTGGGTGATGAAAGCCATCTTGTCTCAGAGGTACTCAAAGCTGGGCTGAGAAAGAATCTCAGGTGGTAAGTGTGCTGGAACCTACCTGTCTGGTATGGGGTAGGGGCTTACCCCTGAGTCTGTTGAGTCGGGACAATGATAATAAGAACCCACCTTCAAATGGGACCAACTATGTGGGAGCTTGCCTATTGCTTGATGCTGAAAGCTGTGCCACTGGAATGTCAATGTCAGCAGAACCACCCACGGTGGACAGGTTTTAGCTGAGCTTTTAGACTAAGACAGACTAGTGAGAAGGATGTGGCAGCCCACTCCCAAAATAATTAGTCATTGAAAACTCTGTGAACTCTGTGGGTAGCAGAGCACTGTCAAATATGGTGCTGGAAAATGAGCCTTCTAGGCTGGAAGACATCCAAGAAATCACTGGGGAAGAGTTGCTTCCTCAAAGCAGACTCTGAGTTAATGACCAGAATGGAGTAAAGCCCTGGGACTTCCTTTTGCTGATGTGGCAAAAAAAAAAAAAAAAAAAAAAAAAAAAAAAAAAAAAAAAAAAAAAAAAAAAAAAAAAAAAAAAAAAGAAAAGAAAAGAAAAAATAAACACATTGACTGCAACAATAGGCTCAAACATAAAAATGTTGTGTGTATGGCACAGTTCTGGTCCTGTTGTACAGAGGGTTGCTATGAGTCAGATCGGACTAGACAGCACCCAACAACAACAACAACATATGCCCAACATTCTAGTAAGTGCTTTCATTGATTAACTCATCTCATTCACAACTCTAGGATGTATTATCATCTCCATCTTCCAAATGGAGAAATCAAGTACACAGGATTAAGGAGCCTGCCAGATCTCACACAGTTAATGGTAAGCAATTGAGCTGGGATTTAAATTCAGCTCAGAATCTGTACTCTTGATAGCTATAAAATAACACTTACCTTTGTAATGCCTGGTTGGGGGACTACTTCAAGGTTTTTGTAGTTTAATAAAGCAGGTAGCCTTGATTTTAGGTTCTGGCCATACAAAACTCAGAACTTAGTTTAAGGGGCTCATTCATTCCCTCATGACCCACTGTAGGAGGTATTCTTTGATTATAAAATAAATAATTGATTGTTGTTAGGTGCCATCGAGTTGTGTCCCACTCATAGTGACCCTCATAGGGTTTTCAATGGCTGATTGTTTCAGGGTTATCACATCCTTCTCCCATTTTTGCAGTGCTGGGAATCAAACCCAGGACCTCAGGGACTATAGGGTGGTGCTCTACCAACTGAGCTAAATCCCAGCCCCAAATAATTGATTAGTTTCTAAAATTACTGCTGATTATTATTATATTGGCTTCATTTGACACTGATTTGTTTTCGGAAACACAACCACCACAAATATTAAGAACTTTCTTGTAGCCTACCAGGGGAATGTCTGTGGGTCTCAGGGAAAGTTTCCCTTTTGGAGGTGGCTCTCTCAGAGTCTTCCTGGTTTCTTAGGCATTCTGTCATTGACTGTGTGTTCTGCTTCCTCCAACAACTTGCCTCCTCTTAACTAGCATTAGCTGTCACAGCCTAATTTTATTCCTGAGTCGGATAATCAGCTCTAACTGCCCATATCCACTTCTAGCTGTATTTCTTTATTGTGGGAGGGAAGTTTCTCTCTTAGGGCTTGATGATCTGTTCAACTGGGTCAGATGCCCACAGTTGCAGTGCAAGATACCTACCTATAAGGTCACCTGCAACTTCTGAGCCCACAGGGTCACCATTTCCCTGGGCTGTGCCTGGAGGAAAATGAGGGTTTTGTTTCTATCATGATTTGAACATAAAATGCACCTTCCAAAAGTCATGTTCAGTCCCCAGCTGGTGGCACTGTTTGTGGAGGTCATGGAACAGTGGGAGATGAGACTCAGCTTTGTGGGAGTGGTCACAGGCAGTGGGCTTTTGGAGTTTTTTTTGGTTTAACTTGAACCCATAGCTCTGGTGTCTCCCTGCCTCCAGCCTTGCAATGCTGCCAGGTCATCTGCCACAGGCTCTGTCGCTGCTGCTTTCTGCCCTGCTGCCATTATGGACTGATCTTCTAACTGTGAGCTTCCAATAAAACTTTTCTTCCATAAGTTTGTTTGAATTGGTTTTTCTGCTATAACAACAATAGCTGACTAGACATGCACTGAACCTCTCCTATTAGCCTGATCACCTACCTTCACTGTGTTCTTCTGTAGTAGTGGGCCAATGCTCTGCCCATATCCTCTTTTTGTCTTTCTAGAGTCAAGCTCACTGTTCCCCACACTGGTGCTTTCTCTGAGAAGCTGGCCCTTATGTACCTCATCATGGGTTTCTTTGCATTCTGGCTTTTGGCTGGGGCCAGCAAGTGAGCATCCCAGGCAGAAGACCAAAGGCAGGTGAGGACATTTATTTCCCTGGCATCTTCCATGTGAGATCTCATCTATTCTTTTAGATAGAAGTTCAGAGATTCTCTCAAAGGGTCTTCTGTTTGGGACTCTGGATTCTGCTAAGACAACCCTCCCCTTATTTCTAAAGTGTGGTGTAGATTGAAGTATTAACCCTAATCCTTTATTCTTCCTGGTATCCATGCTTTCTTCCTGCATGTGATTCTGTAGTTACTCCCATAAAAAGAGGAATGTATTGTTCTCTGCCCTTGGACTTGGCTCTATGACTTGCTTTCGTCGATGGAATATGGGTGTACCCAACTGTCTGTGCCAGTTTCAAGCCCAAGTCTTAAGAAGCATGACATGTTTCTGTGTGTCTTCTCCATTTTTGTGAGAAGAGCCTTCCCTGGGAAACTGGTGTCTCTTTAATTGGAGTCCCAGAAGAAACACATGTAGAATATACAAGAGCTTAATCAGAAGGAGAATCCAATTGGACACCAGTTTGAAGCAGAGGCCCTAGCTGAGGCTAGCTGACTTCCAGTCAACCCACACACCTATGAGAAATAGACTCTTATGACCACATTCCACTAAGCATGTGATTAAGGGTGGTAACATCCTATTGTGACTGTTGTTAGGAGCCATTGGGTCCATCTTATAGTGACCTTGTGTGCAACAGAATGAAACACTCCTTGACACTGTACCATGCCTGGCACTAAGTCAGTGTTTGTCTGCTATTCATAGGGTTTTCAATGGCTGACTGTTTTGGGAGTGCACTGCCAGGTCCTTCTCCCATTTTTATGGTGCTGGGGGTTGAACCCAGGGACTTAGAGAGTACAGAGCAGCACTCTACTGACTGAGATAACCCTCAGTGAAACTGAAGTAGTTCCTGCCTCTATATACTCCCCTTCTACAACATAGCTACTCTATTGAACTCTTGAGGAACCATCCTGAGTGCCGTCTGTTTTCTGTAGTGACACCAGATGAATGACACAAACACCAGGCCAGTTCCTCCCCACCACTATATCACACTGCCAACAAAATCTAAAATATAGCTTTTGATACCAGTTGCCTCCTCTTCTGTTTCCCATTTCCTACTCAGTATTCAACTGAACCCCTGATCTTAGAAACCAGTAACAAAATCTTATTTTATTCTTTCCTATATATTAACCTGTTTCTAGAATTTCAACTTTTTATTTGGAAAAAGTTAAAAATGTATACACAAGTAGCTATGACATTATAACACATACCCATGTACCCATGATCCAGCTTCAACCGTGATTGACATTTTATCAATCTTATTTCATCTCTTTGCCTCCCATTTTTTCTCACTCAGTTAATGACTTTTCAATTTCCAGAGATGTCCTGAGGTTCTAATCTGTAATCTCTCAGCAGCATTTATATTATTGCTCCATTGCTCACTCTTTTTCTTTTCTGCCATTGCTGTCTTCTGATTCTCTTTTTATCTCTTGTGTCTGCTGTTTCCTGTTTTTAATTCCTGATGTATCTCTTAAAAGTCATTCTTCTTTAGCTCCTTGTCCTTCCTCTATTTTCCCTCTCTCTATGCTGTCCTCCTGGATGGATAGTCTTATCCACTACCACGGCTTAATTGATGAGCCTTTCTACTTTCCTGAACTATTCTTTTTTTCTACCCAGCCAGTGTTTTTGCTTGGATGTCTACATGTACTTCACATTGAGCACATCTAGCCCAAACCAAACCCAGTGACTTCTCTTTGAACCTTCTCCTTCTCTCCCCCCAGCCTTTTTTTTCTGGTTTCTTTAACTTGGTTCCTACCTTTCCTGCTGCTCAGTCAGATCTAGAGATCTTACACCTCTCCTTGATCCAGATATGGCTATTCAATCTGTAATGATCTTCCCAGGCCCGCCCCTTTTTCTGTTTCTTTGATTTAAGCCCTCATCATCTGTCACTTGGGACATTCTAGTATTCTGCCTGACTAGTCTCTTAGTGCTGTTTTCTTGGCTAAGTACTGGAAAAATTGGGAGGAAATTGGCAAAAACTCCCAACCTGGGAAAATGGCATTTGAATATCTGGTTTTGTAAATTAGAAATCTAGGGAAAATGAAAATAACTTGGTTGCATGATTGTACAAAACCCTTCCTGATTGGACAATTGGACTGAAAGCTGATTGGCTCAGGCCATTCCATGGGCAAACTATATAAGGAGCTGCCCTGCGGCAGCTAGGTCCTTTTTTCGCCTTCTCCCCCGTTCCTGCCCGGACCACCCGATGAGGAAACACCTCTCCCACTGCTCTCCCCCGGAACTTTGGTGAGGAAAGAACGCTCTCCCGTTGCAATCATCAATAAGGAAAGAACCTGCTCTCTGTCTGATCACCGACGAAGCAACAGCTGTCTCCTCGTGACCACCGAGACAACCAACACAGGTATTTGCCCCTGGAAGGCAAAAGCGCCTGAGGCTTTTCCTTTCTCCCGTCTCCTCCAGGGTCCCGAGGGCTGCAGGAGTCTGCGCCCCCACCCAAGGGTCCCAAGTGAATTGTGTTTAGTATCTGTGTGTGCGGGGCGCTGCCCCTCCGAACCTCCAGGCCAGACCGGGAGGCGTGCGCCCCACAATCACTTTTTAAAATCACTTCTCTAATTATGCTTAACCCTATCCCAACTTATAAAATTTCCATTGCTCCATTGAAAATATATTCTAAATATTTTGGTGTGATATTGCAGCCTCTCCCCCACTTTTCCTTCTAATCTTACCTCCTGGAAGTTCCCTTTGTGCCCTGTCCTCCCAATATATGGCCTTGTTTGTTGGTCCCCTGATATAATGATCCCCAACCTTTTTGGCACCAAGGAGCAGTTTTGTGGAAGACAATTTTTTCCATGGACTGGGTGGTGGGGAGGACAGGGCAGATGCTTATCTGACAGGCGATTGAACTCAGGCAGTAATATGAGCAACTGGAAACAGCTGTAAATACAGATGTAAAAGCAGAGAGTACCAATCCAAGGCCTGGAGTTTGGGGACCCCTGTCCTAGTACACCATATACTCTCTTGTGGCCTTACATATGCTAATCATTGTCTGTGCTTTTTAGAAAAATGAGGTTTTCAGCCAAGTATGATGGCTCACTCCTGTAATCACAGCAACTCTGGAGGTGAAGGCAGGAGAATCACAGGTTTGAGGCCAGAGGCAGCTTGTTAACTTAGCAAGACCCTGTCTCAAGATAAAAAATAAAAAAAGGGCTGAGGATGCAGCTCAGTGGTAGAACACTTGCAAAGCATGTGTGTGAGGCCCTGGGTTTAATCCCCAAGTATTGCGCAAAAAAAAAAAAAAAAAAAAAAAGTTCTGGGTCTCAAATACAAGTTTAACTTTTCTCTTTTCTTTTCTTTTCCTTCCTTCTTTCTTTCCTTCCTTCCTGCCTTTCTTTTCTTTTCTTTTCTTTCCCCCCTTTATTGGTAAATGTTGGTGGGGTACAGAGTAATACAGTATTTGCTTTTTCCATTATGCAACTATTATATCATTTTTGGTGACCCTTTCATCAACTTACGAAGCTTATGGAAACTATCTAATATATAGCAAAACTCATATGCATATTTGGGTTATATTCTCCCATTTTTCCCATGTACTCATTAAGTTGTATTGTTTACATTGAGATTATCTTCTCCCCCTTTATCCCTTTACATTGTTTCTCCTCCCCATCCCACCTCCCACAATCTTCCCATTCCTTTGCTAGTCCCCTCCCTCCTTCTCTCTACTCTTTATATTTTTTCTTCTTCACTAAGTTTAATTGGGCATCAAATACAAGTTTTAAATTGCCCCTTCCACAGCTCTTGACTCCCCCCTTGCCATTCTGAGACTCTTGTAATCATTTCAATTTGTTGTTCCTGCCAAAGGAAATAGTCACGATGGTATTTAGTTCCTTGAGCAATCTCATTAGAGTTTCTTGGTCAAAGGGGGCCCATTTGCCATGGCACTGGGTATTGTCTTCATAGAAATATCAACACTGTAAAGTTCCTAACTCTTCTATAGGACTTTGAGTGCACCCCAGGGTAGGAATGGTGTGTTACTCATCTTTTTATATATCCCCAGTGCCTGGCACATAGGAAATAGTGTTTGCTTGAATTGCATCTAAATTAGCACTGGGACTAGAGAGTAAGATCCAGAGAGGTCACAAATGTTGCCAGCCAATTGCAGTGAAAGCTGCCAAACATATAATCTATGAGCTAAGAGGCTGGGGTCACTCCATTCCCTGCAGCGAGGTCCTCCAAACCTGTCAGATGTCAGTTGCATTTGCAAAGCTAGGAGTTCAGGTGGAAGGTTGGATTTTTCTTCATTAAACTTGTCATTCCCCAAGGTGGGCCTCTGACAGGAACCCAGTGAGATGTCAAACTGAGACAGCTGTTGCCAAACCTGGTAGAGGCATATTAGACAGCTGGGGATACAGCTGCTGCCCCAGATTGCATGTGTAACAGCCTTTTCTTTGTTAAGCAGGTTGAAATACTTAACAAATAGCAATAGTGAAGCAGCCATGGTATGATGGAGGCAAAATTGGATCTGAGTTAGGTCATGTGTATTTAGGCCTCAATTTTGCTTCTTATTAGCTGTGTGACTTTGAGCAAGTTATCTCTCTCCTCTGAGCCACATTGTTCTCACTTATAATATTTGTTGTTAAGACTAAATGAGAGAACGCACACAGAAATGGTTTATACACTGTAGGGCACTGCTCAAATGTTTGGTATAATTAGCATATATTAAAATTGCATTTAGTCATTGCTATGGTTTGTATGGGGCTGGGATTTAGCTCAGTTGGTAGAGTGCCGTTCTGCAGTCTCTGGGGTCTCGAGTTCGATTCCCAGCACCACCAAAATGGGAGAAGGACATGGCAATCCACTCCCAAAGCAATCCCTAAACAATCAGCCATTGAAAACCCTGTAAGGGTCGCTATGAGTCAGACATGACTCGAGGGCACCTAACAACAACAACTACATGGTTTGTATGGGGCTGGGATTTATCTCAGTTGGTAGAGTGCCACTCTGCCATCTCTGAGGTCCCAGGTTTGATTCCCAGTATGGCAAAAATGGGAGAAGGATGTGGCAATCCACTTCCAAGGCAATCCCTATGAGGATCGCCATGAGTTGGACACAACTCGTCGGCACCTAACAAGAACAATGGTTTATATATTCCCCCCAAACTCATGTGTGAAAGTCTTGGTTCCCAGCTGGTAGATCCAATCTTTGAGAAGGGATTAGATCTTGAAGGCTCTGACCTAATCAATGGATTAATCTATTGGATTCATAATTTGATGGCATTATTGGGAGGTGGTGGGAACTAGAAGGTGGGGCCTGATTTGAGGTTGCGGGTCACTGGGGGCATGCCTTTGAAGGGTATATCTTGTTCCTGGCCCCTTATTATCTGTTACTCTACTTCCTGGCTACCATGAGGTGCCCATCTTTTCTCTACTGCACACTTTCCGCTGTGGTGTTTGGCCTTATCTCATCCAAAGTGATGGAACCAAGTGACCATGGATTAAAACTTCTGAAACTATGAGTCAAAATAAATCCTTCATCCATTAAGTTATTTTTCTCAGGTATTTGTCACCATGGCAAAAACTGACTTAACATAGACATCATAACACACAAGCTTGTGCATGCTCATACACACACACACCAAGTATAGAATGATATGGTGGTTCATTTTATGTGTTAA
Organism: Pedetes capensis; assembly: GCA_007922755.1. Classification (NCBI taxonomy): domain Eukaryota; kingdom Metazoa; phylum Chordata; class Mammalia; order Rodentia; family Pedetidae; genus Pedetes; species Pedetes capensis. Next base: position 135,455 of record VMDO01001383.1, read on the forward strand.
CTAGGCCATTAAGTACCTAGACATTTTATCAAACATTCCAGATGTGTCTGTGAAAGGGTTTATGAATGAGATTGACACTGAATTAGTATATCAAATAAAGCAGATTGTCTTCCCTAGTGTAGGAGGGAACTCATCCAATCACTTGGAGACCTGGATACAACCAAAAGGCTAAGTAAGAGGGAACTCCTCTAGCCTGGCTGTTTGAGTTGGGACATAGGTCCTTCCCTGCCTTTGTACTGGAATTAAACAATTGGTTATTGAGCGTACTAGTTTTTGAACTGGAATTTATACCATAGATTGTTCTGGGTCTCAGCTTTCAGACATAGTCTGGAACTATATCATTGGTGTTACTGAGTCTCCAGCTCACCAACTACAGCTCTTTAGGATTCTCAACCTTCAAAACTGTATGAGCCAATTCCTTATAACAATTCTCTCTCTCTCTATTTATCTACCTCTTATTGGTTCTATTTCTCTGGAGAACTCTTTTTATTACAAATAGTCAAATTTGTACATATTGGCCCACTATTATATGCCTAGATTTCTACTTGGAATGGTGATAGATGCAAAAGATTATGTAAATCCGTTTCCTGAGTTTAAGAAATTTATAAGCTACTGAAGAGATGAGACTAGTTTACTCCTTATTCTCCATGTTTCTATAGTGAAGGAAAAATTTTTAGTTTACAACCAACATAGAATATTTCTTTCTTTTTCTTTTTTCATTCTTTCCAAGAAAGATGGAGTAACATGATTGTTCAGTTTGTAAAAGGGGACTGAGAAATGTGGTTTAGCACCTTTTGGCTCTTCTCCTGAACTGTAGCTCATGGTGAATGCATGCTTTCTCTACTCTCTGTCACAAAGTAAGCCCATGGGCAAGACGGGATGGAAGAGAGTAATGGTTGTCTAGCTCTTTCTGTGGTCAAGTGAGTAGGTCTGCAGAAAAGTATTGGGGGAATACATTGCACATAGGCAATATCAGTTCCACCTTTTGGTCCTTGTTCTAATACATTTCCTTTAAATCCTCATTATCTTTCCATTTTTTGAAAAGCATCTGCCACTTTATCACGAGGTGATAAAGGGGCCACTATCTCAACAGATGGACTTATCTGAGGTCCAACTACCCCCCAAGGCTAGATTATTTAAACTAGACCAATGCCTTATGTATTCTTCAAGGCTCTCCAGGTGGGCTTGCCACTCTAAATGCTATAGAATGGTTTAGAATGTACTCCAAGTGTGATTCTTTTCTGTCTCCATCAATGTGAGTTGCTAAAGTGCTTCTTACACTGTTCTAAACACTTTTAGAACACTGTTTAGAACACTGTAAAATGTGGTGTTTTTTGTGTTTATGCTACTCAGGGTTTATTGAGAATCTTAGATATATAAAGTAATGTTTTTCATGAAATATTCTTTTCACCAAATATTCTCTTCTTTCCTGTACCCAACAGAGAAACAGAACCATATATAGTATGACGTGTGTGTGTGTGCACACGTGTGAGCAATGAAGATTCATTATAAGGATTTGGTTTACACAATTGTGGGTGCTGACTAAGCAAGTATGAAATCCATACAGCAGGCTTTCAGGGAAGGGCAAGCAGGAAACTTTTGAGTAGGCGCTGATGCTGTGTTCACAGATGAAATATGTACTTCCTCAGGGAAATCTGAGCTCAGTTCTAGAGGCCTTTCTGCTAATTGGATAATACCTTTCCAGATCACCCAAAATAATCTCTTTTACCTAAAGCCAACTGATTCTAGATGCTAATTACATCTATAAAATACCTTCACAGCAACACTTAGATTAGATAATTGGTACTACACACTAGCTTAGCTGATGCATAAAACTGACAATCAAGTGGCCCTTTCATTCTCCCCTGACTTTTTGGGACTTAAATTACATGTATATTAGGATATTTGACATAAGTCAAGAGAGAAAGAAAGGGCTATGTGATGGTCAGTTTTTTTTTGTTTTGTTTTTTGTTTTTGATTCATAATACTGACCATCACATGGCCCTTTATTTGTCTCTTGACTTTCTGGGACTTCAATTACATGTATATTGGGACATTTGACATTATTTGACAAATTTCAGAGGCTCTAATCAAATTTTCTTCATTTATTTTCTTTGTGTTCTTTGGATTGTATAACTTCTGTCTATATCAGTTCAGGGAGATATAATAAAATACCATAAACTGGATGGTTTATAAAAAACAGATATTTATTTTTACAGTTCTGAAGCTGGGACTCCAACACAGAATTGTTGTCTGAAGAGGGCCTATGTCCTCTTAGATAGCCATTTTCTTGCTCTAACTTCACTTGGTTAGATACTAGTGATCTACAATAGACCAGATGAGTTTTAGCACAAATCAAAGATGTCACTCATAAGGAAAGAAAAAGTTTATTAAAAAGATAAGAAAAAAAGAAAATAACAAATTACATGTCAAAAGAGACTGAAACTTGCCTTTGAACATCTAGCGGCTAAAGTAAAAGGAAGACATGATGGAGTTAAAGAACTAAACAGCAGATTTCACAGGGAGGCTGGAGAAGATAAAATCAAATACTATAATGACATGTGCAAAGAGCTAGATATAGAAAACCAAAAGGGAAGAACATAATCTGTTTTTCTCAAGCTTGGAGAATTAAAGAAAAAATTCTAGCTTCAACTGGCAATAGTAAAGGATTCTACTGGGAAAGTATTAAATAACGCAGAAAACATCAAAAGAAGATGAAAGGAATACACAGAGTCATTATACCAAAAATAATTGGTAGATGGTCAACTATTTCAAGAAGCTGCATATGATCAGAAATCAATGGTATTGAAGGAAGAAGTAGAAGCTGCCTTAAAGGCATTGGTGAAACACAAGGCTTCAGGAATTGATGGAATACCAATTGAGATACTTCAACAAACAAATCAGTCCTGGGGGTGCTCACTTGTCTATACCAAGAGATTTCGAAAATAGCTTCCTGGCCAACCAACTGGAAGAGAGCTATATTTGTGCCTATTCCCAAAAAGGGAGATCAAACTGAATGCAGAAATTACCAAATGAGATCATTAATATCTCATGCAAGTAAAATTTTGCTAAAGATCATTCAAAAGTAACTGCAGCAGTATACTAACAGAGAATTGCTGGAAAATCAAGCCAGATTCAGAAGAGGACATGGAACTAGGGATATCATTGTTGATGTCAGATATTAGATGAAAGCAGAGAATACCAAAAAGATGTCTATGTCTGTTGATTATGCAAAGGCATTTGACTATTTGGATCACAACAAATCATGGATAACATTGCAAAGAATGGGAATATCAGAGCACTTAGTTATACTCATGAGGAATCTGTACAAGGACCAGAAGGCAGTCATTCAAAAAGAACAAGGAAACACTGTCTGGTTTAAAGTCAAGAAATGTATTCATCAGGGCTATATCCTTTAACCATATTGATTCAGTCTCTGTACTGAGCAAATACTCTGAAGCTGTACTTTATGAGGAAGAACATAGCATCAGGATTAGAGGAAGATTCATTAATAACCCATATTATACAAATGACACAGTCTGCTTTGTGAAAATGAAGAGGATTTGAAACATTTACTGATGAAGATCAAAGAATACAGCCTTCAATATGGATTGTGCCTCAACATCAACTAAACAAAAATCCTTACAACTGTGTCAGTATTCACCTTCATGATAAATGGAGAAAAGATGGAAGTGGTCCAAGATTTTGTTTTATTTGGTTATACAATTATCACCCATGGAAGCAGCAGTCCAGAAATCAGAAGAGGCATTGCAGTGGGAAAAGCTGTTGCAAAAGACATCATTAAAATGTTGAAAAGTAAAGATGTCACAATGTAGATGAAGGTTCTTCTGACTCATGCCATGGTATTTTCAGTCACATCATATGGTTGTGAAAGCTGGACAGTAAATAAGAGAGACTAGAGAATTGATGATTCTGAATTATGATGCTGGAGATGAATATTGAATATATGATGTACTACCAAAAGATCCAACTGATTTGCCTTAGCAGAAGTACAGCCAGAATGCTCCTTGGAAGCAAGGATGATTAGACTGTGTCTTACATATTTTAGAAATTGTCAGGAAGGACCAATCCCTGGAGGAGGCCATCATATTTGGGAGAGTGGTGGGTCAATGAAAAAAACGATTGATGCAGAGGCTACAATAATGGGCTTAAACATAAAAAAGATCATGGAACAGTGTTGGGTTGCATTTTATTGTCTCTATGGTTGCTCTGAATTGGACCCAACTTGATTGCACCTAACAACAACTTCACATGGCAGAAGGGGCAATGGGTCTCTCTTGGGTCTCTTTGATAATGACATTAACCCTATTCATGAGGGCTCTGTTCCCATAGATGATCACCACACAAGGGCCCCACCTCTTAATACCATCACTTAGGGATGAAAATGTCATCATATGATTTTTCTGTGACATAAACATTTGAATAATTGCAGGTTCTATTGATCTCTAAGTTATTAATTAATTATGCCATCTCAAATCTGCTATTGATCCTATCCAATGAATTTTTAAATAAGTATTATCATTTTCAGCTTTAGACTTTGCAATTTTTTAGTTTCATTTTTTTTGAGATTCTCTATTTGTTTACTCACTATTAGCATATTCAAACATATTTTGCTTTAATACTTTGAACATATTTATAATAGCTGTTTTGAATATTTTTTTAAAAAGCAGTATAGGAGGTTTGAACCCAGGTTCACACATGCTAGCAAGTACTCTACCACTGAACTGCATTCCCAGACTCATTTTTATTTTTTATTTTGAGACAGGGTCTCTTTAAGTTGTTCAGGCTGCCTTTGGTCTCAAATTTGTGATCTTCCTATATCAGCCTCCCAAGTTGCTAGGATTATAGGTATGTGCCACAGCCTCTAGCATTCTTTTAAACTCTTAATTTGAGCCCATGGTAAGTCAATTTCTGTTTAGTTTTCTCCTTGCACATGGGTCACATTTTCTCCTTTCTTTGCATGTCTAGTCATTGTTCATTGAAGACCAGACATTGTGGAGAGTATATTGTAGATAATCCATTGTAAACTGGGTTCTATTTTTTTCTGTATGTTTTGGGGTTTCAGTTTGGTAGGAAATTAACTTACCTGGACTGAAGCTGTGAAATATGTCTCCACTGTGGCATATACCCATTTGTGTCTCTGTTCATTTTTTAAATGTGTCCCTGGTGATGTCTCCACTGCCTGTGTAGTTTAGCAGTTTCAGCGAGTGACTTGGGCAAAGTAAAATTCTTAAACACTTCAAGCCAGTAAAGCTTTCATCCCCTGCTACCAGAGCCATGTGTGGGTTGAAGAATTATTCAAAAGCGCTGCAAATTCATAGGTCTCCATAGACTTTCAATTTTTATCAGACTCTCTGGAATCTCCTGTGTCTATATATAATTTAGCAGAAAACCAGGGATGTGTGGAGAGTGTATTATGTCACTTCCATAATCCCTTAAATTTCTAGTGGCTTTGGAGCTTTCTCTGGTGTCACCACCTCTGGTTGTTAAAATGCCTCTGGGAGAGGTTGGTAATATTTGAGGTGGAGGTAATGGGAATACCTCCAAGTAAGAAGGTCACAAATTCCTCCTTAGCTCATGCTAAGCAAGTTTTTTTTTTTTTTAGTTTTCTTTTCTTTGTTTCCCCTCCTTCTTCCATAGTCCTCTTCCTTCTCTTCCTCCTTTAAGTGATCAACTTCTTCTTAACTCATTGCCTATATACTTAACTTTGGTTGTTCTCCTTGTCATGAAATGGTTGATTTAAATGACTTTGTTCAGATTTACATTTGTTTTGTATGAAGAGGAATTAACTGCCTTCTTAATTTTGTGATTACTAATTCTCCTGAAGGACTGGGGTTTACCTCAGTTGGTAGCGTGCTGCTCTGCACTCTTTGAGGACCCAGGTTTGATCCCCAGAACTGCAAAAATAGAAGGACATGGCAATCCACTCCCAGAGCAATACCAAAACAATCCCACTGAAAACCCTAGGAGCATCTCTATGAGTCAGACTTCACTGAATAGCACTTAACAACAACAAAAACAACAATTCTCCTGAAGTGCTTCTTTACTCTTCTGAAGGTCCAGCTCAGAAGTTCTCCACCCTTTTATTCAATGCTCCCTTTTTATAATGCTTTGCAATGGTACCCTTATTATCTTGAAATAAAACTCAGAGGTAATGTAACTTAACTACACAGATAATTTAAAAATATCAATATAATGCCCTAACTTTAATATAAAGGAATTATTACATAAAGTAGCCTGCAGCCATAGCACTGTGGTGTCTCATCCTGTCAGATCTCAGAAGCTAAGCAGTGTCGGGCCTGGTTAGTACTTCGATGGGAGACTTCCTGGGAACACCAGATTCTATAGGCTTGGGAGAAGGACCTGGCAACCCACTCCCAAAAATCAATCAGCCACTGAAAACCCTATGATTAGCAGACAAGCACTGGCAATAATGTTTTGCCTGTTGTACATAGGGTTGCTATGAGTCAGATACCAACTTGAAAGCACCTAACAACAACAACAACAACAACAATTAGAAAAAGTAACTTGATTTAAAATTTTATATATATATATGTAAAAAGTTATGATCAAGGATACCATGATAGAAGGTTAAAACTCCATTTCAGATTTTCACAACTCCTCACTGGGGTGATACCACCTTTTTCGGAACATATACATACACACACATATACAAACAAACATTCTTCTCACAGGGAGAAGCAATTATTTTTAGAGAGGGTGTAGTTCAACTCCATGTGAAAGAATCGAGTCACATTTTACCAGCTGACCCACAAGTTTCAATTGTACCACTGCTTGCAGTGGAGCTGATTTTTCTCATTATTATATAGGGAAAATTTAGTCTTTCATTTAGTTTATCCCTGATTTCAAATTTTGCCTCACCTCAAGTATACCAGACATCATGAATTGGGTTCTTCAGAAAACCATGCACTACCTGATGGCCACTACAGAAACTACCCAAAGACCAGGTCAAGTCTTTGAATTTGCTTGTGTGGGCTGATTCAGCACTTAGATAAGGCTCCATCCTGCTAGGTCTGGATTGGAGTACAAGGAATGGGGAAGTATGAAGGGAAGTTTATTTCTTCATTCTTCCAGATTACTTTATTCTCTTAATTTCTTGAGTCTTACCTTTAATTTAAAAAATAGGATTTAAATGACAGGCAGGAAGTGGTCCATGTAGGCAACATGTGAGATGGTCATGTACATTCTATGTGAAGGAGACTGGATAGCATTTTTCTTCTCTGATTCTATTGTAATGCTTCTGACTCCTACCAGGGAATGTTTTGGTTTGTCCAATACTGTCCAACTTATCTTTTTTTTTTCAGTAGTAAATCCCATTCACTGGTCACAAAGATGGGCTTATAATTTTTGTTGGTTCATAGAGTAATTTCTCCACTGCTCTGGGCTCAGTGATTGATCTAAGGAATTGGCACATATCCCAGCTAGGCAAAGAGAAATTTTAAAATTTCTCAACAGGATTTTATTTTAAAAAATAGTTTAATATATTATTTATACAAATTAGTTGTTTGCTGTTGTTAGGTGCCATCAAGTCAGTGTCCAACTCATAGCAACCCTATAGACAACAGGAGAAACACTATTGTCAGTGCTTCTTGGCTATTCATAGGGTCTTCAATGGTGGATTGATTTTTGGGAGTGAGTTGCTGGGTCCTTCTCCCATATACACATTAGAGTTATTTAAAAATTTAAAATCATTGCATATATACAATACCAACTGAAATTTCAAGTGCAGTTTAAAGAGTACAATGAAATGAACACCTGCAAAATACGTCATTTGACTTAACAAATAGAATATTAGTAATTTGAAGGCCTGTAAGCCTTTTTTTTCAGTCATGCCTCCCTTCCTGCTATATGTAAAGTCTAACATATGAAAAACAATGTTATTATACAAAACTTAAAAATATACATAAAATGATAAACATCACATTCTGGACAGTGATTACCTCTGGGAATGAAGGGTGTAGAAGTGGATTGGGATACACAAGGGTCACAACTATATTTGTAAAGTTTTTTTTTTTTGAAAAAATAACATCAAGCAAATAGGCCAAAAGATTAAGATCTGACTAGCTGTTTGGTATCTTATTCACAGAGGTCATAAAGGTACAAAAAGTATGATGGGCTGACTGTACTCATTCTGGTTTAGATTCAGCTTTGGTTGGATGAGTTCATAACTGTAGAAACTCTACAACTTAGTATCTGTGTGATTCAGTCTTTCTCATCTATAAAGTGGTGATCACAATAATCCTTTACAGAATTGTTGTGAAGATTGAATTGATTAGTTTATAGAAAGCATTGGAATAATACTCAGTATTTAATAAACACTAGATAGTTATTAGTAAGAAAAATTTTACATATTTCATAAGCTTTTCTTGAGAAACTGCAAACACACACATCTCAAACCCCCAAACTAAAGGTTCACAGTCATTTATTTGAAACCCTTGGGGATAGATGTTGTTGTTGTTGTTAGGTGCCGTCGAGTCGGTATCCGACTCATAGCGACCCTCATAGGGTTTTTCAATGGCTAACTGTTTCGGGATTGCCTTGGGAGTGGATTGCCAGGCCCTTCTCCCATTTTTGCGGTGCTGGGAATTGAACTCGGGGCCTCAGAGACTGCAGCTCAGCGCTCTGGGGATAGATATGCTTCATAATTCAGAATTCTTCATTGTATATTATGCAACCATAGATTAGTGGTATCTGAAGCAAAATCTCCTAATCAAACACATTATATTTTTTGTATTGAAAATTAGCAATTTTAACTGAGTGGTATAAATAAAGGCTAAAAAACTTCATGTCAATTCAGCTTAGGTTTTGCCACCAAATAAATATGCTACATACTTCCCCCAAACTTATTGTATATATTTTTATTTATTTTTATTAGTAAATGTCAGTGTGATACAGAGTACTAGCAGTTTTGCTATTTTGAATGTGCAAATGACATTATTTCATTCTTTTTCATTGCGGAGTGATACCCCATTATGTATGTATGCCAAAACTATTTTTTATCCATTCCTGTTGATGGACATCATGGTTGATTCCATCCCTTGCGATTGTGAAGAGTGCTGCATTAAATATGCAAATACAGATGTATTCTTTGGGTATATTCCCAAGAATGGTATATCTGGGTTGTATGGCAGTTCCATTCTTAATTTTCTAAGGTATATCCATATTTATTTCTAAAGTGATTGAACTACCTTACGATCCCATCAGCAGTGAAAAAGTGTCCCTTTTTCTCCACATCCTTGCCAGCATTTATTCTTATTTGTTTTGTTGATCTTTGCCATTCTTACTAGACTGAGATGGAATCTCAGTGTTGTTTTGATTTGCATTTCCCTAATGGCTAGGGATATTGAGCAGTTTTTCAAATTGGAATATCTTTGCCTTGATCTTGATAATTTCTGTCTGAATGCTCCTTTTGGGACTGACTTGTTGGCTTTCTAGTGCCTTAAGATGTGTCATTAAGCTATTGAGCTGGGGGCAGTGGCACACACCCGTAATCCCAGAGGCTTGAGAAGCAGAGGCAGGAGGATTGCAAATTTGAGACTGGTGGTCTGCATAATTTAGTGAGACCCTGTCTCAAAAAAGTAAAAAAATGGGCTGGGGGTGCAACTCAATGGTACAGTGCTTGCAAATCAGGCAAGTGCATGGCCCTGGGTTCAACTCCCAGTACTACAAAAAAATTAAAATAAATAAATAAATAAAATAAATACATAGATAAAATAAATAAAAAGCTATTTAATTGGGCCTTCCCTAACTTATTGATGAAGGTATTCATAGCTATGAACTTCTATCTTAGAACTGTCTTTGTTGTATCCCATAAATTTTGGTTGTTGTTGTTAGGTGCCATCGAGTCAGTATCCGACTCATAGTGACCCTCATAGGGTTTTCAATGGCTGACTGTTTCAGGATTGCCTTGGGAGTGGATTGACAGGCCCTTCTCCCATTTTTGCGGTGCTGGGAATTGAACTTGGGACCTCAGAGACTGCAGCACAGTGCTCTACCAACTGAGCTAAATCCCAGACCATAAATTTTGGTAGGATGTATTTTCATCCTCATTTGCAGAAATTTTAAAATTTCCTCTCTGGTTTGTTATTCAGTCTCCATCAATTTGTAACATTTGCAAAACTTTTCTTGCTTTTGAGTTCTGGTTTTATTCTATTGTGATCTGATAATGTATAGGGGATTATTTCTATTTTTTATTTTTATTTTTTGTATTTGCTAAAGCCATTTTTGTGGACTAAAATGTGGTCTATCTCAGAAAAAGTTCCCTGTGGTGCTGAGAGAAAATGTGTATTCTGCATCTGATGGATGGAATATTCTGTAGACTTCTGTGAGGTCCAGTTGGTCTATTTGCTATCCAAGTCTTTCATTTCTCTGTTGATTTTTTTCTTTGATGACCTGTCTCTTGGTGAAAGTGGGGTATTGAAATCTCCCATAATTATTACGTCTGGTTTGATACGTTCTTTTATCTCCAATAAAGTTTGTTTTATGAAGCTAGGTGCCCCTGTATTTGGTGAGTAAGTATTAAGTATCATTATGGGTTTCTAGTTGACTGTTCCTTTTAGTGATATGTAGTGTCCTTCTTTGTCTCTTTTAATTAGTTTGAAATTGAAGTCTAAGTTGTTCGAAATGAGTATTGCAACCTCTGCTTTTTTGTTTGTTTGTTTCTCACATGCTTGTACATTGTTTTCCAGCCTTTAATTTTCAACCTTTTATGATCTTTATGGGTGAGGTGAGTCTCTTGAATGCTGCATGTTGAGGGTTTATATTTTTTAATCCAGTTGGCCAGTCTATGTCTCTTGAGTGGTGAGGTAAGACATTTACATTTATAGTATTTATTAAGAAGTATTTATTATTCTGCATCAATTTGGTACTTATTTCTGTTTTTTAAAATTCATACCTGGCCTGCTTTTTCTTAAGTTCCCCTCATGTTTATTATTCATTCCTTTGATCTTGTATTTGGGGTTGACTTACCTCTCCCATATGTAGTGTTTTGTTGGGAATCCTCTACAATGCTGGTTTGGTGGCGATGAATTGTTTAAATAAGTCAATATCATGGAATGTCTTGAATTCACTGTCTATTTTAAAATATAGCTTCACTGGGTAATATAATCTTTTTTATTTCAGGATTTGGATGATGTCTGATCAAGCTTTCCTTGACTTTAACATTGTTGTTGAGAAGTCTGCTGTTATTTTAATGGGTTTGCCTTTGTAAGTGAGTTGGCATTTCTCTCTTGTAGCTTTTAGAATAGTTGTTTTGTTTTCTAGATTTAGCATTCCAATTATAATGTGTCATGGGGAGGATCTGATCTGATCAACTCTGTTTGAGTTCTGAATGTTTCAGTTATATAGGTACTAGCTCTTGCCTTAGGTTTGGGAAGTTCCCATCTAATATCTCTTTGAATAAATTTCCTAATCATCTCATGTTGTTTTCAGCTCCTTCATGAACCTCCTGAATTTGTTGGTTTCATTTCTTCATTTTATCAAATACCTCTTGAAAATCTTGCTCATACTGTTTCATCTTTCTTTATCTTGGTATCTTAGTAAAGAATGTCCTCTAACTTTTCCTCAGCTTTAGGTATCCTATTTTTAGCTTTATCTAGTTTGGATACTGAAGATTCTACTGTAATATTGAGTTCATTAATACTTCCTTGCATCTCAAGGATCTCTTCTTGATTCTTCTTCAGGATCTCAATTTCTTTGGAAAAATTTTCTTCCAAAATAGATAACTTTTTGTCCATTGAATCAATTGCTCTCATGGTAGTGTCTTTGAGGTTGTTCAGCATATTTGTAAGCAGGATTCTACATTCTCCATCAAGTATCTCCAAGAATCTGGTTATCCTGAAATTATGCATTGAGGGGCTTTGGTCTATAGGATCTTCCCATCCAACTTGACCTTTCATGTTTCATGTGTTTTTGTGCTGAGGCTTGCCCTTTGCTTGGTCTGGATGTTAGGTGTCATCTTGTTTGTGTGTAAAGAGGTTTTGCCCCAATGTTCCTGTGAGTTGGGGTGATGACAGGGCTCTGGGCCTTCTCTTCCCCTCCTCCACCCCCATGTTTTCAGCCTCAGTGTCCAGTGCCAAGCTCCCCCTGCAGCTTCTGCATTCACCATGTCCCCCTCACTTTCTTCCTGTCCCATTTGTTCTCAGCCCCCAATTGCACCACAGCCTAAACCATGTATCTTAGGCTTCCTGAACCCATGGCACTACCTCTCCACATTGCAAGCATGCCGGGGCCCAAATGCACCTTTTTCTGAACAAGCTTTCCTAGGCTCAAGGATCAAGCAGTGCCAGCTGCTCTTCTCCATCCCCTGAATTCACCATCTTTCAGTTTCTCACCCTCCAGTTAGTGATTCCAGTGGCTCCAGAGGCCAGTGTGGCTACTTTCTCTACCCAATAAAAAAAACAAACAAAAATCAACACAGTCCCTGAGTCTGAGACCCTACAGTGAGACTGTGTTTCCCAGCTTCCTCCCAGGAGAGTCCTGCAGACATCCACATTTTCCTCCTGCAGTATCTCTAGTCAGCTGTGGATCCTCCCAGGGGGGTCTACCTTGCCTCCCACCAGTTGCATGCCATCAGGGATGGTCCCACTTCTCCTCTCTTTGGCCATGTGCCCTTGTGGGCAGCTCTGTCCTGCCTCCCACTGGCCATGTGTCATCAGGGATGGGTCTGTTGAACCTCTTCTCAGCTATGCACCTTCCAAAGGGCTCCATATCCTCCAAAGCCCTCCACTGCTATCTTCCCTGTGGATGAGGCTTATGAAGAGTCACCCTGTGGTATTGTCCTCTTCTATGTCATTTTAATCTCCACTATTTGGTCAGTTGTCCTTTGTTGTCCCACTTTTCTTGATAATTAAAACTGTGCTCCACTCCCTTTTTGTTTTGGGTAGAGAATTTCACAATTTTCTCTAATTATTTTCTTCCCCAATTGAAGTATGGCTGTTACCCATCCACCATCTTAAGCAGAACTTGTTCAAACTTTTAATTTTCAGAATGTTTTGGATTCTAGAATTGCATATAAAGGATGGTAGACCTTTGGTATAATGCGTCCACTTTATGAATATTAGTTTGTCCTTAAGAAGAGGGAGGTAGATCTATACATACTGAAATGGAAAATTAAGGTATACTATTAAGGAATGAACAATGTTATGGTAGTTGGTGACCTACTGAACAATACATATAACATGATATCTTTATATTTATAGAAAGTGACCTCCACATTTTCATACACACATATAGTATTGAAGTAGACTGGAAAGATATCTTGGAAATTGTTGAGAGGAGTCACTTCTGGAGAAAGGAATGGGGAGGACTAAAGAGGACCTGCCACCTTGTGCTGTGGATACTTCTGAATTTGAATCTTCTATAGAAAGGTATTCACACACATTCGGGCAATGAAAATGGAAAAATTGCTTGAGAAACTCAGTTAAAGAATTGTGTGGGACCTGAAAAGCTTGTATTTAAATCAATGAATTGAGGAGCTATGGATATTTTTGAGCTGAGTAGTAACAACAGGCTCAGGATAAAAGTAGACTGGAACTATGTGGCTTACATTTTTATATGGAAAGAATTAATATCCAGGACAGTATGAACAAATTATTTACTACAGCTCCAGCCTTGGGATCAAAACAATATTCTGAGGATTACTCTCTCAGTGTCTGTAGCTTTTGAGATACCCAAGAAATGTTCTGTGGTAACAACGGAAATGAACCTAAAGGGCTTCTAAGCCTCTCCAGATACCTGTAATCTTTCTATGTCACAGAAGGCAGGGAGGAGAGGATTTCATTAATGGACTGGCCAGTAGGGTCAAATGAGGATTTCACTTTTTCCTTTGTATAATCCATTTTCTAAACAGCTGTCAGAAGAATCTTTCAAAAGCAGAAGCCTGTAGGCTGGGGGTGGAGCTCTGGGGTTGAGGCTGTGATTAACAAGTCCAAGGCCCTGGGTTCAATCCCCAGCACCACAAAAGAAAGCAAGAATAAATAAAAATACAAACTTTGCTGTATCACTATTTCAGTGACTTCCTTAGGCTCTTTGTAAGTAGAACTGGTGAAGAAAAGCCATTGATTCCTCTTTGGTTGTAAGCCTCTGGCTCCCTGGGGTTGTATTTCCTTTCTGTACCCCTTCTGGAAGAAGCCAGCTTCACAAAAGATGCTGACATAGCAGAAATTAGCAGAGATGAACAGAGAGGAGAAAAAGAGGACTGAAAAGAGAGCTAACTGTATTTAAGCCCCTAAATCCAGTCTCAAACTTAAAGCCTGTTCTGCCACAGCTCTTTCTGAAATTGGTCACAATATTTTTGCTCATGTTTGAGTTAGATTTCTTTCACTTGGAATCCCAAGAATCTTGAATAATGACCTCCTCTTCAGTGTTAGATTCTCTAGAACATGTAGCTGGGGCTTAATTTTTTTCTGTGTTGGCAGTTCACTTGAACTGCTGCACTTGTTTGGTTTATGTGTTTTTGTAGGACCTAAAGTCTCTAGTGGGCTGGGATTTAGCTCAGTTGGTAGAGTGCTGCTCTGCAGTCTCTGAGGTCCCAAGTTCGATTCCCAGCACCACAAAATGGGAGAAGGATGTGGCAACATATTCCTAAGGCAATCCCGAAACACTCAGCCATTGAAAAACCCTATGAGGGTCGCTGTGAGTCAGACTCGACTCGTCGACGCCTAACAACAACAAGAAGGTCTCTAGTCTCTGCATTATACAAACTAAGAATGCTCCATAGCTGAAGGGGAAGAAGAAGGAGGTGATTTGAGGTGTCATCATATGTACACTTTGGTACATATCTTAATTGTCACTGTGGTAGTCCTTCAGATTGCTTCCCACTATACCAGTTTTCTTTTCAGTTATCTTTCTCATTGACATTGGACACAACTATCTGATTTGCTTTGGAAAACAGCTGTATGCTCAGCTCCAAGACAGAACCTTCTAGAGCTAATATGCAATTTCCATGTTCCTTTCTTTCTGTCCTGGAAATAGTGAAAGCACAAGTTGAGATGAAGCCTCTGTCACTTGAATGATTATGATGGGTTGAGATGCCCTGCCAACCCATTCTCATCATGTGGGTGAGAAATAAGTATTTGTTAAGTCACTGAAATTTGAGGTTTGTTTGTTATCATTACGAAGCCTATCGTATCCTGACTGATACAACCACACACACACACACACACACACACACACACACACACACACACACACACACAAATTAAGTACAACTTCTGGAAGGCTTTGATTTTGGATTTAAGAATCTATAATAAACATAATTATGGGGAATGTGGAAGTAAAGATTTCAACTAAAGTGTAGAAGAATCATTCTATCCAACTACCTCAGATTTTGTAGATTACTTTGTAGGCAAGTTCTGGTTATTACTCCTTCCAAAGCTTCTGAAAGACTTGTAGAAGATCTTATCTTGGTTTATTTTTTTTCAAAGTCTACTATTGTTGATGACTTCTGGCCCATACAAAACTTTTTTCACTTGTAACTTCTCAATTTACTTGTGTACATTCAAAACATGGGTTGCTAGATTTTTATAAAGAGAAACCATCCAGCCCTCAAAACAACATCTTTATTTATGGTGGTTTGCTGTATTTTTTTTCAATCTTTGTGCTAGCTGCATTTTGTTTTTTTAGTATGAAAGGGTTGAACCCAGCATCTTACACAAGCTAGGCATGTGTTTGACCACTGAGCCCCTTGTGTGTGTGTGTGTGTGTGTGTGTGTGTGTGTGTGTGTGTTTAGGCAAGGCATGTGTTTGACCACTGAGCCCCTTTTGTGTGTGTGTGTGTGTGTGTGTGTGTGTGTGTGTGTGTGTGTTTAGTTTTGAGACAGGGTCTTGTTATATTGTGCAGGCTACCTCTAGCCATAAACTTGCGATCCTTCTGCCTCAGCCTCCAAGTCACTGGGATCACAGGTGTGTGGTATAGTGCCCAGCACCAGCTGCATTCTTAAGAAACCCTTTTTCTGGATTGTAAAGCTAGAATAGAATTTTACTTGTAGAGCAAATGGACTTTAGGCATGTTTACTACATTTTTTTTTGTCAGAAGTGAGCTATACAAATAAGATTTCTAATGAGTTTAGGTAAATTGTACTTACCCAGTTTTAGGGACAAATATTTATAATCATATCCTAATCTGTAGTGCATTTATAAATTTTACATCCTATATATGTGTATGGGAGAAGGACCCAGCAACCCACTCCCAAAAATCAATCCACCATTGAAAATCCTGTGAGTGGTAGAGAAGCACTGTGTTTTGCCTGTTGTACACAGTGTCGCTACGAGTCAGATACCCACTTGATGGCACCTAACAACAACAACAACATATATGTGTATGTGAAATCACTGCATAAGGTCACTTTATGATCATTAGAATTTCTCTACTTTTGGTAGTTGTACTGTCTAAGTAATTTAAGATGGGATTCCTCAATTTCTCCAAATTTGACATATAGATTTTGGTATTTATTTTATTTATTAATGCACATTATATTTTTTTGTGTGTGCTGGTGATTAAACCCATGACTTCACACAGGCCAAGGACATGCTGTACCACTCAGTGCCACCTGCAGCCTCTGCATATTTAAGCATGTTTTGATGCCAGGATTTTGAGATCACCTCTGTCCACCTGGGCAGTTTTGCAATGCTTGTGAGCAGGTGTTGAAAACATCATAAGATGCCAAGATCCCACAAGAAAGTCAACTAATTAGATGAGAACTTTGAAAATTACTGGCTTCAATGTGGAGGTGAAGCCCAACTTTGTCTACAATTCAGAGTGTGTGTGTGTGTGTGTGTGTGTGTGTGTGTGTGTGTGTGTGTGGTGTGTGTGTCTTGAATTTCAAGTTGAATTTGAGAAGTTACTTTCAATCACGATACCAGAACCTATCATGAAGTTCGTGTGTGTGTGTGTGTGTGTGTCTGTGTGTGTGTACATTTTTTTTGGAGACAGGGTCTTTCTATGTGGCCCAGGCTGGTCTAGAACTTCTGAGCTCAAGTGATCCTCCTGCCTTGGCTTCCTGATTAGCTGGGATTACACGCCATTACATTTCATCATTCATAAAATTTTTGATTTTCTGAGCCAGATTGTCTTTGGTTTCATTATCCAGGAAACCTAGGGATGTGATAGCTGGTAGGGGGAAAGAAAATCCCAGAAGTGGTAACACTATTGATCATTGTGCAGAATGATCTTGTGCAGAAATCTGGCAAGCATAATATGACTGAGGCATTTATTGACCTTCTTTTGGCCTGTGACTCTAAGTGGCATGAGCTCAATATAGATACTACGTTATTGATGTTCCTACAAAACTTGAGTTTTAATACCCCTCAAGAATTCAGAACTGATAGAAATAGTCTTGTATCCTAATGATCTGAAACTGTAGATAAAAATAGATGGCTGCCCTCCTGGAACAAGAGGGTAAGTGTCCTCTTGAGTGCTGATGAAATGGTTTAAAAGTCATGGCCCAAGAATGGCCTCAATAATTTATTCTAAGTAATTAAACAGTGTGAATGCTTTTAATGCTAAGATTTCTAAAGCTAATGTCATAATCATTGGTAGATATTTCCCCAAATTCAGCTGATTTAAATAAAGAGCAAGATAACAAAAAACAAAAGCAAAAAATTATAATAATGAAGAACCCAAATCCATCTAGCAAATTACAGGCATTCAGTTTTTTGTAGACTGCTTCACCTTTGTCAAATTCACTGGAAAGCCATGTGCTTCGCTGATATATTATTGAGTGTTTTTAATAACCACGTGGGTTATTATTAACTTCTGTCTTGGATAGTTTCTAGTTCAGAATAACATCAACTATGTTTTGTGGCACATAACTGTGTGGCATCTGGGCCAGTTCCTGAAGGAAAATTAGCCTTGTTATAAGATCCATCTCTATCTGGATCCCAGCAAGGCACTTCATTTTTTAAAATAGGGCAACACTCTTATTACCCATGCAAAATATGTTCTCATACCGGTATGCTGGACATGGTTCTCTCTGACTTGTGAGACGGGGTGCATGTTTTCCCATATTATCTGTGTTCAGTGTTGTCAAATTGATATCTTGAAATTGGTCATGGAGGGAATGTTTACATCAGTGGTTCTCAGGGACATTTTGCTTGCTCAGGGACATTTGGCAATCTTTAGAGACATATTTTGTTGTCACAACTAGGGGGTTGCTCCATACATCTAGTGGGAAGAAGCCAAGGATGTGGTTTAATATCTTACAATGCAAAGGATAGCTCCCATCTCCCATCCCTGACAGCAAAGAATTATCTGGCCTCATGTGACAATAGTGTGGAGGTTGAGAAATCCTGACTTATACCTCAGAAGCTGGTAAACACTATAGGCCTGGCCAGCCTGCTGCCCTCTCTCCCTCCCTCCTTGTTTTTGAGTGCCAGTTTATCAGCCACTCATTATCCAAATGAATTTTTTCACCTTAGCCACTGTACAATTCCTAATTCTTATCAGAAAGGGGAATTGATGTTCTGGAAGAGTGAAAGCAAGTTCTCCCCTGAGTAATTCATATAGACTATGGGTTGGCCGTCGTCTTCTGTAAAGGGCAGGATGGTAAATATTTTAGGCTTTGCAGACCATGTGGCCTCTATTGCAACTACTTCTCTCTGCTATCCACAGACAATACTTAAAGGATTCAGCATGTCCATGTTCCAAAACAACTTTATTTCCAAATCAAGATGATAATTTGCTGACTTAACACTTAGCTTCATTCCAGACATTGTCTCAATCAAGGTTTTATTCTGGTGCCATGAGCCATCTGCTTAAGCTCAGAAAGTTCCCTCTCCAGCTTTAGCTGACACTCTGCGCCAATATTAAAGGTCCTCCAGATGCCAGTTGCTTACATTTGAATCCTCTGATCTCATCTAGAGTGTCTTACTAAGTACAACTGCCATAACAGCAATGTTCCTCCGGAAATGGATTAACCAGGCCAACTGAATGACTGAGGAGAACCTGAAAAGCTTCTAAGAATCACCATGCTCTATAGTTCTGGCAGAGAAAGCCTAGGGTCCCCAGACATTGGAGCTGAACACAATTCTACGTCCAGCCCCACCCTCTCTAATACCCACCATTGCAATGCATTATGGGCCACTGCTTCAAGTAGTCAACACTTGCTGGGCACCAAACCCACTGTGTGACTGCCATTGAATGTGCTTTGAAAACATCCACTCCTTCCTTTTATATTGGGGAACTAATAGAAGTTCTTGTGCCCATAATCTTGTGAGATCTCAAAAAGTTGTGAATAAAAGTCATCCCATTTCACAGGAGAGATAATATTGTAGTCTTCTCCTTACAGGGGAACTTCCGAGATTAAGATGCCCACTGGAAGTCATTGCTGTTTGTATCCCCTGGAAGCCCTTAGCAATGAGCAAGAGGTGGTGAAGGAGTCCATGGGCTGTGCTGAGTGGGAGAGGATAGGCCTTTCAGCTCTGTGGGAAGTCTGTCAGCAACAGAGCAAACAGCTTCTGTGTCTTTGAGTTGTATTTGCAGTGTCATCTACAGGCATAGCAGAAACACAGAAAGGACAGGATGGACCCGTGCTTGAAGAACCAGGCTTGTTCAGAGTGATCAGGCCATGACTGGCATCCAGGAGATGCAAAGCAGCCCTCTCTGCTGCTGGGGACTGGCTAAACAAGTATGTTAATCTTCCTTTGTCACTAGGTGGCAGAGTGTAATTAAGATGTCAGAATTTCTTCTGCAACATTGGAAGGTGTTTCTGGCTTTTACCTAATGACCTCCTTCATTACTTTGTTGTATTTGCTAGTGCCATTTGGGGTTGAGGTAATGAAATAAAAATTTCCTTCTGCAAACACTTCCTACATTTCTCCAGAATTTTATTTTTTTCATTTAACTGGTTTACTTCTTTGAGGGGAGTATCTTTAACATAAAGCACATTCTCCTCCTGGTCAGTACAGAAATTTTGATCAGCTTTCTTTCTTACCAGGGCCGGTTCACCCCTCCTTAGGAAACCTGGTGGGCCTCTGCTCACAGGAGGTCAGCATATTGATGCTGAACTTAGTGCAGACACATGATCAGCACAACACAGTACAGCCCACAACTCTGGAACTCAAGTGATCCTCTTGCCTCAGTTTCCCAAGGAGCTGGGACTACAGGCATGCACCACTCATGGTCTCTTCCTAATGACTACTGTTTGGGCAACTCAAGCTGTTTATTTTTCACACATTATTGTGTTATTCTCTTGAAGAGAGAAAAAACCCCTCTTGTCATTTGTAAAATTTCAAATAATTTTATTATAATACATAATGTTATAATGATTTTAAGAAATAAAAATCCATGAGTCCATGTTGATAATAAATAACTTTATTGATTTTCCTAATTATAAAGAAAATAGACGCTCTTTTGAAAAGTTCTGAAAATATAGAAAAGTATAAAGAAAGAAAAAATAGACAGAAATCTCATTATCTAGAGAGATCACTAAAAGGAAGATTGGTGCCCCAAAATAATTAATCTTATCAACTTGATGATGCAAAATTCTAAAAAAATCTTATAGATAAATATAAGCCCATTAACATAAATTCCTTGGCTACCTAAAGCCCTAGGTCAGCACTTAAAACAGTGCATGCTGTTTTTATCAATATTTTATTATAGTAAATTCCAAGCCTATTCCTCTCTACAAAATTCCTCTCTACAAAAAAGTAGAGAGAACATCGTAATAAATGTGATGTGTTCACATACACCTAGCTTAAAAATCATTAATACGGGACCCATTTTGTTTCATCAATACATGCCATTCTTTCTCCCCTTCAGTCTGGGTTATTTTGAAACAAATCCCTGATATTATTTCACTTCACTTATATCTACTCTGGGGCTGGGGTTTAGCTCAGTTGGCAGAGTGCTGCTCTGTACCCTCTGAGGCCCTGGGTTTAGACCCCAGCATTGCAAAGATGGGAGAAAGACCTGGCAATCTACTGCTGAAACAATCCTGAAACAATCAGCCATTGAAAACTCTATGAATAGCAGAGAAGCACTGACACAGTGGTGGGCATGGTATAGTGCTGGAGAGTGTTTCATTCTGTTGTATATATGGAACCTACTCAACAGCACCTAACAACAACAAACAAAATACCTACTCCAGGGTGAATCTCTAAAAGAAGATCTTTTGTGCAGTTTTGATGATCAGCACAGTAAAATAATGAAATATATTCCTGTGAATGGTAGCAAGGGTATGCAGTTACCCACAGAAGCATAGCTGTATCAGAAGTCGGGGTGGTTTGACTGGAGTGGGCCTGATTCTCTGCTTAGAGAATCTAATGTTGTTTCAAAATAACCCAGACTGAAGGGGAGAAAGAATGGCATGTATTGATGAAACAAAATGGGTCCCACATTAATGATTTTTAAGCTAGGTATATGTGAACACATCACATTTATTATGATGTTCTCTCTACTTTTTTGTAGAGAGGAATTTTGTAGAGAGGAATAGGAATCTGGGGTTTATTCTGCTGGGGAAAACACATCCCTGGCCTGGTGTGGATCTCTCTTCAGCCCTCAAATGAGTGTATACAAAGAGTTACAATGAGCAAAAAGCAACAGATCAAATGGGTGGATATATATATATATACAGGCTGAAAGCATCATGCAATGCCAGTTGCTCACATGTTCTCTGCCCCAGTCAGCAGAGGGGTGCAGAGTCTGCTGTGCTGGAAGACCTGTCTTCTGGGGTCTTCATTTCGTGCCCCATTTCTTATATATCCAGAGCCATGCTCAGCTCTCACCATTACCTCAGCTGGCTGCTTGCCTTCTTCATTTCACTCTGATCAGGACTGGCCTGCAGGAGCCCTTTCACCTCTTTGACCTGGCTGGGTCAGTGCACCTTTTTCTGCAAGGCTTGCTGTATTATCCTCCCTCCTCACTTCCTCTTCAAATATCCACTGTTAGATGAAGGTCCTTGTCAATTTCCTTTGCTAGAGGGTTAAGACCCCAAAACTTGGCTGGTTGGCCTTACTTTTTCTTTCTCCCCACGTCCACTTTCCCATGTCCTGGATGCTTGCCACATGTCCGGGACAGCACTGTGCACTAGGTGTGCAAAAATGAAATAAACAGAACCCTGCCTTTGAAGAGCTGACAGATTGGCTGTGGGCCTAGGTAAGCTGGGGAACAAACATAAATGAGGGCAGCACAACATATGAGCCAGAAAAAAATGTTGTTGTTGTTAGGTGATGTCGAGTCAGTGTCCAACTCATAGAGACCCTGTTGTTGTTGTTGTTAGGTGCCGTCCAGTTGGTATCTGACTCATAGTGACCCTACGTACAACAGGAGAAACACTATTGTTAGTGCTGCCCTGCTGTTCATAGGGTTTTCAATGGTGGATTGATTTTTGGGAGTGGGTTGCTGTGTCCGTCTCCCAAGCCTATAGCATCTGGTGTTCCCAGGCGGTCTCCTATCCAAGTACTAACCAGGCCTGACCCTGCTTAGCTTCCAAGATCTGACAGGATTGGAAGCCACAGTGGTAGGCACAGGTAATACAGGTGATACAGGAACATTCAATAGAGGTGGGCTTACTCTGCTTGGAGTAGCCAGAAAAAGGCTTGCTCAGGAAGAGCACTTGGTTTTGGTGCTTGTACTTATTTTAATTTTGGATCCAGTTATATATATATGTAGTTCAAAAATACGCAATTCATAAAAATAAAGATGCTCCCCTAACCCCAATTACCCTTTTGCCTACCCTCGTGCTCTCCAAAAGTAATTATTGCTATTAATTTCTTTTGTATCCTTGTAGAATTTCTGCATGTATACGTGAGCAAACATAAATAAGTTTTTTTTTTTCTCCCCCAAATAGAATATTATAATTTCTGGTGTGCATCTTGTGGTTTTTTAAACTAATATTATCATTCAGTAGTAATAGACTCTGGAATCAGAATGTCTGCATTCAAATCCCAGTTCTGTAATTTACTAGCTGTGTGAACTTGGCAAGTTACTTAACCTGCCTGTGTCTTAGTTTTCACATTGTATCTGGTGCTTTAATATCTTTCAATTTTATTATATACTACACTTTATGCATGTACCTATGCAACTTTATCAGATGCTAAAATCTCTTTTGGACATTCTATTCTGTTTTATTGGTCTGCCTATTCATGTACCAATATCACACTGTTTAAATTTTTGAGGTTTTACCTTATGTTTACTATATGATAGAGCTGGTCCCCAGATGGGCATTTCAAAGATGATGACACTTGCTATGTGTCCTCACATGGCACAAGGAGTAAATAATCTCCCTGTGACTCCTTTTATAAGGATATTAATCTACCCACAAGGTCTTTGCCCTCATGATCTAATCACCTCCCAGAGACCTTACCTCTTAACACTACCACATTGAAGATGAAGCTTCAACATGGGAATTTGGGGTTATATAAATATTCAAATCATAGCCCAATCCTATAAGGCAGATAGTATCTTCTTTTTTGAAATGAAGGTACTGATTGGAAAAGTTAAGTCATTTTCTTAAGGCTATATGGTAAATAAGTGTAGAATCCAGACTCAAGCCAAGGTCCATTTCTGTTATACTTTTGTATAGTTCTTTATAAGGGTCCTTAAATATAAAAACACAGCTGAAAAAGAAACTAAACCCATAATAAGGAATGGTTATATATAACTTTCTTACCATATTACACACACACACATATACACACACACAGAGAACACATAGGACTATGGAAAGGTACCACTACCATATGGTTGGTAGAGCACCATTCTGCAGTCTCTGAGGTCCCAAGTTCAATTCCCAGCACTGCAAAAAATGGGAGAAGGACATGGCATCCCATGCCCAAGGCGAGCCCAAAACAATCAGCCATTGAAAATCTGATAAGGGTGGCTATGAGTCAGACACGACTCGATGGCACCTAACAACAACCATATGGTTTGGGTATTAACTCACTAATTCCCCAAACACATGCAGAGTCTACCATGTGTCAAGCATGATGCTAGGTGCTGAGTACACAGTCACAAATGGGTTCTGGTCCCCAGCCCTTAACTCCTCCTCTGGGTGCTAGCTAGCAGGTCTTTCTGGTCTGGACTCTTTTCATTTGTTGCTCTCTGAAGAATATCTAGTCTATTTACTCATCTCATGCTGGTTTATGACAGCCTTTTTGTTGTTTCATAACTGCTAATACATTTATGATTAGCCAGTAGTGGTTTCTTATAGTGCTGTTTTGAAGATTATAAAGCTATCTCTGGAGTAGTGGCAGAGAGGGCAATGTGTAGTCATGCCTGCCATGGAGGCAGGAGGGAGAAACAAAGGCACACATGGCACATATTTGTCATAACTGAATCAGCTGTCTAGAAGGACCAGTTTCTCTCTGCAGTTGTTACAAATGACATCAACTATATTTTACTGCTGTACCTCACCATTTCTTAACTTGCTACATAAGATATTCCCCTCTTGGGAAGTCCTGGAGTAAGATAGCCATTTAACTTCAATGAATCACCATTTCTCAAACACTTTTTTTTCCCCAACAAAGGAACCTTGTCTCCTCATTGCTAGTTGTACAACCCCTATCAATGCTGGAGGTATTACTTTGCTCCAGTTCTGTAAAAATGTCCAGTGTCACTACTCTTGAGTGCCCTTGATTTCCAAATATTGGTGTAGTGAATTTGTTTCTTTAGAAGAGATACCCCTGCGCTGAATGCCATTCTGTTCTATGAAGGCCTTTTATTCAATAATCTATCTTGCCATCTAAAATTCCTCTTGCCATCACAGCTGGAGTTAAAAATGGCTACTTTCCATTAAGGAAATGCAAATCAAAACAACTCTGACATTCCACCTACCTGCAGTAAAAATGGTTAAGATCAACAAAACAAATAATAACAAATGCTGGTGAGGTTGTGGAGAAAAAGGAAACCTCTTTCACTGTTGGTGGGACTGTAAATTGGTTCAATCACTTTGGAAATCAATATGGAGATACCTCAGAAAACTAAAAATAGAACTGCCACATGACCCAGTTATACCACTACTGGGAATATGCCCAAATGGAGATGAGTCGCCATGCCACAGAGACACCTGGATCTCCATATTCAATGCAGCACTATTCACAATAGCAAGGATATGGAACCAACCAAGGTGCCCATCAACAGAAGAATGGATTAAAAAAGTTATGGTACATATACACAATGGCATACTACTCAGCAATTGAAAATGGAACAATGTCATTTGCAGCAAAATGGAATTGGAAAACATCATCTTAAGTGAATGAACACAAGCCCCAAAAGAGAAATACCATATGTTCTCACTCATATGTGGGAGCTGAACTATACTTAAAGGAAGGAAAAAATCGTATACATAAATTGATATATAAAAAATGCTCAATTAAACATAGTGTAGAAGGGACAATATAAGGAATAGAAAGAAAGGAGGGATCTAGCAGAGGGAAGTGAAGATTGGAGAAGATGGGATGGGGAGGAGGGTCAATGAGAAGGGATAAAGGGGGTAGGTCAATCTCAGTGTAAACAGCACAACTTCATGAGTATATTGGAAAAATAGGGGACTATAACCCAAATAAGTATCAGAGTTCAACTACATACTAGCCATAAGGCTCTATAAACTAATTGGGTTGATGAAAGTGTTGCTAGAAGTTATGTAAAGGATGCATAATGGAAAAAGCCAATGCTATGTTACTCCATTCTCTATCATCATTTACTAATAAAGGGGAAAAAAGAAAAATAATTTCTTTAATAAACCATTTACTTCATGTTATTATTATTTAAAAAATGGCTACTTATTGCTGTCTGGAATTTTACCTTTAACTTTTTCAAGGCCACATAGAAACAATTTTTGTGTCTCTTGTGTGGATCTGCAGCATTTGCCTTCATCATATTTGTTGGCTGAAAGCCATGTTTGTTAATGAGATGCTTCCTCTAAGAAGTTAATCCTCAACTGGCTATTACCTCAAGGGAAATGCATTGGCATGGGTGAGCAGATCTTTCTCCTTTCACTCATAGTTACCTCTCTGGCCACAGAGTGACAGGAGGCAGTGGAGACTGGGCTACAGCATGGTATAGGCAGACAAAGAGTTAAAGACTAAAACTTCAGACATGGAAGTCACTAGCGCTGAGCAAGTTCTGGTCAATTGCTTAGTTGTTAGGTCACTGTGAGCCAGTTGATTAAGCTCTGAACATCAGTTGATTCAACTATAAAATGAAGATTATGGTAATAATTCCATCTTCCCTACTTTAAGGAGTTATTGGAAGGACTAAATGGGACGATATATGGAAAGCACCTTTACAAATGCATTACTGTTAGGTGTCTGGGTTTACCATTTTCCCTGCTGGTTTCCCTATTGCTTTTGTCTTCACCAGATGGAGTGTGTGAATTATAGTCTCTCCTGTACTATTCAGATGTGCTTTTTATGAAAATCTAGAGCAAACACCTGATTCTAAATCCATCTTTGTTCTGATGGCACAACTCCTCTTATTTTCCCCTTCTTCTTATTCATTGTATAGATCATTTGTTGTTGTTAGGTGCCGTCAAGTCGGTATCCGATTCATAGCGACCCTCATAGGGTTTTCAATGGCTGTTTTGGGATTGCCTTGCCAAGTCCTTCTCCCATTTTTGTGGTGCTGGGAATTGAACTCAGGACCTCAGAGACTGCAGCGCAGCGCTCTACCAGCTGAGCTATATCCTGGCCCGTATAGATCCTAGGCATAATATTGACCCTAAATCATAAGTTACACCTTAATGTTAACACTTCTTAATATGTTTGTGAAGAGGAGAAAAGAGGTGCTCTCCTCCTCCATAACTAAAAAAAAACGTTGAATAAATGTTTCAGTTTGATGAGACTCGGAGAAATGAGAGCTTAAAAGGAAAAAAAAGGTAGAGTGTTAGAATTGAATTACTTATTTGACACAATGCTGAGTCTGTCCATCTACACTCTGATCCCTTAACTTGGGAGAAGATGTGGCGTTAAGAAGTGGAATCCCACCGCATAATGTTCTGCTTCCCAGTATCTCTCTGGCTCTATACTACTTACTCCCTTTTCTTCTCTCAACTTCTTTTTCCGTTCTGAAACAACTATCACATTCCTTCCTTAGTGGCCTCCAGGGGATTTACAGCCAGACTCCCTTAGAAGAAGGACTTGCTGTCCTTGTCCAGGGAGTGGCTCAGCAGAGAGCATGC
Organism: Pedetes capensis; assembly: GCA_007922755.1. NCBI lineage: Eukaryota > Metazoa > Chordata > Mammalia > Rodentia > Pedetidae > Pedetes > Pedetes capensis. The sequence goes on from VMDO01001383.1 coordinate 162,613, forward strand.
AGCTGTCAGCCCCCCAGGGTCTCTTCCATCCACCTGAGTTCCCAGTTCTCACCTCCCTGGGGAACCCTGTATCTAGTGTTTGGGGCGGGGGATGGAGGTGTAAAGGCTGTACCACTGCAGTCCTAGGTGTTACACTCAGATGGATGCTACCTCCTTGAGAGTTCCTGATTAGCTGAGGTTTTTTGGGGGTGTGCATCACATGTCACCTCCATGTATCTGTTCAACTTGTTGTGCTGTGGGGGTCATGTGTTGCTGTGATGCTAAAAGGTATGCCACCAGTATGTCAGATAACAGCAAGGCCACCCATGGTGGACAGATTTCAGCTGAGCTTCCAGACTAAGACAGATGAGGGAGAAGGATTCGGCTGCCTACTCTCAAAATAATTAGTCATTGAAAACCCTATTAATAGCAGAGAAGCACTGCCAAATATTGTGCTGGAAAATGAGCCCCTTCAGATCGGAAATTATTCAAAAGATGACTGGGGAAGAGTTACCTCCTTAAAGAAGGGTTGACCTTACTGATGAGAATGGAGAAGAGCCTCTGGCACCTGCTGATATAGGGTGACTCACAATGGGAAGAAACAGGGTAGCTGCAACAATGGGCTCAAACATAAAAAAGATTGTGTGTATGGTATAGTGTTGGGTAGTGTTTCATTCTGTTAAACACAAGGTTCTTATGAGTTGGATTCAACTCGATGGCACCCAACAACAACAAAAATATCACAGGTCAAATTCTTCCTCTGTCCAATCATGCTTCCTCCTCTTCTTTTCACAGATATTTATACATAATAAACATTTAAAGAATATTTTAAAAATAATAGCTTCATTGAAATTTATATACTATAAATCTGTATAACATAAAATTGACTTTTTAAAAGTATCAGCTCAGTAGTTTTTAGGAATTTCTCAGCATTGCACAATTGTCACTACTGTCTAATTCCAAATCATTTTTATTATTCTCAGAAAGAAACCCATACCCAACATCAGTCACTCCCCATTCCCCCTCACCAAACCCCTGGCAACCATTACTCTGCCTTCTGTTACTATAGATTTGCCTATTCCAGATGTTTTATATAAATGGAATCAAGCAATATGTGCAATACACCTTTTGTGACTAGCTTCTTTCACTTAGCATATTGGTTTCAAAATTTATACATGTTGTAGAATTTATCAGTAGTTCATTCCTTTTTATGAGTGAGTAATATGCCCCAAAGTGGCATATATTCAATTTTGTTTATCCCTTCAAAGGAGACTCAAAGGAAGATGTAAAAGAAGCATTGAGAGGCAGGTGTCCTGATGTTTTGGAAAGAGTGTTGTCTTTGGAATGTGACACATCCGGATTCTGATTCCTCTTTCATCCTTTTCCAGGTCGATAACTTTAGGCAACTTCCCTAATATCTCTGATATGCTATTTATTCATCTTTAAGAGGAGGGTAATAGTCTTTACCTCATAGTATTTTGATGTGAGGTTGAAGTGAGATAGCTTGTATACAGCAGCCAGCTGCTTTTTGCTCATTTTCCCTGTTCCTATTGTTCAGGGCACAGGGTGGAGGTCCAGAGTTGAGTGATCAGCACCACAGGCTGAGGGCAGGGAAGGTCAGGGGAACTTGGGACCAGTGATCAGGAAGGGGGTGGAGAAGAGGACCAGAATCTGGGGAATTGCAGGGCTGGACCCAGGTATATGCATGTCTGCATGAATAAAATGTCTCTGCAGCTCTGATCTTTTTGAGGGTTCAGAGCAACCTTCTCCCTCCACTAACTCAGGCCTTCCCAGCAGCTCAAATGGTGGCCACTGGGTCCATTTGACTGGTGGAGGCTGACAAACCTCACTTAATTTTAGACCTCTTCTAGTGAGCAGATAAAGTGAAGCCAAGGACCGCGCTAGGCAGAGGCACCTGTCTAGTGCTGAAGAGTCTGTTACCAGCTGTCTTCGTCCTTTCTTGTTTTCTTTTATGTTTTAAAACCCCCTTTACTGACATACACCTTGGTTTTTGAAAAATGATTTTGCTAATTTCCAGGTCCAAGTGATAGATGGTTGAGATCCGTGACCTTTGTGGCTCCTTGCCACTCTTGTGATGCTGGGACCGAAAGTCAAGCCGAGTTCTGCAGCTGCTTCTGAGCCATCCTGGACACTTGCCATCTCTGAAGTTAATCTGATCCATCTCACAGTCTGCCACTTATCAGCTGTGCAGAGATATTGCCAGCCTCTGAGAACATGAAAACAGTGCAGAAGACTGTGCATTTGACCTGTTGGCTCCCTTGTCTTCTGTGTGGAGACACTGCCAGCTTCTAGGAACAGGAAAATGGCACAAACATGTATTTGACTTGTTGGGCATTATTCATGACACCTCCACACTAAAGAGTGTGAAGGTAATTGAGGCATGGATAAGGAGCCTGGGGCCACAGGACAACCTGGAGTGTTTTTGTTTTTCTTTGATGCTTCACTAGAATCTGTGGGTATTTGATTGTTCCACGTTCATTTACTCAGCAAACACTTGCCTAGAGCTTCCTATTCCTCTGAAATTTATGAAATTGCCTTTTCTTTTTTTGTGAATCTAAGGTGATAAATGAGAGTCAATTTCACATGGCTCTGTCTAATATATGACAGGTACCATGCTGAGAGCTGGAGATGCAGAGATGAAGCATAGTTTCCAGCGTGAAGGAGATGACAGAGCACAAACAGGAGGTGGACATAAATAATTGGATACAAGTGACACAAGTTATACTACAGATGTGTACAAATAACCACACCCCAGGAGGGAGGGACTAGAAAGCAAAGGCTTCCCAGAGAGGCCTCCTGGGCTTTTGTTCAGGGAATAAGTTTCCAGTGAAGTTTTGAAAGCTGATGATCTGTGCTAGGGATGCACATGTTGGTGGCTTTCTACTCTTCCAGTTTAGCTTAAGGTCAAACCCTTGTCATCAATTCTTTACTCTGTATCACTCATCATGGCTCTTCTTCTCTGACCCACCCCTGGCTGGTGCACACATGTCCTCTCAGGTCACTGTGTATTTGACTGGGTACCATTCTACATTTGATGACCACATTAAGTAGCAAAGAATAATGTATCTGCAAATGCTAACATCTATATAGACAGCCCTGGGAAGACTTCCAGGGGGAAGTTCTTGTATCACTTTCCCACAAGCTTTCACCACTCTACTTTTGCTTCTCTTCTCTTGATCCAGCCCATCTGGACCAAATCCCAGGAAGATCTGGAGCAACAGAGGTCTTGAGGGTTTGAAGAACACACGTCTGAAGAACATTAGTGACCGACATGGGGAGATGATCTTCTCCCCTTCTCTCCTTCCCCTCCATTAGCACGTGATGACTCCTGAGAAGTCTGCTGGAACTTGAAGGACATTGGTGGCCATTGTTTTGATCTCACAGTCTTGGTGTGAGGATTGCTCGAAAACAACGGATGCTGTGCACTTTCTCTTACTGCCTAATCCATCAGGTGCACTCAGTAACATTAACTTTCATTTTTATTATAATAAAGTGTATAAAATATAAATCCCTTTTAACTATGAAGGATACATTTCTGTGGCATTAATTCACATTGTTAAGCGACCACCACCACCATCCATTTCCAGAACTTTCCATCATCCCAAACTTTAAATCTGTGCATGTTAAATAATCAATTCCTTATTTCCTCCTTCCTCCACCTGAACCCCTAGAACCCACCATTCTTTCTGTCTCTATGAGTTTGTGTATTCTAAGGAGCCTCATATAAATGGAATCATACAATAGTGGTTCTTTTGTGTCTGGATTATTTCACTTACCATAATATTTTTTTTCGATAGGGTTTTGATATGTTGCCCAGGCTCTCCTTGAACTCTCAATTCTCCTGCCTCAGCCTCCTAAGTAGCCAAGATCACAAGAATATGCCACTGCACCCAGCTTATTATTATTGTTATTGTTTTGTATTATTATTATTATTATTATTATTGTTGTTGTTGTTATTATTATTTGCTATGCTGTGAGGTTGAACCAAGGGCCTCACACTTGCATGCTTTGCAAGTGTTGAATCCCTGAGCTGTACCCCCATACCATTTTTTTACTTTTTATTTTGAGACAGGATCTCATTAAATTATACAGACTGCCTCTGGTCTCGAACTTGCAGTCCTCCTGCCTCTGCCTCCCAAGTTGTTGGGATTACAGGCTTGAGCCACCGTGCCTAGTTTCCAGTTTATTTTTTATTTATTTATTTTTTATTTTGGTGGTGCTAGGGATTGAACCCAGGGCCTTATGCATGCTAGGCAAGCACTCTTCCACTGAGCTATGCCACCAGCCCGTCCTTCGCATGGTGTCTTTCAGATTCATATATGTGTGGCATGTGTCAGTATTTATTTCCTCAGGTACATATGCCCTGTTTTGGTTATCATTTCATCCATTCATGGACACTTGAGCTGCTCCACTTTTTGTCTCTTGTGAATAATGCTGTTATGAATATGAAGTGCAAATATCTGTTTGAGTCCATGCTTTCAAATCTTTTGAGTGTGCAAACAGAAATGGAATTGCTGTGTCATATGGCCATCGTATGTTTAATTTTTTGAGTGGATTTTCTTCTTGTTGTTATTATTATTTCAAAGTTGCTTTTCCAGGCAACAAAAGGGACAGAGAGATTAGTCAAAGAAGGATGTGCCAAAATCACTTGCAGCTGGAGGAAACCATTCCCAGTGGTGTATGTGCCATGATGCTAGCGTTTATTCTGGCATTGTACAACCCCTGCCTGTGGTGGAAGAATGGGTGTGTGGGAGGATTAGTCACTTAAAAGAGAGGGAGCTTCCTTAGATGTGTCATGGGGAAGGTGGGCACCTGAGGTTTGGGCTGAACTGCTTAAGTGCTGCTCTGTGTTGGGAGAAAAACTGGAGGAGTGGAGAGAGGCCCAGGTGTGCGGAATGTCACAGAGGACCTGGTGCCCAGACAGTGAAGGCAGCATGAGGACCAACATGGCAGTTTGGAGACTGAAGACCTGGGCTACTTAGGACCTGGAAATCACTGGGAACTCACTCCCAGCAACCTGCAAGTCCTAGTTTTTAAACTTCTCTCCCTCACAAGGGCCCACTGGTATATGTGAAAGTTCTGGAAGATTTGAAATAAAATCATCCATAGCTAGATTCCTTCTTCATACATGGTCAGTTGCCCACTCACTTCCTTGGCCTCTGCCTGCCTGGTCCATCCTAGAAGGTACCTGGGCCGCTCTGAGATACCCCTTGAAGCTCAGTCATGCTCCAGTGTGAGATCATAGAATTGGGTGACCCCCTCTACCGCATCAGGTAGCTCTGCCCTAATACCTGGGCTTCTATGTTGCCCCAGAATTTCCTTTGCTATACACCAAAATCCATTTTCTTTTCTGTTAGATAGCCTCCTTCTCTTAATATCATGTAGTCCAGAGGTTACTAGGCTTCTTTATACATCTTTCTTCCCAGAGATTATTGGTGTATGGGCTTCTCCTTCAAAGAAGACCTCAAATTTAGATTTTTGGTATTATTTTCAAATGTGGTTATACACATAGAGATAGAGGCTAAGGTGATGTGTTCATCAGAAAACTATAAACTCATATTCCATTACTGTTATTCTGGAGACAGTACACTACATATTATTTTTAAAATAACTCTTAAAATATTTTGTCGACAGATGAATTATATCATATTACATTTTCTTTTGGTGTCAAAAGCATTAATTTATTTAATGTAAACATTTGTTTTTGTTGTTAGGTGCCATTGAGTCAGGTCCGACTCATAGTGACCCTCATAGGGTTGTCAATGGCCGATTGTTTTGGAAGTGGACTGCCACATCTTTTCCCCACTTTTGTGGTGCTGGGGATTGAACCCAGGTCCTTAGGAAGTACAGAGCAGCATTCTACCAACTGAGCTAAACCCCAGCCTATGTAAGCATTTAAAATATGTCATAAATTTGGTACTCACTCCTGACTTAGCATAACTTGCAGAACTTATTTATTGCTTAGTCATTGTGCTTTATTTCCAGATACAAGGTAAGGAGTTTCAGGGTAGGCCTCGGTACAGAGCCCAGGACTCCATTTCCTTGCATAGTTGGGCCAGACCTTTTCCTAGGACTACAGCAGTTGCTCTGGATGTTCTCTTTGGTTGTCAGTGGTCACTTTCCTGGATTCCCAGTAGTGATATCAGGTTGGCGTCTCCATAGCCTGACCCTTGGGCACTGGTGAGGATAACTGTGTTGAGCAAAATTGTCTGCTGCTTAAATTTTGCTCAAGACTGTTGTTTGCAGACACACTCTGGACCCCTGGAGCAAGCCTAGACGTATTTAACTGATGTCTTTAGTCTCTTCTCCTTGTTGTGCATATATTGATTTAATTATTTATTGCTGCATAACAAATTATCTCCAAACTAAGCAGTTTAAAACAGCAAGCATTTATTATTATACACATTTTCTATTGGTCAGGATTCTGGAGAAGTTTGGCTGGGAGATTTTGGCTCAGGATCTCTCATGAGGTTACTGTGAAGCTGTTGGCCAGGGCTGTAGTTATCTCAAGGCCTTGGTCTTCTCTTGGTCTGGAAAATTCCTTCCTTCCTTCCTTCCTTCCTTCCTTCCTTCCTTTCTTCCCTCCTTCTTCCCTCCTCCCTCCCTTCCTTCCTCCTTCCCTCTTTCCCTCCTGCCTCTCTCCCCTTTCCCTTTTTCTTTCTTTTCTTTTCTCCCTCCCTCCCTCTCTGCCGCCCTCCCTGCCTCCCTCCCTCCCTCTCTTTCCTTCTTTCCTTCTTTCTTTCTTTCCTTCTTTCCTTCTTTCCTTCTTTCCTTTCTTCTTTCCTTTGCAGTACTGAGAAGTTGAACCCTGGGCCTCATACATGCTAGGCAGGTGCTGTGCCACTGAGCTGTACCACCAGCCCTCTTTATTTTTTATTTTGAGACAGGGCCTCACTAAGTTGCACAGGCTGCCTCTGGCCTCAAACTCATGATCCTACTCCCTGTGTCTCCTGAGTTGCTGAGATTGGCACTGGGTGGAAAATTTATTTCAAAGGTCACTCACTTGGTTGTTGGTAGCCTCAGTTCCTCTTTGGCTATTGACTGGAGTCTCCCTCAATTGCTCACCACATGGACCTCGCCATAGAGCAGCTTATGACATGACAGTGACATCCCTCAAAGTGAATGTTAGGAAAGAGAGAACCCAAGCTGGTAACCTGTATTTTATGACCTAATCTCAGAAATGCTGTATCCTCACTTCTGCTATGTGCTGTTGGTTACACAGGCCAAGCCTGGTAAAATGTGGCGTATTCTATAAGATCATAAATACCAGGATATGGGGGTAGCTAGGATCCAACTTGGAGGCTGGCTGCCCCACTCCAGCGCCCAACTCAGCAAGCCATGCCCCCAACTCCTGCATTATGATAGAGGCGATGGTTTAGTTCAGAGGAATACCTGCTAAAGGGTTCCTAGAAGGATCTAGCACTATTCTAAGAGACTTGCATGCATTTCTTCAGTGAATCTTTATAACCTATGAGGTTGGTACAAGGGTTATTCCCTTTTTGTGGTTTAGGAAACCAAAGCACAAAGTTGTTAAGGAACCATTACTCCATATTATTTTCAGAATGAAAGAGACATTACTTTAGACTCCTCATTTTTCTTCATTTTGCTGACTTTGCATTTGGAAATGAACTACAGTCTGATGTTCAAAGGCTTCCTGTCTTCTCCCCACCTGCCATCCCAGGTTATTTCCTATCTCTCATTCCCAGGAACAATAAATGACTCACAGTTAATGAATACATTGTCATCTCTTTTGCCTTTGTGCCCTTGTTTTTCAGTTTCCTCTGCTCCCTCCTACCCTCCTCTGCCTACTGATTTCAAGACTCAGCTGTCAAATCACTCTGTGAGATATTTTCTCTATGCCTGAGCACCTGAAAGTATAATATGCATGGAGCCCTTGGGCAAGGCACTTATTTTGAGACCCTGTTAAACTGCATATTTTAATCCAGGAGGTCTGTGGTAGGGCCTGAGATTCTCAATTTTTAACAAGCTTCTGGGGGAGGTGGACACTGTTGATCTGTGGACCACATTCTCAGTAACATGGCTCTGGATCTTATTTTTCCTTTGGTCTTTGTTGGGTTTAGCCAGGATATCAGCTCTATGCCTTTCTCAGACTTCCTTAGGTTCAGTATTTATTGGTCTTTGTAATATTTTGCTTGGAGGATGGGTAGAAGGTCACCTCAAGAAGTGATCACAATTCAAAGATATTTTTTTTCCAAGTTGCAAAGTCTCCCAGATAAAATAAATTTTGTTTAGCTTCCCACTGTTCTTATTCAATGCCAGGAAGAAACAGGACATGAAATTGGTTTTCTTGGACTCTGAATTGCACAGAAAACAACAAGACCCCTCTCAGGGTTCAAAGAAACCTTATCGTGTGGGGCTACATTGGAACAGCTGAAGGGTTTTCTTTGCTGAGAGGGAGGGTCTCTTTCTGATTGACACTTAGCCTTTAGGTTTTGAAAAACAAAAAACAAAAAACAAACTCTGAAACCTCTATTTGTTTTCCTGAAGAAAATAGCAGCAATAAGCACAATAATTAAAACCCAGACTTCCCTTTCCTCTCACCTTTCCAGAAGAAATCAGCTAGGGAACTGGAGGATGAGCTGCTAGGTGGAAGATCTGTGAAGAGAGTTTTCAAAGGCAGTGTTAGCATTAGCGGAGCTCTGGTCCTCCCTGTGGATTTGTAAGCCAACCTCTTCGCCCTGTTCAGCAAAATAACTTCACCTTTCACCTACTTTCTTTGTTTTCCAGCTGTTTGGTGCTTGCTCTGTGTGCACATGTGAGCAAGTCCTGATGATTTTGTTTGCTTACACCATTTCTTCTTCCACATTGAGAAAGAATAGAAGTCCCTGGTGAGGCTGTGGAAGCCATAGAAACAGGAATGTGAGAGTGTCATCAAAGAAAGGAAGGCCAAGGGCATCCTGATTTTGGCCCCATTCTCAGATGGCAGCCCTGGCCTTGTACAAAGACCCTTCATATCATAGATGAAAAAAAAAAAAAAAAAAGAGACTGAGGCAGGGAATGTGGCCTGCTTGAGGCTGGCAAATGACTGATTGAACTTGAAAGGGGAATTTTAAAAAATACTCTCAGTTTTTGCAGAGTTCAAGCTTAAAAGGGACTTAATTACACATCCACCCTCAAGCACATGCTTGAATTCTGGTCTCTATGTCCTTGTACACTGGCCTTGTGGCCACAGTTGGCCTTACTGGATAACAGGGAGATCATTCCTGTCCTAGCAAATGGAGATTCTGTCAATGGTTTCCATGATGTAAGATATTCAGATCAGGATGCTGTTTTGATCTCTCTGTTTTTAAATATATTCATTTCAATTAGAATTATGCAATTACACAACTAGAGAATTTTCATTAAAAAGGTATTTGTTGGCACAAATGTCATTTATCTTTGATCAATTAATTGAAGAATACGTGTTAGATTGATTTTCTAGACACCTTGATTTCCATAATAAATCCAGCGTTTCCCAAACATAACCACCTTATCTGGGACTGAAATATCTTATAACTGTAATTGTATCATAAGGCAAATGTAAAGAAAAATGACTATTTGAGTTATAGGATAAGATTCTTTAAAAAGGTATATTTAAATTTAATTTTTTGTGAACTAAACATCTTAAATGTAGTTGGAGGAATTTACCACTCAGTAGCAACAAGTGGAAAATATATTGCTAAATACAAAGGGGAGAATTTATGTAGTATAAGAAATTTTTTGGTGTGTATATATTATAAATCATTCTGGAATGACTTATATAAATATCTTAATGCTTATTTTGTGTGTGAAATTTTGAGGGGACTTTCATTTTTAAATTTCCTTTACTAGAATTACAAAATTTTTATATTGATCACAATTAACTTTTAAAACTGCACCCCCAATGACAAAGACTCCAGAAGACCAAAGACAAATCCTTTGAAAAAATGGAGGGATTTTTGGTAGAGAAAATAAGCATTCTTCTTTTGGGGGGGTACGGGGGTTGAACCCAGGACCTCACACTTGCATGCTCTGCAAGTGCTGGACCACTGAGCTATACCCCCAGCTCTTTTTTCTTTTTTACTTTTTTGAGACAGGGTCTCACTAAATTATGCAGACTGCCTCTGGTCTTGAACTTGCGATCCTCTTGCCTCCGTCCACCTCCCAAGCCGCTGGGATTACAAGTGTGTACCACTGCACCCGGCATTATTAATTCTTTTATCTTTTGTGTAGACCAGGGAGATAGTTTCTTTCTCTTGTCTTTTGTGAAAAATACATTGCTGAAATATCATTTTACTATGACTTTTTTCTGATCAAAAACTTTTCACAGTACCCACCTATAAATATGAAGAGTAACCTCTGCCAGCTTGCTAAGACCCTGTGTAATGAGACTTTATTTTACCTCTCAGATTTACCTAATGTTGATAATGCTATACTCCAGCCAGACTTATTTCTTGTTTCTAGTCCTCCTGTCCTCATTTGCTTCTCTGTTTCAGTGTCTATCTTTTTTGTTTTCCAGATTGGAATTTCTTTTCTATCTCTCCACATTCAAGGCCATTTGTTTTTCATGCTGATTGTTCCCTTTTCTGACCTCCTAGGACAGGTCTAGTCTGTACTACACCATTTGACATTGAGTGGTTCACTATGCTTACCTAGGTTTGGCCTTTGATGCTAACTGGCCAAGGCAAACTTTGGTTGCTGGCTAGAGGGTTTACATATCTGGAGGAAGTGCTAAAAGGGAAGGAATAGCCAGGAATGAAGCAGTGGCTTTGAATCTAGAGAAATGGACCTAGTAGACATCAGTTGGAGACACTGAGCAAATGAGAAACCAGAGAGATGCTAGAGCAGGCAGAGGTGCAGTAAGATGAAGAAAACGACATAGAAGGTGGTGGCAGCTGTTGGATTGGTGTGGTCTCATGTTGGATTTGGTGGAACTTGCCTGGGTTGGGGACAGGCTGTCACTGCACACTGGCACCCTCTTTAAGTGTACTCTGACTATGAAATCAAAGCCAGGAGTTCTCTGGGCTCATCCATAACACCCTGGTATCTGATCCCACCTGATTTTGTGAGCTAAGCAGGATGGGCCTGGTTAATCCTTGGATGGGAGACCTCCTGGGAATACCAAGTATTGCAGGCTAGGGAGAAGGACCTGACAACCCACTCCTAAACATTGAAAACCCTATGAATAGCAGGGAAGCACTGGGAATAGTGCTGGGCATGGTACTGTGTTGGGTAGTGTTTCATCTGTTGTACACAGGGTCATTGTGAGTCAGATCTGACTTGATAGCACCTAACAAGAACTTTTTTTTCATGCCACTACCTATTCAGCATCACCAAATGTACAGGTGGAGTCAGACACTATTATAACTAGAAGAAACTTAAGATGAAAGCAGCTTAAACAAAAAACTCAAATTTATCTGCTCATGTAATCCTATAAATAATCAAGTAACCAGACTGCAGGAAGCATGGCTGCGACTTGGCCTCAGGAACAACTGGATCCCTAGGCTTGGATGTTGCCAAGTCTCATTTTTGCCTCTGCTTAATTTCTGCACATTTGTCTTCTCTAACTATGGACAGCTGTCTTCCACATGGCTGCATGTACAGACATAAAAGCTCTTGAAGTTTGCATCTTTCAACTTCCACCACCAATGAAAGACTAGGTCTCTTATTCCAGATGGGAGGATCCCAAAGAAGGGCTTCGATTGGCCCACTTTAAGTCAAGTACACAACCTTCACTAATCAATCATGATAGGGGAAGACAAGGCCACATAAAATGTTACATAGATAGGGGTGGAGTGCATGGTTCTCAGAGGAGGGGATTCTGTGAAAACAATCTCTTGGAGGTCCAATAGCACAGCAGCACCTAGTCAGTACAGGTATACCAATCTATAGATTGGAAAGCAGACAGGAAGAACCATAGTCTAGTGCTCCACTCTTCCTATTATCAGAACAAAGCATCAGGTCTTTAGTGAGTTGCTTCTGGAGACTTGATAATGTTGGAATAGCCTGCAGCGCTGAACATTGTCATTTTTTCCCTGCTATGTTCAACCTGTCTACACCATACCACTCTGGCACCCAATCTTGTTAGGTATTGGACACTAAGCAGAGTTGGGCCCATTGGATGGGAGACCACCTGGGAATACCAGGTGATTGTAGGTTTGGGAGAAGGACCCAACAGCCCATTCCTGAAACAATTAGCCATTGAGAACCCTATGAAAGAAGCACTGACAGTAGTGCCAGCACAGCACAGTGTCGGGTAGGGTTTTGTTCTGTTATACATAGGGTTGCTTATGAGTCTGACTGGACTCAATGGCACCTAATGCAATGTTCAACCTAAGAACTTCAGCTCCATTCAGATTCCCAACAACCTTGACCTTTCTCTGCTCTCTCAAGAACTGGTGGTGACTTGCACTGTTATGTTGGCCTTAGTGGCTCCTGAGTCACTTCATTACCCAGAGGGAGAATGGTGAAGGCACTGATGCCATCAGGTCCCCAGCAACCTAACACTGTGGATGGAAGTTTCCTGTGGAGAAGTGTGAGTAAGCAAAGGAGTCTGACACTATTCTATTTAGAAGAAGGCCATGAGCTCATCCTGGGAAGGTCAGTTGACTGACAGGGCAGGGGCCAGGCTGAGCCTTACCATAAAATGCCCAACCTGGGACAGGCCTTCCCCAGTGTGAGGAGGCACCAGTGCCAGTAAGTTGCATGTCCATAAAGCTGGTGGAGAGTCAGTTGTTAGGAAATAAGATGAGACATAGAGCTGTGGAGGGAAGGAAAGCAGTGTAGCATAAAGAGTCAGGTAAACATGTCCCCTCCTTGCATTTCTGCTTGTTCTGTTCTATTTTCCACAGGTTGATCTGAGGTCCCCAGATGCCCACTGCTCTCTCTACACCAGCTTCTTGGCCTTTTCTCTGGCTTTAATCAGAATGTGTGCCTTTGTTTCTCCGTTCTGCACATTAATGTTTTTCGGGCTCTCCAGTAGTCCTTGGAACTGTCTTTTGAGCCATTTTTTGTTACCTATTCCAAAGAGTGTTCCATCCAGGTGATGCTAGGCAGCCTGAGTTCCATATCCCTCCCAGGCACTCCATACTTACAGGTCAGCTTCTTCTAGGGTAGAGTAGCTTTCTCCACCAGTCCAGACAGAGATCTATAGATCTTAATCTAGACCATATTAGCATTGCCTCCCCTAGAAACTGGGAGAAGGACCTGGCAATCCACTCCCAAGGCAATCCCAAAACAGTCAGACATTGAAAACCCTATGAGAGTCGCTATGAGTCAGATACTGACTCGATGGCACCTAACAACAACAGCCCCTAGAAACAGATTCTGAGTCATCTCTGTACCTTCAGCATCAAGCAGAGAGCCCAGTGCAGAGGAGGCTCAGACATATTTGTCATGGGGTTGGAGGAACATTTGCTGCAGCCCGTCTGTGGCCTGAGCCCTGCTTTCCTCTGCTTGTCCTTTGGGTTCAGATGCTGCTTGTCACTATGCTCCTTCTTGGCTTTGTTGTTATTGTTGATGATGATGTTGTTTTGTTACTTTGTTTTTCCGAGACCAGGTCTTACAGTGTAGCCCAGGCTGGCCTGGAACTCACCTAGACCTTCCTGCCTCAGGCTCCCGAATACTGGGATTGCAAGCCTGTGCCACTGGGCCTGGCTTCCCTTCCTGTTCTTTCCCATCTGCTTTCTCCCTGACCTCAGTCCCTCTGAGAGAGTCTATAGTGGTTAAGAATGTGGATCCTAAACTTAGATTATCTGGTTTTAAATCTTGACCTCACTACATGCTAGCTCTGTGGCTGCTGGCAAGTTACTTCACTGCTCGGTGTCTCATTTCTTCATCTGTAAAGTGGGAATAATAATAATAGGACCTACCCTTGTGAGGCTATTAGAGAATTACACGTGCTAATATGTGTACAGTGCTTGGAACAGCATTTGGAACATAACCTCACTAAGGACTCCAGGAAGGGTCCTCGGACTTTGTCCCCTCCTGCTTTACTGGGCTGACCCTTCACCTACCCTCTCCTTGCACTCAGCTTTTAGATCAGTCTCATCCCCTGGCTCATCAGTCAAATATTTGCAAACATACATTTATAATTTGTACCCTGAGCTATAGCTACAGCCCAGAAATCTCCAACATCATTTCTTTGCACATGTTAGCATCACTTCACCTACTCTTTGTTCTTTCCTCAATCCAGACTCCAACCTTTATCTTTTAATGGCCAATTAGGATGGCTATAAAGGATAAAGGTTCATCTAGTTTGATAGAGCAAGAACTGACAAATTTTTTTCTGTAAAGGCTCAGATAGTAAATATTGTAGGTTTTACAGGCTGCATCATGGTCTTTGTCACTCCTTCTTCTCTTCCTCTGTTTCCTCCTCTCCTACTTATCTTCTTCCTCTCTTTTATTCTTTTTAACACTTTAAGACTGTAAAAACCATCGTTAACTTGAGGGATGCACTAAAAAGCTCATGAGACACATTTGGCCCTCAGTCTATCTTCTGTGGACCCCTGCTTAAGGTAATAAGTTCCATGGGGGCAGGAATGAGCCTGTGTTGTCACTTTTGTGGACTAGCTACTATCTTGGCATTTGATAGATATTCTATTAGAATCCATATTCTATATGGATTCAACTGAGTCCCTGGCTTCCAAATTTAAAGGAAAGAATCCATATGCAAATTCTATAATGAACCAAATGTCTCTATGGAAGGATTCCATTAAGTGTAGCTCTTTGCTTTATCTGCAGTTACCCAAGAGTATGAGCATCTTTCCCCGGGTATGCCTCAGTCTGAATACCTACCTGCAATTCCAGTCCCTTCTTTTCTCAGCTAAGAACAGAGTCTCCCTGCAATGTCAGTTGTATAAAAAACTACACCAAGGGCCTGCCACTTGTCTCTCAGTTTTCTGTACTGTGGGGGCTTGTATGTTGCTATGCTACTGAAAGCTATGCCACCAGTATTACAGATACCAACCAGGTCACCCATGGTGGACAGGTTTTAGCTGAGTTTCCAGACTAGAACAGACTAGGGAGAAGGACCTGGCAGCCCACTCCTGAAACAGTTAGCCATTAAAAACCCTATGAATAGCAGAGAAACACTGTTAGATATAGCACAAAAATTGGAAACAAGGAGAAGCCTCAGTAGTTAGTTGGAAAATATGGTTTCCATGACAGAAACAATGCTGGAGATTGCATGATAGAATTTTGTCAGACCAACAAATTTTTCATTGAAAATACATTTTTTCACAAACATAAATGGTGACTATACATGTGGAACTTACCAGATGTAACATACAGGAACAAAATTGAGTACATTTGTGGAAAGAGACAATGGAAAACCTCAACATGTGAAGTCAAAGAACAAGACCAGCTGCTGATTGCAGATTGCACCATCAACTGCTCACATGCAGGTTCAAACTGAAACTGAAGAGAATTAAAACAAGTGTATGAGAGCCAAAGTATGACCTTGAGTATATCCCACCTGAGTTTAGAAACCATTTTAAGAACACATTTTATGCATTATACACTAATAATCAAAGACCAGATGAGCTGTGGCATGACATCAAAGACATCATTCATGAGGAAAGAAAAAGGTTATTAAAAAGAGAAAAAAAGAAAAGACCAAGTTACATGTCAAAAGAGACTCTGAAACTTGCCCTTGAACATGGAGCATGTAAAGTTAAAGGAAGACATAATGAAATTTAAGAACTAAATGGAAGATTTCAAAGGTCAGTTGGAGAAGGGAAAACCAAATATTATAATGACATGTGCAAAGAACTGGGAAAAGAAAACCAAATGGGAAAACACTGTCTATTTTTCTCAAGCTTAAAGAATTGAAGAAAGAATTCAAACCTCATGTAACAGCAGCAAAGGATTCTACAAGGAAAATGCTAAATGATGCAAGGAACATCAAAAGAAGATGGAAGGAACACACAGAGTCATTATACCAAAAAGAATTGGTATATGATCAACTATTTCAAGAGATTGCATATGATCAGGAACAAATGGTACTGAAGGAAGAGGTGGAAGCTGCCTTGAAAAAATTGTTGAAATACAAGGCTCCAGGAATTGATGGAATATCAATTGAGATGTTTCAACAAACAGATGCAGCACTGGAGGTGCTCAATTGCCTATGCCAAGAGATTTAGAGAATAGCTACCTGGCCAACTGACTGGAAGAAGATCCATACTTGTGCCTATTCCCAACAAGGGGGATCAAACCAAATGCAGAAAATATTGGATGATATCATTAATATAATATGCAAGTAAAATTTTGCCAAATATCATTCAAAATCAACTGCAGCAGTCTTTTGGCAGAGAATTGGTAGAAAATCAAGCCACATTCAGAAGTGGGCGTGGAACCAGGGACATCATTGCTGACATCAGATGGATATTGGCTAAAAGCAGAGAATATCATAAAGATGTCTATCTATGTTTTATTGACTATGGAAAGGCATTTGACTGTGTGGAAATCATAACAAATTATGGATAACACTTCAGAAAATGGGAATACCAGAATACCTAATTGTACTCATGGGGAATCTGTATGTAAACTAGGAAGCAGTTGTTCAAATAGAACAAGGAAACACTGCCTGGTTTAAAGTTGAGAAAGGTGTGTGTCAGGACTATATACTTTCACCATATCTCTTTAATTTGTATGCTGAGCAAATAATCCCAGAAGCTGGGCTTTATGAGGAAGAACGTGGCATCACGAGGACTGGAGGAAGACTCATTAACAACCTGCATTATGCAAATGACATAACTCCGCTTGCTGAAAGTGAAGAAGATTTAAAACATTTACTGATGAAGATCGAAGAACATAGCCTTCAGTATGGATTGCGACTCAACATCAACAAAACAAAAATCCTTACGACTGGGTCAGTACCCAATTTCACAATAAATGGAGATGAGATTGAGGTTGTCCAAGATTTTACTTTGCTTGGCTCTATAATCAACACCCGTGGAAGCAGCAGTCAAGAAATCAAAAGACGCATTGCTCTAGGAAAAGCTGTGGCAAAAGATCTCTTTAAAGTATTGAAAAGTAAAGATGTCACATTGAAGACAAAGGTGCACCTGACTCATGCCATCATATGTTCAGTTGCATCATATAGTTGTGAAAGCTGCACATTGAACAAGGCAGACAGGAAAAGAATTGATGCTTTTGAATTATGGTGCTGGAGACGTCTATTGAATATACCATGGACTGCCCAAAGAACCAACAGATCTGTCCTAGAAGAAGTATAACCAGGGTCCCCCTTGGAAGCAAGAATGGCCAGACTGCGTCTTACATATTTCAGACGTATAGTCAGGAAAGATCAATCCCTGGAGAAGGACATCATGTTTGGGAGAGTGGCAGGCCAATGAAAAACAGGAAAACCCTCCACCAGATGGATTGACACAGTGTCTGCAACGATGCGCTTAGACATAAATAAGATCACGTGCCTGGCACAGAATCGGGAAGTGTTTCGATCTGCTGTACATAGGGTTGCTATGAGTCAGACTCAATTCGATGGCACCTAACAACAACAACAACAACAACAACAACAACATACCTCTTCAATTTCTATGTTTAGCAAATAATCTGAGAAGCTGGACTTTACAAAGAAGAATGTGGCATCAAGATTGGAGGAAGACTCAAAAACAATTTGTGTTACGCAGATGATGCAACTTTGCTTGCTGACAGTGGAGAGGATTTGAAACATTTACTGAGGAAGATTAAAGAACACAGTCTTCAGTATGGATTGGACTTCAACATCAAGAAAACCAAAACCCTTATGACTGGGTCAGTAAGGAACTTCATGATGAACAGAGAAAAACTGACATTGTCTAAGATTTTCATACTTAGTTCTACAATCAACACTCATGGAGACAGAAGTCATGAAACCAAAAGAAGCATTGCATTGGGAAAAGTTGTTGCAAAAGACCTCTTTAATGTATTGAAAAGTAATAATGTCACAATGTAGATGAAGGTGCGTCTGACTCATGCCATGGTATTTTCAGTTACATCATCTGGTTGTAAAAGCTGGACATTGAATAAGGGAGTCAGGAGAAGAATTTATGCTTTTGAATTATGGTGCTGGAGATGCATACAGACTGCCAAAGAACCAATAGATCTATCCTAGAATAAGTGCAACCAGAGTGATCCTTGGAAGCAAGGATGGCTAACATGTTGTTAGGAGGGACCAATCCCTAGAGATTTGTTGTTAGGTGCCCTCGAGTTGGTATCGACTCATAGCAGCCCTCATAGGGTTTTCAATAGCTGTTTCGGGATTGCCTTGGGAGTGGATTGCCAGGTCCTTCTCCCATTTATGCGGTGCTGGGAATTGAACTCGAGACCTCAGAGACTGCAGCACAGTGCTCTACTAAGTGAGCTAAATCCCAGCCCATCCCTAGGGGAGGACATCATATTTGGGAGAGTGGCAGGTCAATGAAAAAAAGGAAGATCCTCAACTAGATGGACTGACACAGCCTTTGCAACAATGGGCTTAAACATAAAAAGATCATGTACCTAGCAGTGTCGGGGAGTGTTTCATTCTGTTTTACATAGTATGGCTATGAGTCAGACCCAACTCAATTGTCCTTAACAACAACAGCAACATACCAAGAATGGGCTGGTAAATATTTAACTACTAGCTGCCCCCAAACAAGCAAATGCTTTCTGATTTGTAGCATTTTCCAATTTCCATGGTATAAATACTGTTTTTTCATGGCCAATTTCAAGCTATAAACATGAAGCCATCACATATGTAGCTGGGAGGAAACATGCACAGTCACTCCTGTAGCTGTAGCAGAGCTCTAAACCACATCCTCTTCCCTGTTCACTCCAACAGCCCTAAATTGATGCTTTTGAATTATGGTGATGGAAACTAATATTGAATATACCGTGGACTGCCAAAAGAGCCAACACATCCATCCTAGAAGTCCCAGAGTGCTCCTTGGAAGCAAGATGACTAGACTGCGTCTCATGTATTCTGTATATGTTATGAGGAGGGACCAATCCCCAGAGAAGGACATCATGTTAGAGAGAGTAGTAGGTCAACGAAAAAAGGAAGACCCTCAACCAGACTGATTGACGCAGTGTCTGCAACAATGAGCTTAAACATAAAAAAGATTGTGTGAGTGGCACAGAGTTGGATAGTGTTTCATTCTGTTGTACATAGGGTCACTATGAGTTGGACCCGACTCAGTGGCGCCTAACAACAACAGCCTCACAGGAGAAACCTTGAAAGAAACTTAGTTCCCACTATCATTGTCTCAGAATTAGGGGGTTCTCTGTGTTGTGGTGGGTGGATCCCATTATCTTGTTCTTTCAGACTTCCAGGATTTCAGCTTTTGCCTCCTTTGATCCCCAACCCCTGACTCTATCTGACCCCTGGACTTCTTGCAGAGTACAGATGGCCATGCGTTTCCTGATCCACCCTGACTTCCTGGCTCTGAAATATCTGACATGCTTCTGAGCACAGAGAAGAATAGACAGTCTACCTCCTGCAGGGTCTTCTGTTTCTTCTGCAGGCTGTGACCTGCTTTCCCAGTCCTTTCTAATTCTCATGGGACACTTTTCTTGACTGCCAGAGGTTAACTCCTATCCTACTGATTGGGAACTTAGTTCTACACTCAGTTTCCCTTTCCTTGTCCTTTACTACTGTCTACTTAGTACCGCCTGTGTTTGCTAAACCTATATGTAATTTTGACTTTTGTTCATTCCCACACAAAAACAATTACTGGGCACTTTCTGCATACCTTACCCTGTTCACACACTAGGGATCCATTAATGAACAAAACTATCCTAGCTAGCATTTCCTGCCCTTGTTGGAATGAAGAAATATATACTAAACAATAGGCATGTTGTTGTTGTTAGGTGCCATTGAATTAGGTCAAACTCATAATGACCCTCATAGGGTTTTCAATGGCTGAATGTTTGGAGATTGTTTCGGGAGTGGGCTGCCACATCCTTCTCCCATTTTTGTGCTGCTGAGGATCAGACCCAGGGCCTCAGAGCACAGAGCAGCACTTTACCAACTGAGCTAAACCCCAGCACAAACAATTGACATAGTAAATAATGTATTATCCAGGAAGATTATAAGCATGATGAAAAAAATGAGAAGAGACAGATGGATTGAGGTCATACAGGTGGTTAGAGTGAGGAAGCAACATGGGAGCAAAGGCTTAAAAATGTTTCATGAGTCTAGTACTTTGATTCACAGTCTCTAAACCTTTACATATCATTTCCTTAAGGTGCCCACCTTGTTTTACAGGTGTGCAGCTTGACTTCAGCCTGAGAACATCCCTGATGTCATGCTTCTCACAGAGGGAGTATCTCCAGTAAGAGAGAGACAGAAAGTGTTTTGGCTTTGTCCATGGGCTTTGGTGTAGAAAACATAAATTTGTAAATTGGCTCTATGGCCATTTGGGGAAAGCTACAGAGGCCTGTGGTTTACCTCATCTACACAATGGATTCCCTGGAGGCAGAGTCCAGGTCTTTCTTCCCCACTATAGCCTGGTGCTTGTGCCTCACATAGCCGCATGTGGCATATGGTTGTTGTTGTTGTTAGGTGCCATCAAGTCCTATCTGACTCATGGTGACCCTCATAGGGTTTTCAATGGCTGACTGTTTCAGGGTTGCCTTGGGAGTGGATTGGGAGTGGATTGCCAAGTCCTTCTCCCATTTTTGTGGTGCTGGGAATTGAACTTGGGACCTCAGAGACTGCAGTGCAGTGCTCTACCAACTGAGCTAAATCCCAGCCCATGGCATATGGTAGGTATTCCATTAATATGTTGTTATTGTTAGGTGCCATAGAGTTGTGTCTGACCCATAGCAACCCTTATAGGGTTTTCAATGGCTGATTGTTTTGGGATGCCTTGGGAGTGGATTGCCACATCCTTCTCCCATACCAGTATTCTCCCAATATCCCATTAATATAGTACTTGCTAAATGAATGAGTTCAAAGTTAGGACTTTATTAGTCCCATTGTCCTGGGAGGATTAGTTAATCTTTCTGAGCTCTCAATTCCTCATGTGTAAAATGGATATGGTAAACATGATAGTATTATACCCATCATATAGAATTACCATGTGGATCAAATTGTAATAATTTACAATGCATGGAGAGCACTTGGCACAGGGCCTAGAATACAATGAATACTCACTCAATGACTGTTAGCAATGGTCACTATTGTTATTAGAGTCAGCATTCAGAATTGCATGTCCTCCAATTTATAGAGAAACTATTATGGCAAGATTCCTTGCTTCCTTCATAACTTGGTCGCATCAACCAAGTCTGTGCAGTGTCTATTGTAACCTCGGAGGGTGTGAGAGGGGTCTGTGGGTGGTGGGGGTGGGGTGGCAGGTAGATATCATGTTGGGTGGGGGCTGAAGGAACCAGGGGTAGAGGAGGGAGTTCAGATATCAGAACTGAGAGGGTCTCTGGAGCACCCTAGCTAGGGCAGAAGCATTTGTATTAACAGCCAGGCTTGGGAAGTAGGGTTGGAGGATCCAGATAATAACACAGATCAAGAAATAGATGGAATGTTAGCTCAGATCAAGAGAATAGTTGTTATTAGGGGATGGGGGTCACTGGTGAGTTTGGAGACAAAGTCTAAACTTTGTATCTCATGCTGAAGTCTTTCTCCACCTTCAAGTCCATGCTTCCTGGTTGATGCAAAAGTCAGTGCCTAGTGTTTCTCTGCTGAGACTCTTCATTCTCTGGCTGCTGAGCAGGATGTTTCTTTCCCCTCAAGAGCTAAGCCAAGTGAGCATCTTCCTGAATTCCCCATGTCATGGTTTGAATATAGAATGGCTCCCACAGGCTCATGTTTGAATACTTGGTCCCCAGCTGGTGGTGCTGTTTTGGGAGGGTATGGAACTGTTAAAAGGTGGGGCCAAGCTGGCAGAAATTGGTCACTGGGAAAAAGCATTTGTAGTAATACTTGGCCCTCAGTTCCAGCCAACTCTCTTTGCTTCTTGGTTTGCCATGATGAGAAGGACTCTCCTCTGCCACACACTCTTGCTGCCTGCTCCACCATACCTTCCTCACCACTATGGACTGAAACCCCCTGAAACTGTGAGCCAAATAAACCTTTTCTTTATTAAGTTGCTTCTGTCAGGTACTTTGGCCACAGTGATGCAAAAAGTAATTAATACTCCTGAACTCCTTGTTGTTGGGTGCTGTGGAGTCAATTCTGACTCATAGCAACCCTCATAGGGTTTTCAATGACTGATTGTTTTGGCAGTGGATTGCCACATCCTGTTCCCATTTTTGCAGTGCTGGGGATCGAACCTGGGTCCTCAGAGAGTACAGAGAAGCACTCTACCAACTGAGCTAAACCAGAGGTCAGCTTTTGTTTGAATCTGGCTCTATAGGCTGGGCTCAGGCCTATTGGCTTCTCATCCTGAATTCCCTGACTTTCTTGGCCATCCTCAGTGATTATGTTGCTGACTCTCTTGCCTCTTTGATTGTCTCTCATCTGGTCTCCTGGGTTTGTCCCTCCTGAGGTATTCAGTCTGGATGAGGAACCCGTGCTATCTCTACTGCCATGGCAAGGGTGGTGGTACTTGCTAACTCATTGGGAGTACAACCATCACTTTAGTTTGTTTATGAGTATATATTGTTGTTGAATGCCATTAAACAGAAGGAAGTATCCTGAACAAACAGGGCTGGGAGGTAGAAGTCTCCTCCCTACCAGGTCTCTGGCTGAAAGCAGATGTTTTGTGGAAGTCATTTGCCATTAAAAAAGTTGGCAGCATTTGTTTAGGACCTGCAGCACATCTATATCTGTGATGAGGAAACATTTTAATGTGGAAAAGATAATGATTTTCATCAGAATCTCTGATTATTTCATGAGGATTGGCCCCTAGAAGTGGCTCTACTTTTCCAAGGGGTAAGAATACGTAAGGCTTTTGATAAATAATGTCATATTACTTTCCAAAAGGGCGGTGCCAACTCACATGCCCACTTACAACAATTGATTGTGCTTACTTTGTCATCTCTTTGGCAATGCTAGCTAACATTGAAAGTTTTAAATATAAATAGTGGAGAGGTAAAATGGCATTTATTTGATTAAATGATCTTTTTTTTGTTAACAGGGATGTTGAATATTTAAAAATATTTGTTCAGTCCAAGTGTGGAAGTGCTGTCTGCAATCTTAAGACTCAGAAAGCTATGGCAGGAAGATCCCAAGTTCAAGACCAGCCCGAGCTACATGGAGAGTTTGAGGTCAGCTTGGGCTACTTAATGAGACTCTGTCTCAAAAAAAAAAAGTTTGTTATGGAGCTAATACTTGATATTTTCTCCAGTGTAGGTCTGTAGGAATATTACCTACCTAATTTTTTTGCTCCCCCACTTGTCTGTCAGCTTTCTGCACTGTTGGGGCTTGTATGTTGCTGTGATACTAAAAACTATGCCACTGGTATTTCAGATACCAGTAGAGTCACACATGGTGGATAGGTTTCAGCTGAGTTTCCAGACTAAGACAGACTAGGGAGAAGGATGTGGTAGCCTACTCTTGAAACAATTAACTATTGAAAACTCTATGAACAGCAGAGAAGCACTTAGAGTCTACAGCTCTACCACCCTGGCATCTGGTCCCATCAGATCTCAGAAGCTAAGCAGGGTTGGGCCTGGTTAGTGCTTGGATGGGAGACTACCTGGGAATACCAGATGCTATAGACTTGGGAGAAGGACTGGGCAGTCCACTCCCCAAAAACCAACTAGCCATTGAAAACCATGTGACTAGCAGAGAAGCACTGATATAGTGCTGGGCATGGCACAGTGTTGGGGAATGTTTTTTCTGTTTTATATAGGGTTGCTGTGTGTTGGACCTACTCGACAGCACCCAACAACAACAACAACAATAACAACATATATTTGCCTACTCAAGAATGATATAAATGTAGTCAAAAAGTATATAAAATTTGAACCTCATTTCGTTCATGTAAAGAATGTGTTAGAAATCATCCAAGTTGTTGTGTACTTCAGTCTCTCTCGCTCTCTTTTTTTTTTCCTCTGGTACTTAGGAGTTGAACCCAGGGCCTCACATACATTTTGTAAGTTCTCTACCACTGGGCTGTCCCCCCAGACCATTTTTAATTTTAATTCTTCTTATTTATTTATTTATTTTATTAATAAATGTTTGTGGGGTACAGAGTAGTAAGTCTTTTGCTCTATCAATTATGCAACTATTACAAGACTGTTGCTTATGCATTCATCCACTTACATATTTTACAGAACCATTTAAACTAAAGGACAGAAGGAAAGAAGAGACTAACTATTCCTTTTGCTAATATGTGGTGACCATCTTTGTCTCTTCTGAGTAGTTTGGGAGTGAAGTCTAAATTGCCAGAAATTAGTATCATTACTACTGCATTTTTTTTGGTTCCCACATGCTTGGTATATTGTTTTCCAGTCTTAAATTATCAGACTTTTATGGTCTGTGTAGGTGAGGTACCTCTTTTGAATCCCCAAATTTGAGAGTTTTTGTTTTTTAATCCAGTTGGCCAGTCAGTGCCTCTTTATTGGTAAGTTGAGACCATTTATATTTAGGGTAATTATTGAGAGGAACTTGTTGTTCTACATCATTTTGGTGTGTCTATGCTTTGATTAATATTTATACCATTATAATCATGAGTTCCCTTAATATCTATGGTTGTTTCCTTTGATGTTGCAATTTATTTTATTTTACTACTCCCATATGTGGTATTTCATTAAGGACCTTCTGCAATGCTAGCTTAGTAGTCATGAATTGCTTATGCTTA
Organism: Pedetes capensis; assembly: GCA_007922755.1. NCBI lineage: Eukaryota > Metazoa > Chordata > Mammalia > Rodentia > Pedetidae > Pedetes > Pedetes capensis. The sequence goes on from VMDO01001383.1 coordinate 187,335, forward strand.
TCAATATCAAGGAATGTCTTGAACTTTCCATCTATTTTAAAATATAACTTTGCTAGGTAAAGCAATCTTGGTTGGCAGTTTTTCTTTTTCAGGGATTGAATGATGTCTGACCATGCTTTCCTTGCTTTTAAAGTTGCTATTGAGAAGTCAGCTGTTATTCTGATGGGTTTGCCTTTATAAGTGACTTGGTGTTTCTCTCTTTCAGCTTTTAAAATAGCTTCTTTGCTCTATAGATTTAGCAATACAATTATAATTGTCCTGGAAAGGATCTGTTCTCGTCTCCTCTATTTGGAGTTCTGGATGCTTTGGTTGTATAGGTATCTATTTCTTCCCTTAGTTTTGGGAAGTTCTCATCTATTATTTCATTGAAGAGATTTCCCAAGCCCCTAGTGCAGTTTTCAGCTCCTTTGTGGACCTCCTGAATTCAAAGGTTGTGCCTATTCATATTATCAAAGACCTCTTGAAAGTATTGATCATACTGCTTTCATCTTTCTATTTTTGTTGGCACCTGAATAGATAAGATCTTTAACTTTTCCTTCAGTATCAGAAATCCTGTTTTTGGCTTCATCCAGCCTGGATACTCAAGATTCTACTGAAATATTAAGTTGATTAATTTTGCTTTGCAATTCCAGCATTTCTGTTTGATTCTTCTTCAGGATCTTGATTTCTTTGCTGAAATTTCCTTCTAAGTTAGATAACTTTCTGTCCAGTGTTTCAATTGCTCTCATTGTGGTGTCCTTGAAGTCTTTCATCATATTTATAAGAAGACTCCTAAATTCTTTTTCTGGTATCTCTAAGAATTTGGTTACTTTAAAGTTATCTATTGAAGGGCCTTGGTCCCTTAGGGCTTTCAGGTTTCATGTATTTTTATTTTTAGGCTTTCCCATTGCTTGATCTGGGTATAAATAAATTTTGGAGATCTTGATTGACTAAAGTAGCCTAAACCACCACTCACTGGAATTTATAGTTAGTGAGGATGGTAGCAAAATGTTTCCATTTTGGTATAGGGGAAAGCTAGAGACCATCAGAATTAAGCAACTCTTCAGAGGTCTACACAAAATTAAAAAAAAATTTTTTTTTAAAGTAATAATAAAAACAGTTAAACAGATGAACAAAGATCAGAAGGGGAAAACAAAAACAAACAAACAAAAAAACAAAAAACAACAACCCAGAACCATTTGACTCATGCAGAAAAAAAAGAAGACAATAGAAAAACAAAACCAAAAACAATCACCCTGAACCACTCAACTCTAACTGATAAGTTCAGACTATGTGGCAGTCACTCCATTGCTTAAAACTTCTACCTTCTTTCCAGATGTTGTCAAATAGCAGTCCCAGCCCTTCTTTCCCACCGTGCAGCTCAGATCTCAAAGAGAATGCATGCTATCCAGATCCCTCTGCCCATTCATGAGGCATTGTAATTTTGGTCCCTCTGATTCACAAACTGTCGGGCTCCCTGCCAGGTCCTTTACTGTGGCATGCTTGGTGGCCACTCCCTGCTCAGCCTATAAAGCTGAGCTAGATTTGTCCACAACCCTCACTGTGGGTGTTTGGGTTTCACTACCCAGCACCGACCCAGACTAGTCTTCTCTGGAACCTGCTCAGTGCCCTTGCAGAAGACACATCTCTTGAGGGTTCCAAGTTGTTGGAGTACTCGTGGTAGCCCCCAAAGTCTGAGTCAATGACAGCTTGCCTCTGGGTTTCTTTATTTAGATATGCCTGATCCAGAGCACTCTGTACATTCACTGGAAACTTTTCAGCTTACATTACCCATATACTTCCCCCTGCTTCTTAGGGTGTCTCTTGGCTAGGCTCTGGAATTGTTTCTTAAATGGACACTGTCCCATGCTCTTTCAGTGACTGCTTCTTAGCTGCCCCAGGCTGTTGGTCAGGGTGGTGACCCTTTGTCTCGCTATGCTCACTTATACAGCATTACTTCTCCCCTACAGGCTTTGGCTGCATGGTTCAGAGCCTGTTTGTGGGAGTAGATATGGCTTTTTGCTGTTTTTTGCAGCCTTTCAGGTGCACCCCAGTTACCTGTGGTAGTTTATGTATTCCCCCATTGGGGAGGGTGCAGCTAGACCCTCAGTCTAGTTCTGTGTGGCTCCTTTTGCTGAGAGTTTGCTCACATATCAGCTGCTGCTGTCAGGTCCTCGAGTTAATTCCCGATAGATTATGGAGAGGTCTTTTTTTCATGTGTCAGGCTCCATGCCCCAACTCCTCCATGTGGGTAAAAGTTCTCTGCACACACTCGCCATTGTTTGCCTAGGTAGAGCACCTCTCAGACAACATGCTACTGGTTCTACTTCTCCATCCTAAAATTTTACTACCTTCAGTCTAATGTAGCAAGCTTCATTTTCTGCTTATTTAAGGCACTCTCCAGAGTCTCTGTTCTGAATAGAGACCTTATATATTGTTGGTTCATTCTTTCTTCTTCCCCATTAAAGCATGGTTGTTTTTAGTCTTCCATTTTAACTGCTCCCCTCCATTTTTAAAAATTTTGAATCAGGGTTTCATTAAGTTACATAGGCTACCTCTGGCCTCTAACTCATGATCCTCCTGGCTTTGCTTCCTGAGTCCCTGGGATTATAGGCATGTGACACCATGCTCAGCTTCTTTTTTGGCTTTTTGAGACAAGGTCTTTCTGTGTAGCTCTGGCTGCCTTGGAACTCACTATGTGGACCAGGCTAGCCTTGAACTTGTGGCAGTCCTCCTGTCTCTGCCTGACAAGTGCTGGGATTGCAGGTGTGTGCCACCATGCCTTGCTCTTTTGTTCACTTTTATTGCTTAGTATTATCTCATTGTATGGATGTACCAGAAGTTGTTTAAATCCCCCTTTGCTGTTCTTTATTAAAGTTGGTTTGGATATTCTAGTTCCTTTGCCTTTTTAGGAATCAGCTTGTAAATATCTATAAAACATGCTCTCTTGATTGGGACAATGTTTAGATTTCCACAAATCTCCAGACCAATTTGAAGGAGAATTGGTGTATTAATAATATTAAGTCTCCCAATCTACAAACATAGTATATTCTTCCATTTATTTAACCATTTTAAAATTTCTTTCATCAGTGTTTTATAGTTTTTAGCGTACATCTAAGTGTTTTATGCTTTGGAATTTTCAGTGATGCTTTTTTTTTTTAACCTTGGTTTCACATTGTTTATTGCTAGCATAAAGATATACAGTTGATTCTCTTTCTGTTGATCTGATTCTGATTTTTCCTTCTTAGAAGCTACCTGTTATGTCAAGATGAAGAGACCATATGGAGAGAGGTCCTGGAAGATGAGAGGCCATGTAGCAGATGACTGATGTGTCCTATCTGATAGCCAACCCCTGTTGCCAGATATTTGAGTGAAGCCATCTTCATGTTCTAGAAGCTGAACTCCCTGCTGAATGCAGCCATGTAAGTGAACCAGCTGGCACTACACTGGGCTGAAGAACTACCCACATGTGCCCAGCCAATCCACAGATTGTGAGAAATAATAGACCTTTGTTGTCTCAAGCCACTAAGTTTTGGAGATGGTTTGTCAAAGAACAATAGATAACTGATATAAGGCTCAGCAACTGCTCACTAACCCAGGCCCAGGCACAACAGCCATGAGCACTGGGCTTTGATATTTCTTCCTGAATTGCCTAGTTGCTAGTTAGACTCAGGCCGTGTGTCTCCAGGGTTAGTGGCTGGCTGCCAAGTCACAGCTCTCTTTCTTTCTCACTTACTCCACAGTGGTGTGGTCCAAATGGCCAGCATCTGTGACTGAATCCATGTTTGGCTGCTGACACAGCTCTTCCAGCATTGCTTGCGCTGACCCCTAGCTGTGGGCTGATTGCTCACTTGATTGACACCTGCCTGTCTGCCTGGCTCCCCAGGTTCCCAGACAATGCCCTCTCTTAGAGCTGACTGAAAACCCCAGAAATTACCATTTGTAACAGTGCCTCCTGCCTGTCTCCTCTGTGGGGCCCATTTCATGCTGCTACAAGTAGACCAGTATTCTGCAGGCCTACAACCCCTGTTAGAGTTTCAAAAATTGGCAGCTGTTTAAATCTGACCTAGAAGCTACAGAGTGGTTTGATTTTATTACTTGTTCAGTAAAATGAGTTGGAAGCCTGGGCCTCCATTTAAAAAAAAATTAAGTCTTCTGACCTGTTCCTACCAGCTATGTGTCCCCATTAGCTAGGACATATTTCTAAGCCCTGGTAAACCTCATTTTCTTCACTTGTAAAATGAGGATAATAATACTTGATCGGGTAATGCATGCAAATTGCTGAGCACCATGCCTGGCACATAGCAACTGCTCAATAGTAATAATTACAATTAATATTGAAAATCAGAGATAGAAGTGGCTGTTAGTGATTACTTTCTTCAAAACCCCCATTTTTCAGTAGCGGAAAAATGAAGCCCAGAGACTGAGTGATTTTCTCAATATCACACAGCTCATTAGCAATTGAAACAGGACTAGAACATTAATTTCCCAACTTCTAATCATACCCCTTTCTCACTGTACTACAATGGTTTGGTTTAGGAGGCTTTGGAGACAAAAAGGAAAAAGAAGAAGCTACTGAGTACTAAGTGTCTGTTTTACTGGTGCATTACATAAAATACAAGTGCCTATCCTGTCAATTTATCCCCATAACAATCCTGTACGTTACTATATCTCCATTTAATAGATAAAGATACGGGGACTCAGAGAAGTCAAAATCTTGCCAAAAGGCCCCACAGGCAGTAGAATGGGGGCTCCATCCCAGGCCTGCCTGACTACTGAGCCAACCCAGGCCCCTGCACCTTCTCATGCTCTTTCTGGGTCAGGTTGGGGAGCCTGAGAACCACAAGGGAGAAGAGTTTCTGCAGGGCCTGGCACCATCCTGGCTGCATTGCTTCTTAGTCCTTAGAAGCAATAGCTGGTCTGCACGCAAGAAACCTTTTATCCTTCCTTCTACACAACCCTTTTAACTGAAACCAAGCGCCCAAAGTTTAACTGTAATTCTGCAAAACTGGCGGCAAGGGGTCTGGTGGGGGCTTGGGCCTCTCACCCTAAACGTGATGTGCACAGAGAGTGGGGCTGACATTGTTTAGCTCCCTGCTCAGCACTGCCCAGCCAAGCCTCCTGAGCTAAATTGAGCCCTTAATCGTTTTTCTGGCATTTGCTCAGACAGGATTTTATTTTCTAGTAATAAAAGCTCCTACATTTGTAGGCGAAAAAAATCTGCCTCCCTCTGCACCCCAGTTTTGTGAGTGCTTCATCACCTGTCCTTTCCCCCCTTGTGTTTGTGCTTGGGGCAGAGCCAGGATGTTTTGTGCCCACTGTCAAGTTCTGGGGGCCTCTGAGTCAGCAGAGAAATGCATTGGTGTTGCCAGTGCCTCTTTGCACATTCCCATCACATGGACCCAGTGGTCTAATCCTATATGCTTGACTTCTGGGTCTGCAGGTGGCATGAGGATGGTCCTAGGGAAGCCAGAAGGAAATGAGTCACCAACAGCCTCCTAAGCAGCTCTTGATGGCTCATACCTCAACCTTCTAATTAAGATTTTTCAGTGGCCTCCCCAGTACCTGTAGAATCAAGTGCATGTGTTCTAAGACGGTATTCAGACTCACCTGCGTCGGCCTCTTTCCTTTTATGGATGGGAAAGAAAAAAAGGAAGTATAGAAACATAAAGAGAAAAAAATGAATCTCGCCAGAATCCTCACCACCATAACCAATATTAACATATTGACTATGTGTAAATATATTTAAAAAAATTTTTGAGGTCTTTTGAGTTCTGACTTACCCTTCTGGGTTTGTCGTCTGACAACTCCCACGGTGCACTACACACTGTCTTTAAAGAATTTGCTTTTGATACAGACCAAACACTTTCACATTTCTAAGACTTTGAACTTTCTATTGTTCTTCCTGAATTTCCCTTTGCATACTGCCTGGTACACACTAAGCACTAATAAAATTAGCTAGTCCTCTTTCACTTACCTTTCCAGCTTGGTGAGCTCCTACTTAACCATTTATAAACTATGCAGAGATAACTTCCTATCTAGGAAGAACGACTCTCCCCAAACACACACCTGCCCACTCACTAGTCAGCCACTTTCCACCCATTTTGGGACACATGGGTCCACTGCCCTCCTACCCCACCTATCCTAATACAAAGCTCTCCCATGGATATCAAGGGCCAAGTCTCTTTCATTGGGAGCCATAGTTGATACCCAGGATGGGCTGGGAAATGGGTATCAGATTCTGTCAGAGACAGGATTTGTTGGATGAGGCTGAGTCCAGGCCTCTTGCAGAGGCTCAGGGCACTGCTGGACTGGTCAGCATGACCTGTGAGCTGGTTTTGTGCAGAAGTTCCAGATTGCTAAGGAGACCCCTGTTGTTTGCTGGACTCCACCTTGTCTGGCAAGAGCCAACCTTCAACCTCAGGGAGCACTATAGTGCCAGAGAGCTGTCTTGGCTGGCCTTGTATGAATTATTTACTCTCTCCTTGTCGAGTGAATGCAGGCGTCTGTGTGGCGTATCTCATGCTGGGCACGTCTGAAGCACCTCACAAGATGCTAGGGCCAGAATTCTAGATTTAATGGCAGTAGGCTACAGGGAAAGAGAAAAATCCAACGTCCCCAGTCTCCACCTTAGGCCAGACCTCTTGTCATATCTTTAGAGGAGGGGGGTGTTTTGTTGACTCTGTCTCACCCTTACCTGCATCTCCACTTGAAAGGGATATTTAATATGTTCTTGTTCGTGTACAATATTTGCTCTTCTCTCCTCCTTTCCCACCTTACCATGCAGCTCCCATGTCATAATCTTATACTTCTTTCCTTTTTTCCTTCCATCACCCCTGTGCTTGGAAAACACCGAAATGAGACCCAACGGAAATATTTACTGGACACTTCAGTTATCCGAATAGCATTTGTTGAGAGCACATGGCAGGTGCTTTCCAAGGCCTTGGCTCACTTCTGGGTGGTCTTTGTCAAAAGAGGGGTTTCTAACCTTGCTGATATTACATCTCCCTTCTCAGGCTCTTAAAAAAACTGAAGCAATTGAAGTGACCAGAGACAGTGGTACCTGAACTCCCATGGCACCTAACACACTTCCTGACTTAATAATAATAGAACCCGAGTTTCTCCAGGGCTCACCTACTTGAGTATATCCCTGTTGGGGTCATATGTGGGGCAATGACCTATCATAGCTGACCCTTGCTGCAACTTCATTCCCAGGAGCATTGCACAGACATATTCACACACCCTCTTGGTTCTCCCTCTCCTTCCACCCAACCCCCTATTTTGGCAATGTCTCAGTTCCCTGGCAGCTTGAGGGTGAGGGGCAGCAGGTGCATTATGCAGTGTCTGCACCAAAACACTTTCCTCTGGGAGGAAGCTCTTCAGGTGATTACATAGCATCATTTCTCTGGAGTTCTCCCTATGCTGGGAAATGCACCCCACTGTCTGTATCCCAGTTCTCATCAGACCCTAGAACAGCCATGGTTATGCCTTCTTGTGAAAGCAGCTCCTTCAGCTCTGCCTGGAGCCTTCTCTCTGCTAGGTTCTGACTCTGAGCAGTGGGGCAGGGCTAGGTATCCATATCTGAAGGCTTCCACATGCTGCCCATGGGTCTTTGTCTCCTTTCCAGTCATGTGAGCAAAGCCATTTTGCCATTTTCCCATGGAGTGACTCCCAGCAGCCCCACAAACCAGTTCATCAAACATTCCTAGGCATGGCTGAAACCTGGTTGAGGTTCAAGTTGAGACATCATTGAAATAATAAGTGCTTTCCCCTCCCCCCAACCCTTTAAAGTTTATAAAAACTGCTTGTGTACACTGTTTCACATGATCCTTGAAATAGCCCTTTAGAGCCCTTTGGAGCCCTTTGGCTATTTGGAAATAGCCCTTTATTCTCATTTGATGGGGAGTAAAATTGAAGTTAAGGCATGTTAGGAAATGTGGGTATAGCTATCTACTTAGAGCTAGGGCTTTTCTGTCCTGGCATACAGAATCCTAGGCTTCCTCTTAAAAAACCACAGCACCTAAGACTTAGATAGTGGAGGCAAGGGTGGGTAAAATAAGAGTGGCTGTGATTTCATTCCCAGAGGTGATTGCAACCTCTGACAGATCAATGGTTAGCATCGTGCTATTCAGACAAAAATAGTCATGGTTTCTTCTCAAGAAGCTTATGAGACTTTTCTGTTCTTGCTGTTCTTCATTTTACCACTGCACACTACAGCGTTGGACTAGGACTTCTCATAGTTATTTTTGTGAGGCTCATTTCATTCTGCCTGCAGCCATAGCAGCCTGGCATCTGATCCTGCCTGATCTCAGAAGCTGAACAGGGTTGGCCTGGTTAGTCCTTGGATGGGAGACCGCCTGGGAATACTAGGTGCTGCAGGATAGGGAAAAGGACCTGACAATCCACTCCTGAGAACAATCTGCCATTGAAAACCCTGTGAATTGCAGAGAAGTACAGACATCGTGCCCAGCATGGCACAGTGTCACAGGGTGTTTTGTTCTGTTGTTCATAAGGTCACTGAGTCAGACTGAACTCAATGACATGGAACAACAACAACATCTCATGCTTGCTCTACTGTAGGATACTTGAAGGCAGAGACCACATCTCTGGCATCTTTGTATGCCTCAAAGTGGAGTTATGAATATGTTAGGTGCTCAATAAATGTTAGTGTATTTAAAAGCTATTTCTTAATATCATCTCATTAGACCTCCAGGTCTACAGCCATACCACCTTGGCATCCAATCTCATGAGATCTCAGAAACTAAGCAGGGTCAGGCCTGGTAGTACTTGGATTGAAGACCACCTGAGAACACCAGGTGCTGTAGGCTTGGGAGAAGGACCCACAGCCCAGTCCCAAAACAACCAGCCATTGAAAACACTATAAATAGCAGAGAAACATTGACAGTAGTGCTGGGCACCACACAGTGTCAGGTAGTGTTTTGTTCCGTTGCACATACTGTTGCTATGAGTTGGACCCAATTTGACACCTAACACCAACAACATTAGACTTTCAAGTGGGTACTTTAGTGGTGTCTCTTTCCTAAGCATATACCTCTGAGGGTGGGCATGGTGCAGTCAAGCAGAACAACTCAAACCTGTTTGCTCCTTGCCTCAATTCCTATGACTTTATGGTGCCAGTTGCTCCTCTTGGGGCCCACTTACATACTTCACTTTCAGTCGCCTCATGACTTTCCAAGGTTTATTGTTTATATTGAGTCCAAACCAACTCAGGCAGCAATGACACTGCTGGGTCTTGCTGGCCAATTGCCCACTAGAACTTGGGATTTAATGGTCCAGAATCATGTTCTGACACTCATATTTCTCCAAGTGACATCTGTCCTTTCCCTTGGCTGTTATTAGCCCAACTCACAGATCTGTTGACTGCTTTGTTCTCCTCCTCCTCCTCCTCCTCCTCCTCCTCCTCCTCTTCCTCCTCTTCCTCCTCCTCCTCCTCCTCTTCCTCCTCTTCCTCCTCCTCTTCCTCTTCCTCCTCCTCTTCCTTCTCCTCCTCCTTTTTTCTTCTTCATACTGTAGGATTGAACCCAAGGCTTCACTCATGCTTTGCAAATGCTTTACCACAGAGCTATATCCCCAGCCCATTTTTCACTTTTTCTTTTGAGACAGGGTCTCGCTAAGTTTCTCAGGCTGCCTCTGATCTAAAACTTGTGACCCTCATGCCTCAGCCTCCTGAGTTGCTGGTATTACAGGCCTATGCCACCACACCTGGCTAGATCTGGCTTCTATCTGATCTCTAGCTTTCCTTCCCAAAGGCACAGTCTGCTCTTTAGGACTGGACATTGCCCAGAACTTGGCTTGGGATCAGGCCTTGACCCTATGTGGCACTTGCCAGGCCTTCTCCCTGGGACAGGAATCTAGATCTTCATACCAGTCTGTTGCTGCCCATGGACAACTTATCTATAAGTTACCTCCCACCTGCTTGTCTGCTGACCTCCCTACTTGAAGGGAGAGGGTCCATAGGGTGCTTAGTTTCCTCTCCATTGTGCTCCATCCATATGATTGAACCCATTGCTTCAGTCACCCTTGGGCTTGCTATGTCCTTTGACCATTGTTTCTTACCCATCTGGCTACAAGTGTGATATTTGCCTTTGCAGCTGGGCTTATTCCTCCTGCTAAAGACTCAGCTATGTACATTCAGGGACAGGATTTGTTTTGTCCTCCCTGCCTGCTATGGATGCCTGGGAGATACCTGTAGTGCCTTGTGCATGCCCAAGCAGCCATGTGATTTCATCTCAGTGTGCTCTTCAAGAGGTTTGGTGAAGAAGGTTCAACGCTAGCTGGATAAACAAAGAACTGATGGTTGGTATAATTTTTATTGATTTATTCTGTCTCTAATGTTGCCAATTTTCCTTCCCACATTCAGTCATATTCCAAATATAGTCTTCTTAATACCTCGGAATCTGTTGAACTTTCTCCATTTTCATTGCCACTACTCTAATTCAGGGAGAAGGACCTGGCAACCCACTCCCAAAAATCAATCTGCCGTTGAAAACCCTATGAACAGCAGAGAATCACTGACAATAGTGTTTCACCTGTTGTATGTAGGGTCACTATAAGTTGGATAATGACTTGATGGCACCTAACAACAACAACAACTCTAATTTAGGCCACTGTTATTTCTTACCTGGGTGGTTACCCTAGTCCTTCATTTCTTCTCTAGACTCAACTTTCCCCAATCTGCATTTCAGATAGTAACTTCAGTGATCTGATCATGCTCCTCTGAAGGAGACATTTCTCAATAATGTTCCATTGTCTAGAGATGCGGTTCTCCACCTTCTTGTTACCATGACTCATAACTGAAGGAGGCCATTCACATTCTGAACAAATTATGGGCATAGCATGTTACACACAATTTCCTGCATAACGGTTGTAACTTCCCTCCTTATCTCTACCATAACAAAGCAAGTAAAGGAAAATGATGTGATGTGTAGGCATATCATAGACTCTGACATAATTTATGTTAAAAACCAATTACTTGCAAATGATGTTTCACTGCTATAGTGACAAATGACCTCAGAGTTATGGAACATTTTTGGGGGACTGCACTGGAGAACTGCTGGTCTATAGGATAAAGTCCCATACTTACAATGTCTTTATAGTCCCTCATGATTCATCCCCTCTCTATATGTCCAGCTTCATTTCTTTTCATGGATACTATTACCACTTAGATGCTACAGTGATCCCCAGATAGTAGAATGGTTTATTTGACACCTGTGTTTGAACAAATATTGTCCTTCTGCTTGTGATCCTCTTCTCTGAACCTCCCACTCTCCCATCTAGGTCTTAGTTTAGATACCATTTACTCCAGGAAGCATATCTCTGAACCTCCAAACTGGGTTAACGGTGTCTTCTCTAAAGTCTCATGTTATTCAGTCTTTTACTGCATTGAATTGCAAGGATCTCTCTTACATATGACCATAAGTTCTCTGAGGGCAAGAACTATGTTATCCTGTTTATTCTTGTATCTTCAGTAAATGTTCTAAGTGTTCTAAGCAGGATGAAGTTTCCAAGTGAATGAATGAGTGAATAATTGAGGTTTGGTGTTATTATGGGTCGAACTGTGTTTCCCTAAAGAGATGTGTTGATGTCCTAACCTCTGACACCTATTAATGTGATCTTATTTGAAAATAGGGTCTTTACATATATAATAAAGTTAATTTGAGGTCATACTGGGTTAAGGTGGGCCCCAAATCCAATGACTAGTATACTTGTAAGATGAAGGAAATTTGGAAACAGACATGCAGAGAGGGGAGTGCCATGTGTAGACACAATGATATAGGGGGAAAAGACAAAGAACTCTCTCCAAGGACCTCCAGAGAGAGCATGCCCGTGCTGAGACCTTGATTTTGGGTTTCTAGCCTCCAGAACTATGAAAGAAGAAATCCCTGTTGTTTTAAATTTAAATTTTGTAGTTGTTTGTTATGACAGCCCTAGGAACAGGGACAGGTGGTACAACACATGTCAGATATATTGCAGGTGTAACTGTCCACGTTCCTCTTGGGAGGTGTCACACTCCACTTGGCTAGATCTCCAAAGTCCGGGAAAAAATACCTTGGCAGTCACCATTTGTAGACTCTTTTAACATAACTCCTGGAAAATACTTAGTCATAGTTTTATTAAAATAGCAGCAAATTTCAGTGGCATCTTGTTTAAGATAGTGATGCAGATTGGCTGAAATAATTTAATAGGTTCATTTAGAAAAGCAAGTGAGGGGGTGCAGAGTGACATAGAGGGGTCATGTTATAGTTTAACAATAGATCAGAATAAGGACCCTGCACTTTAGGGAGGAAGAAAATACTGGGTTTGACAAGTATCATCATAATTAAATATTATTGCCTTGTAAGGAGGCCAAGAGACTGGAAAGCTAAAAATCACCTCAGTTTCATGAGCTTTGTGGCTCAATACTTGCAAAAAGACCACCTCAAAACTACCACAAGCTGTCTACACTTAGTTTTTCTAACACACATTTCAAATCCATTTGTCCCAACTGAACTTCTGATTGTCACACCATCTCCTCTCCTCCCACTCCCTATCCTTTTTCCAAATCTGCTTCACTCAAAATCATCTTCATTTTGATGCATGGCAGCTGTCTCCTTCCAGTTGTTTAAGCCCCAAACCTTGAATCTGTCCATAACTCTTCTCTTTCTTTCATACATCAGATCCAATCTCAGATATTCTGTTAACTCCATATTCAAAATACAATGAGAATCTGATCACTTATTCACTATTTCCACTGTTAGATCCTTGGTCTAGCTACTGTCTTTCTTTTGGGAATATAGAAACAGCCTTCTAGTAGGTCTCTTGCATCTACCATCGAACCCTCCTCTTCTTTCCTTTTAGTTTATTCTCCACAGTCTTTTTCTTGGGCTCTGGCTCTTAAAGTCTGCTAGGGCTCCCCAGGGTACCCAGAGTAACAGCCAAAGTCCTCATTATTACTTCTAGGGGTTTATACCCTCCGCTTCCTCTCTAACCTCATCTTTGATCACTTTCCTCATTGTTTATTCCATTCTAGCCATGCTGATCTTGCTGTTTCTTGAAAGCTAGATGTCTCTGCTTCAAGGACTTTATACTAGCTCTTCCTATTTCTTCCCTTATCTTCTAGCTTTCTTCCCTCAGGAATCTGACATGTATTTGACCAACTTTCTCATCCTTTTAATCTTTTCTTAAGTTACCTTCTCAATGACGCCAACTAGGATTATCTTTTTAATTTGTACTCCTTGTTTTAGTGTTTCTCCTAATCTTCTTTCTTTATTCTACTTCATTCCTTATGGTACCTACCACCTTCTAACATGCTGTGATAATTTACTTAGTATGTCTACTGCATATTGGAAAACTTTCAGCACAAGCTCTTAACTTAGATTTGTTTTGGAAAAAGTAGAACTTTCTTAATTACCATCTTTTAACATAACAAAACAAACCATTTTAAAGTGAACAAGTCAGTGGCATTTAGTACATTCACAGTATTGTGCAGCATCTATTTTTGGTCATGTGTTTATGCATTGTATAGCTACTTGCAAAACATATTTAAACCAGTTGTATCATTTAAATACAGCCTTCTAGTAATTTCTTTTGTCCCTCAAATTCAAAGACAAAAAAAATGAAGCCACAGTTACAGAATAGATTTTCTGACCACTGACTATTTTGCAGAAGTGAAATCTCAAACCAGGCACCATAGCTATGGAGTTAAAAATAAATCTTGCTATGTTTATAGGCCTTAAAAAGACCAAACCAACTTTCTGTGAAGTTCAATGGTTTTGTTAATTGTTTCAAGATGTTGGATGTTTTAAAGTGTGTTGTAAAAACCCTACATGATGACAAAACAAAACTCATTAGCTAGTGCTTCCCTATTGAGATTTTACTTTAAAATACATAATGTGTAAAAGTTCATAGTAAAATAATCTTCCAACTGCATATTTAGATCCGATATAATCCAAAAAAAAAAAATAGATGAAGTAATACTGATACATCTCTGCTTTGCTGAGTTAGATCTAGAGACCAATATATCTTAGTAGCTTCACTCTCTCCTTGTCCCTTTAGAGTGCTATAAAGTCAATTCAAGAAATTTCCTGGAAGAATACAAGAGAAATTGTGAGCAGTTTTTTTCCCCTCTCTGCAGAGGGTTTCTGGGGGTGGTAGAAGATTTATTTTATAACTACATAATGTAAATCTATATATCATTTGAATTTTTACCCTAGCCATATATTATAGTTTAAAAAAATAGCAACAAAACCTTAAGTTTTTGTTTAATCCTCCAATTCCCCACAGCAATGGGCATATATTAGTCAAGACTCTTTAGTAATGGGAACTCAGTTTAAGCTAGCCTCCACAGCAAAGGTGGGTAGATTACTGGATCACAGAGCAGGGATGGAGTGGATCTGTAGTGAAGGAGGAACTAGGCTTTGGGATTAGAACTGAAGCCTCCCAAGAACCAGGATGTTCCTTCTGCTCTTGTTATCACCTCTGCTTGCATTTGTTCCTTTTATGTGTTGGTATTATTCTCTTTGACTTCTCCATAGTGACCAGGCTGTTGGGAGTTTTAGCTGAATATTTTTTCTCCCTAGTCTTGATTTCAATCCTTATGAAGAATTCTAATTACTTCTTCTTATGTCACATGCTGTATGTTGAGCACTTGCCATTGCCAGGAGAAATGGCCAGGCTTGGATCATTTGCCCCATGTGTGGACAGGGTAATAGAATCTCTTAACAGAAGAAACATGTGGGAAGAAAAATAACTTAGAACACTCTAGTACACTCCACCCCTTAACTTCCTAGCCTAAAACTCTCCTCTCATAAATACTTCCAGGCCAAAATAGCACAGCTATCATACAGGTACTTGAAATATACTCACCTGCCTTCCTGAAGCAAAGCAATTTGAAGTCTTTGCCAGCTGATTCAACTACAAGTCCAAAGATCTGGGGAACTTCCTCCTTCTCAAGTGACTTTGAACGTGACTTTTCCTGGTTCAGAAAAACAAATCTAAATGAGGAATGTAATATTTGCAAAGAAAAAAGGGAACATGACATGCACTGGTAATTTTTCTATAACAAATATTAACTCCTGCTGAGCAGGGATAGCATAGGTCATCTCTCTGGCAAAGCATTAAGTTTCTTAGACTCAGAACACGACAACCTCAGGTATCCCTACTAGAGGAACTTTATGCAGAAGTCTTTATGCAGAGCCTAGCAGTCAATGGGCTGGGATTTAGCTCAGTTGGTAGAGCACTTCTCTGCAGTCTCTGAAGTCCCATTTTCAACTCCCAGCACTGCAAAAATAGGAGAAGGATGTGGCAATCCACTCCTGAGGCAATCAGCCATTGAAAACCCCATGAGGATCGCTATGAGTCTGACACAACTCGATGGCACTTAACAACAAGCAGTCAAACGTTTCCATTTCTCTGATCCCCCTCTGATTTCCTTATTCTAATAACTTCAATAAAAATATTCATGTCAGGTAGACTTAAGGTACTATCTACAGGGAGAAAGGGCTTTGCAATGATAATGATGCATATGTAACACACACACGTATGTATTTCTACTACTTTAGCTTTTTTAGTTTCTAATAATTTAGAAGAATCTGACTTCAATTTCATCATCATAAAATTTATAAAGAAAATGTGGATCACTCGAACAATTCATCTTTGAAGGTTATTCTTCAATTGATTCTTCAATTGAGCAATTTGCCCTTATGGGTCATTACTTACAAATTGTTGAGTACTGGTTTAGCCAAGAAATCAAGTATCATTACAACCATACTGCAGAGAGGAAAATGTTGTAGGTTTTTTTTTGCTGTTGTTTTGCTTTTTGTTGTTGTTGTTGTTATCCACACCCAGTCATTGATTATATGGAAATTGTTGGCAACTGTTCTTTCCAAACTTTGCTGCGTGTTCAGCCTGGTTCTAACAGTCACTCAGATTCACAGGCTATGTTTAATACCATACAGCTTCTCCTTCCTTTCCAAAATGTACAGGTTAACTATAGTAATCCCAAATTCCATGTTGTGTCACATCTTAGCATGCACACCCAAAACATAGAGTCCTATTGCAACAAACGTAAAGCAAAGGGAAATACCATGAGAGGAGCTTGTAGAGATATATTGGACTCATATTTAGCTGTATTTATGCAGCACAATCAATTTGGAAATAATGTTCTCTATTCCCTTTACTGCACATATCAGAATAATTTCCTATTAATAAATATGATGTTTTGACTTTTGGTTTTAGTATATTTTAGTACAAATACCTAGGGATGAATTCAATTGAATACATCTGAAAGACATTGGCTAATTAATCTGAAAATATATATTGAAATAAATTAGTCATTTTCTACCTTAGAAAATATTTTTTCCAGTAGTTGGGGGTTGAACTCTAGGCCTTACACATAGTTTGCAAGTGCTCTACCACTGGGCTGCATTCTTAGCCATTTAAATTTTTTATTCTGAGTCAGGGTCTCACTAAATTACCCAGGCTGCCTCTCTGCCCTTTAACTTGTTACCCCCCTACCTCTGTCTCCTGTTGCTGGGATTACAGGCAGGTGCCACTATGCCCAGCTCTACTTTAGAAGAATTAATTACTAAGAAGACAGGAACTTAATTTGTTCTAGTATAGCCCAGGCTCTCTTGTATTTACTATTTTAAATTAGAAAATTACAAGGAATTATTCAACTCATGTTGGAGCAGTGGCTCTTTCCCCAAGTGGAATCTATGCTGTGGTTTAAATACGTCTCCTCTAAAATTCAGGTGCTAAAATTTAACAGCCACTGTGATAGTATTAAGGGATGTGATCCTTAAGAGGTTTCTCCCCTCATGAATGGGATTCAGAACCTTATAAAAGAGGCTTGACATACTGTTTGATTCACTTGCCCTTCTGTCTTCTACTATGTGAAGATACAATGTTGCTCCCCTCCAAGGGATGCAGCAACTAGGCCTTTGAAACTGTGAGATTTCGCCACACAACTGGAACTGCCAGTCTTGATCTTAGACTTTTCAGCCTCCAGAATTACGAGAAAATAGTTTTCTGTTGTTTATAAATTACCTAGTCTCAGGAATTTTATTATAGATCTACAAAATTTACTAAAACAATCTCTCTCTCTCTCTCTCTCTGTTTGTCTGTCTCTCTTTCCTCTCATCCCCAATTTTTCTTCACTTCCTGGAAGTGAAGATTTAGGTGACTTTTTTTGTTAATTTGTTTTACTTTGTTTTTTTGTGGTTCTAGGCATTGAGCCCAGGATCTTGCACGTGCTAGGCAAGTGCGCTACCACAGCTTTACATTCCCAGATCGGTCATAGTGTTTTAAAGACTATTATTTTGACACTGTTTTCATGCTCCTGAGGGTGGGGTTCCATTTGTTGCTGTTTGTTTGCTATTCTTATCCTTTTGATTCCTAATTGCTCATAAAGTTTCTTTCAGATGTTTCTGAGTCCATTCTTTATGGATTTGGGGGTGGAGAGAAGGAGTAAGCCATCACATGTGAAAGGATAAAAGGGATATCATGAAAAAGTAAGAAGGGCCACTGAGCCAACAGTCACTAGAGCGGATCTGTGGTCGCCTTGTCTTTGTACCTTGGAGTCATGTTGGCTCAGAAACCTTACCAGATGACCTCAGTTTTCATGGCATTGAAAGCTTACATTTAATATAAGGTAGGCATCTGAACATCAAGTACTCACTCTTCATGAAATCTTGACCTTTTTACATCAGATGTCCTCAGTTGTTTTCCTTCCAGCAGAAGCAGTGCCCACTTTCTATCATAAGACTATTTCTGACATTGGTCAACTACACTTGATAGTGTTTCTCCCAAAATTGTTATACTAAAGGGGACTCCTAGCTCCCTGCCCCCCCAAAAAATGAGCACGATTTTCTGTACCTGCACTTATGAGGGCTTAAATAAGGCCATCAGAGCTCCCAAGTTGGGAGAGCAATAAATGGATACTACCATTCCCCAAATATTCTTTCCTTTCCGAATCTGTTTCTATCCAGGCAACATTTTATTTCTACTATTTCTTATGATACTTTGCTTAAGGCTTCATGAGATGGAGATTCAAAGTTAAAGTTTAACCAGCCATCTCTTGACCACTTCTCAGACCTCTCACTTCTCATCTAGGATGGTGCACAGTACAGGGAGGAAGGAGAGAACCACAGTTCTTCTGCAAAAAGAATTCCTAATTTCTTCTGGATGTTTGCTGTTTGCAACTCTTCTTCCTGGGACCACATTATTCTCAGTTAGGGGCTGTTTGGTTGCCAGGAGGAGAAATCTACTCAAATTAGCTCAAGTAAAATGGTATGTTTATTATATGACTGCAGCAACCAATATCCGGGACAGTGAGACAATGTTGTAGACATGGGTGAAGAAGAGATGAAGCATAGTTGATTCTTAGAGTGGCTGCAAAAATGGAATAGAAAATAAGTTCTTTTTCTAAAACCCTTTCATCTTTGCTTCTGTCTATTCTGATCTTTTTCTCTGCAGAACTTACATTTCCCCCTCACGGAGGGTGTCCTTGACTATATAGTTTCACCTTGGCTCACTGTCTTACAGTGGAGGAGATGTAGTCACTCAACAGAAAGTTACATGCCAGGTGTGGTTGCACACACCCAGGATTCCAGCACTTGGGAGGCCAGAGGAGTTTTAGGTCAGCCTGGTCTACATAGTGAGTTCCAGGCCAGCCAGGGTTACACAGCTAGATGTTGTCTGAAAAAAACAAAGCAAAAAACAAAAAATAAAAAAAGAAGGAAGAAAGAAAGAGAAAGAGAAAGAAAGAAAGAAAGGAGAAAAAAAGGAAGGAAGGCAAAAAGAGTAAAAAGAAAGAAAAATTAAATAAAGAAAATTAGAGTGTTATTAGCATGGAAGAATAATTTCTGGGAAGCCAAAAAAAAAAAAAAAAAAAGAAAACTTTCCACAATAATGATCAATCTATCCAAAGTAGTGGGAGTTGGATAAATGGTTTACCATGTCTGACACGGAGGTCACAATGCTACCAAGCCTTCATGTCTCCTCCCATACCTGGAACTGGAAGGAAGCCAATAAATACTTGCTGAGTGGATGAATAAATTGATGAAGGACTGCAGTTTAAGGTGGGATGAATATCTGATTTATTTTGGTTCGTCATTTTGCATATGATATGCTATTTTAAAGATGTATGATAGGTGCTTAGTAAGCATTAACCAAATAACTCTCACTTCTGTTGTTTCAAGTACTGTGCTTTTTAAAATGGCAGAATCATCATTTAGTACTGTGTTCTCCAAAGTAGAGTGTGAAAAATAATATGCTAGGATATGAAAAAATATTATGACCTCTATATATGTTTATCTAAAACACAAGAAAAATTAAGGATTACTAATGTATGATATATGGATTGACATTTGTGCCTTCCTATCAGTCAAATCTTAAGAGTAGTTAGTTCACAAGTCCTCTGGTAGCAGAGTGGGACTTCCACAACTTGGAGGGCTCCATTGAGTTGTCCTCCCGTGGGTGTGGCTTTTGGCATGTTATAATATGTTGAAGTTTGTGTGGGCCTATGTCACTTCTGCCTATAGCCATACCACTGTGGCAACCCATCCTGTCAGATCTCAGAAGCTAAGCAGAGGTGGACCTGGTTAGTATTTGGATAGGAGATTGCCTGGGAACATCAGGTATGTAGCCTTGGGAGATGGACCTGGCAGCCCACTCCCAATAAAAAAATCAGCCATTGAAAACCCTATGAACGGCAGAGAAGCATTGACAATAGTGTTCACCTGTTGTACATAGGATCACTATGAGTTGGGCACTGAACAACAACATGTCACATCTAAGAATAATATATTATGTAGTTTGAACTAAAGTAACCCTCACAAAATGAATAAAAGTCTTAAAAAGATATCTGTAAAGATTGTGAATTTAAGATGATATCTCTAATGAAAGCACAAAGAAATAATGAGAAAATTGCAGAGCAAACACTTCTATGCCTATTATGAGCTCTTTGTCAGCCACCTTAAGAAATTAAACAATGAGTATCTAGTTAGATCTGACAAGTAGTGGCCCAAAAATTAGAAATTTTCATGGATCCTATTTGAACTATTGATTTAAGCCTTGTACTTGAATTTCACCCATGAAGTTGTCATGATTATCAATGGCATTTATAATCAAAGCACCCACAGTGTAAAGGCAAAGCCGTACAGCTTTTTTATACTGATATTGCTATCAGGAAATGCTCAATTTCACTTAACATAATTTCACTAACCTTATGGGTTTTTTTTTTAAATTAACAATAGAGGTTAAAAAAGTGCATACTATTAGGGATATTCTTGTTCTGCCATGGCTGAAAGAATAAGCAAAAATGTGTTCATTTGTCAGCAAACATCATTGGAAGATGCATAGAAAATATTGCTGAAGATCTAAAGAAACATGCATTAGGATAGAGTTGATATTGTGAGAAGACTACAATAAGATTGGATGAAAGTACAGACATTTCTAACTTATTTGTTAGATTCTTTTTTTCTTTCTCCCCCTTTCCTCTTCCTCTTCCCCCCTTTCCCTCCTTTTCCTCCATCTCCTCCTCTCCATCCACCACCTCTTCCTCTGCCTCCTCCCCCTCCTTCTCCTCCTTTTTCTTCTTTTCTTCTTCATACTGGGGATTGGGCCCAGGGCTCTGGGCATATTAGGCAAGAACTCTACCACTGAGCTACACACCTAGCCCAATATTACTAGATTCTGTTCTGGTAATTAAATACATGAAAAAAATTCTATTTCCATGGAGGAAAAGATGACCTGGAAGGGTTATATTAAACATAAGTATATTAATAATTTCTTAAATAAAAGGGTATATAAGGCTAGAGAAACCAAAGCATAAGTGAAATTTAATGACTTCCTCATTCACTGGTTGCTATTGTCACAAAGCATTCAAAACCATGGTAGTTAAAATTCCTAGAATATAGGTGTACTTGTTTTTTTAAAAAATAGAATCGTTAATATTAAAAGCTTATAATGATCTATAGCAGGAGTTGGCAAAATTTTTCTGCAGCAAGGAACATAGTAGATATTTTAGACTTTGTAGGCCATATGGTCTCTATCACAGCTATTCAGCTCTGTCAATGTAGAGTGAAAGCATTCACAGATGATATGTAAGTGAATCAGTGTGACTGTGTTCCAATAAAACTTTATTTATAAAAACAGGGATGGAATGGATTTGATACAGAGGCCATAGTTTGCTAATCCCCGTTTTATCTATCATTCTATCTCATTAGATAGAGGTTGCCATGATCACAAAAGCTCACTGTTTATCTTATGGCAAATCATTTAAAAAGATTATTAAAGTTGGAAACAAATCTACAATGTATTGATCTTTTATGTAATAACAAGTGGTTATCAGTAGTATGCCGCCTAGAAGATAAAAGACAAAAAAGATTAGATAGCTTATTTCTTCAAGGTAAAAATAATATTTAATGATAAGAAACAGTTTCTACTTGAAAGAAATCCAGAGGGCATTCTTAAAAATTCCACTTAGAGAATGTCTCTGTTCTTATATGCTTAGTTGTGAAAATTATACATTATATATTTAATTGTGAAAATTGTATATGTTCACTGCATAATTAATAAATTTGGGAAAAGAATTTTCTAGTATATTTAATAATCTCCCAAAGAATTTAGTGTTTTTTGAACCTTTGTTAAAAAATATAAATTTGTTTGAAGGAATAATTTTTTGGTATTACAATGATGGAAATTTTATTAGCCAAACTTCAACAAAACCACTCCATAAATGGAAGATAGGATTAAAAAAAAAAAACTCAATGGCACCTAACAGCAATAAGTGCAGCTAGGGTTTAGCTCATTTGGTAGAGTGTTGCTCTGCATGCTCTAAGGCCCTGGGATTGATCCCCAGCACAATAAAAATGGGAGCAGGAGAAAGACGTGGCAGCCCACTCCTGAAACAATCCCCAACAATAAGCCATTGAAAACTCAATGAATAGCAGTGAACACTGACATAGTTCTGGATGTGGCAAAGTGACGGGGAGTATTTCATTCTGTTGTACATAGGGTCGCTATGAGCCGGACCCAACTTGACAGCACCTAACATCAGCAAAGTGCACCCAAGTGACAGAATTCTATTTGATTCCATTTAGAACCTTTGGGTAAAGTTCTTTTCTTAGCAGTGATGATCACTAAGTATTGATAAGACTTGAAGTTAGATGTCAGACCTTCAAATTGCTGTGACATATTAAACCAAGTTTATAGAAATAAAAATTAAGCATATTTAAACATATCACTTACAGGCTTTTTTTAATCTACAAACTAACAAAATAAAGAATATTTAAAGCCTTTATTGATTTTTATACCTTTCTTGCTATTTAAATGTTTCCTTGTATGAGTTTTAACATGTAAAGCAGCATGTGTATATTATATAAATAAATAAATATGCATATTTTGGATATGTATGCTTAACCTCTAAAAAAATTAACAGTGACATATGATGTCTAGAGATAGGCATTGTTTAGAGCCACATAGATCAACTGTGATTAATACTAGTAACCACCATTTAATGCCACTCCTAAGACTCTATGTCATGTCAGATATGTTGCAGAAATTATCTCATTTTATTCTATCCAAAACCATATGTGGGAAGGATGACATGTCTGTGTTTACTCTTTTCTCTCCACCTGACACATTTCCCAAGATGCTTTGAGGCAGGTTGGGTCTTTTCCTTGTATGAGGCCCTCTTCAATTCTAAAATTGCTGCTCTAAAATTGGGGTTTCACCTTCCAGGTGGTAAAAAGTATTTAAGAGAATTTCTGCTGGGTGCGGTGGTGCACACATGTTATCCTAGTGACTTGGCAGGCGGAGGCAGGAAAACTGCAATTTTGAGGCAGGGGCAGCCTGCGTAATTTATTGAGACTCTGCTTCAAAATAAAAAAGTAAAAAATGGGCTGGGGGTATATGGAGGTGTAACTCAGTGGTAGAGCATGTGCTTACCATGCACAAGGCCCTAGGTTGAATCCCCAACCTGTACACACACACACACACACACACACACACACACACACACACACACACACGCAGATTTCCATATTGTTCATTGAGCAAAAGGAAAATAATCCATAAAAATCATCTTTTAACTATGTTTTTATAGTCATCAACTCTCAATTCCATGGGTGAACTAGCAGGTAAGGATTGAAATGGTAGGTTCAGAAAAATCTTAAGCCTCAGTTAAAATATTGCAGTCAAGTCTCAGTTATTTGGAGATAATTAACTATTATTATAGTGTTGGCTGGATCTGAGGAGGTTTACTTTTCCAGTGAAGCTGAGCTTTCGATAGGGCCAGAATATGGTAAGTCCATACATCCAGGGAAGCTCAGAAGGCAGTAGCCCCTCCTCATTCTATCCCTTGTTGGAGCAGAGCCTGGAAGTCTGAGCTTATTCTTTGTTGCCTCATCACTAACTGCACAGGTTGGAGAGGCCTGCCCCTCTGCTTTACTTTGACTACTACTGATGTATCCTAAATAGTAGAGTGTTGACTGAATAGGACCATTTTACAGATAATAAAACTGAGGCTCAGAGAGATTAAGTAGCTTGCTTACTGACAGAAAGCTGGTGTTGGAGTGGGATTAGGGGCAGGTCTGGCTGATTTGAAAGCTTCTCTGTCTTCTGTGGTTCCCTACCACTTATGAGGTTTGGTCCTCAACTACTGTGACAGATATTTTTAGATGGAGCCTCTTCTTTCTTGATTCTGAAAACATATCAACAGATACCAATTCTTCTTAATCCAAATGACACCCTTGTGTTTTTCTTGTTCTACAACTTTGCTGAGAGTCATTAAAAAAAATTGAAAATCATCCATTCCAATGCTCTCACTTTATAATGACTAAAGTTAATGCCCAGAAAGATAGTGTAAACTTACGGTAGCTCCCCACGGTAATTAGTGATTGCTATAAACTTACTCTATTTGAACTTTTGAACTCCTCACACATTGGGAAAATAGGTTCCAGAATGTAACTCTGTATGGTTCAGCTTGAGTTTTCAAACATCCTTAATTGAGCACAGGAGTTATAATTTTCTTTTATAAAGTTGACCGAAGCATAGTTTTCTACCAAACTTGGTTGAAACTTTAAGCTTGTTTGGGGCAGCAGTCATAGTGTACTAAATCCTGAGTTTGTTTGCATTCACATTTTCTTTGACTTGAGAAGATAAGCCATGTGATTCCTAAGAGTTTACAGACTTTTCTGATGCTTTCATTAAAACAGTATAGAGAATATCTATTTTAGGAATTTTCCTGGCCATGAGGCATTAAATACCCATCACAAAACTCTTTTCTATTTCTTTGTGTATATATACCATAGTTTTTTTTATCCATTCTTCTGCTGAAGGGCACTTTGGTTGATTCCATCTCCTTGCTTTTGTGAAAAGTGCTGCATTGAACATGGAGATGCAGGTGTCTCTGTGGTATGATGACCCATCACCCTTTGGGTAAATTCCCAATAGTGTTATAGCTGGGTCATATGGTAGATCTATTTTTAGTTTTTTGAGGTACCTCCATATTGATTTCCCCCGTGGTTGCACCAATTTACAGCTTCACCAACAATGTAAGAGTGTTCCCTTTTCCCCGCAACCTCGCCAGCATTTGTTATTGTTTGTTTTAGTGATCTTGGCCATTCTTACTGGTGTAAGGTGAAATCTCAGGGTTGTTTTGATTTGCATTTCCCTAATGGCTAGGGATGTTGAGCACTTTTTCATGTGTTTCATGACTTTATGGACCTCTTCACTTGAGAACTGTCTACTCAGTTCCTTTCCCCATTTGTGTACTGGGTTGTTTGGTTTTTGGGTTTTTTTTTTTTTTTCTTGAGTTCCTT